>CM039678.1:30056735-30565945 GCA_022496015.1 Hordeum marinum
GTTAGGCTTGAATTTATTCATGCTAAGCTCCTGAAATAAGAGTAACACATATGTTAAGTGGCCGGCTTATAAAATGGATCCTCAGAAATTCGGGTCTTTTCTGCATATGAACAAGTCATCTTGATAATCATCTTGCTTGTCAATGTCCTTTGAAAAATATTGAGAATAGAACACCCATATGCCATTGAGTCGGCTTCCAATGCTCTTGGCGAGTCATCTCCGCCGGGTCATAATCATTGATGATTTCGGGTCATTATCATTGGTGACGCCGGGTCAAATAACTAGAATCCACTGACTTGATAAAAATATTGGGATGAAAATCCATCTCATGTAAAACCGGACTTCCATTGTTGTGAAGCAGAGCAGCTTACATAAAATCTGGTGGGTTATTCTCTTTTGATAACGCCAGGTCATAAGTGTTGGTGACGCCGGGTCTAACAACTGAATTCCATAATTAACATCTTGAAAATTCTCCTCAAAGTTTTTGATATGTCCATATTGCCTGTAGCCCCCAAGCTCCGAGATTATCCATGATAACTTGGTGCTTTGCAATAATATTTTGGACTGTGTAGCCCCCAAGTTCCGGGTTGTCCTGCCTGCAGCAACCTAGGACTTATAATTGTCTTATACCTTATGAAACCTCGGCAGGTGTAGCCCCCAAGGGCCGGCTCATCAGTATGTGATGGCCGGGTCTTCAATTTGAACCATATAATCTATTTGAACAGCTGAATGTTGTAGCCCCCAAGTGCCAAGTCGCACGCCTGCGGCGACTTGGGACTTTAGAAAATTTGATCTAAGCGATGTAGCCCCCAAGTGTCGGTCAGTAATAATTACTGGGCTAGGACTTAGAAAAATATAGAAAGGTCGGCTCATCTCCTTGAGACAATATGGTCTTGTTGACAATGTAATGATTTGAAAACCGGCTTGCATTAGCCCCCAAGTGCTGTGGTGCGTGCCTGCAGCGACATGAGACTTGCATAATTGATATAAACTTGGACTTGAATAATGTAGCCCCCAAGTGTCGGGTTGTCTGTCTGCGGTGACTCGGGACTATGTGAGAATAATATGACTCACCGCAATTTCTTGAATGAATCTTTGACCGTGGTTATAATATAACCCGGAATGAATATCCTGGAATAATTCCTTTGTCTTTGACATGAAATCCCTGCTCCTGGTTGCGATGCAACCCGGAAAATATATATTGGAGAAATCCATGAGTGTTGTAGATTACTACAGAGCACAACTGAAGAAATCCAAGAACCGGTCAATTAGATGACACGACATTATATCTGATAGGACGGCTCTTGAAAAATAATGAATTCTTCGAGCTGGCTTAAAAAACCCAATCATTTAGTACCGGTTATGATAAACCATGAAGATCCAGCCAAGGTTGGCTATTAAAGATCCATTTGCTTTTGCAGAATACTTAAAAGCGGCTCATCTTAAGAGATAAAACCTGCAAAAATGAACAAGACAAAATATATTCTACATTGTTGTAAGGGCGGATTGAAAAAGCATAACCCGGAGATGTTAAAATCTTTCATAACATTGCTCCTTCTTTCATAATCTTGCTCTGACCCGGCTTGGTAAGCTGGCATGACATGTGAATATGATGCAATGTATGATGCAATGTATGATGCAATGTTGACTTGTCAACATTTTTGGCTTAAGAGCCGGCTGTTAGGGTTAGATAAGCTACACCCAGAGGGTGGGAAGCCCCCTTCGGCAACCAAGTTGACTTGTCAACTTTTTGGCTTAAGAGCCGGTTGTTAGGGTAAATAAGCTACATCTGGAGGGTGGGAATCCCCCTTCGACAACCAAGTTGACTTGTCAACTTTTTTGGCTTAAGAGCCGGCTGTTAGGGTTAGATAAGCTACACCCGGAGGGTGGGAATCCCCCTTCGACAGCTATGTTGACTTGTCAACATTTTTTGGCTTGAGAGCCGGTTGTTAGGGTTAGATAAGCTACACCCGGAGGTGGGAAGCCCCCTTCGACAACCAAGTTGACTTGTCAACTTTTTTGGCATAAGAGCCGGCTGTTAGGGTTAGATAAGCTACACCCGTAGGGTGGGAAGCCCCCTTCGATAGCTATGTTGACTTGTCAACATTTTTTGGCTTGAGAGCCGGTTGTTAGGGTTAGATAAGCTACACTTGGAGGTGGGAAGCCCCCTTCGACAACCAAGTTGACTTGTCAACTTTTTTGGCATAAGAGCCGGCTGTTAGGGTTAGATAAGCTATACCCGGAGGGTGGGAAGCCCCCTTCGACAGCTATGTTGACTTGTCAACATTTTTTTGGCTTGAGAGACGGTTGTTAGGGTTAGATAAGCTACACCCGGAGGTGGGAAGCCCCCTTTGACAACCAAGTTGGCTTGCCAACTTTTTTGGCATAAGAGTCGGCTGTTAGGGTTAGATAAGCTACACCCGGAGGGTGGGAAGCCCCCTTCGACAGCTATGTTGACGGAGTCAACTTTGTGCACCATCTTGTAAGTCGCCATCTTGTAAGCCGCCGTTTTGTATGAAGAAACGACAAAAGCCTCCAAGTGACTTTATGATGATCCAATAAATCCGAGCACCCATATTTGAATGGTGCATCATGGCGGTTCATCTTCTTGGGCAACTTTTTTAATCTTCCGCCAATGATGTGGTAGCCCTCAGGATCAGGTTAACTTTGCAAAGACCCGGGGTTCTCATTGAAAACGACCAAATGTGTCTCGCCATGTCTGTAGCCCCCGAGTCTTAAGTTGACTCGAAGAGGCGGCTTGAGAGTCTTCATTGATGGTCAAGGTTGACCGTGGCGGGTTATAGATGATCCCGTATGAATTGTTTCAATGATCTGGTCTATGGTTCGTTCCGGCTGGTTGTTGAAGTGGACCAAACTATAATGGCGGTGATTTGTGTGCATGTCCGTTAGGCGGCTTATACTTGTGTATGCAGCCACTGGCATGTTGACGTAGATGTAAAAACCAGCCTCGACATTGGAAGTCGGTGTTGTTGTGAAAGATGCCACAGTGTTGTAAGCCGACGCGGACGGCGAGATACGGCCATGGTGTTGTAAGGCGACGCGGATGGCGAGAGACGACTACGGCGTTGTAAGCCGGCGCGGATGGCGAGAGACGGCCAGGGCATTGTAAGCCGGCACAGATGGCGAGAGACGGCCACGACGTTGTAAGCCGGCGCGAATGGCGAGAGACAGCCACGGCGTTGTAAGCTGGCGCAGATGGCGAGAGACGGCCACGACGTTGTAAACCAGCGCGGATGGCGAGAGACAGCCATGGTGTTGTAAGCCGGCGAAGACATGAGGGTTAACCATGGTGTTGTAAGCCGATGCAGAAGCGAGGGTTGACTGCAGTGTATGTAAGCCGGCACTGATGATGAATCCATCGCGTCGAGAAACGGTGCCGACATACGAGGCGGCCATGGCATTGTTGATGTCGACCACGCTCCATCTGCGCAGTATAACACCACTTTTATAATTCACAATTATCCTGCAGAAAAATATACCGTAGTACAAACTAATCATTCTCCTATAAGGAGTTAATATCTATAGATAAAATAAAATGGCTAGATAGCACCTAATTTCTTTTATCGGCGGAAAAACGCGGATGTTGACGATGGATAATACTGGAACATAGTTGGATGAAAATAGACCTCTTATAACTAATATTGCATCAGCACCGACATGGCAATCCCTTGTCTTTTCATTTTTTTTCAGCCGCTCCCCAGCGCTCCCTTTTTCCTTATCCTCCCACTACTCGTACAACGCGGGGCTAACACGGTCTCTGGCGGCAGCGGCTCGGAGATGTGTGGGAGGCCAGCGCCGGAGGCGGAGGCACGGAGGAGCTGTGGGGGCGGCGTGCCATGGTGGCGGTGATGGCGAGGATCGCGGCGGTGGCTTTGCTGAGGCGGAGCTGTCGCGGGGTTATCCATGAAGGAGGCGGATGGTATGACGAGCCGGCAGGCGGCCGGGCCGGAGCGGCGCAGGCGGGTCGAAGGCAGCACCAGCCTGACGTAGGCACGCGCGAGCAGACTAGACCGACACGGCGGGTCGAGGCGGGAGCAGCAGCCATGGTGGAGTCGCCCTTGCTTCGGCGACGCTGACGGTCGGCTTGAGGCGAGAGGAGCCATGACGGAGGCGGGCTTGGCGACGCGGATGGTTGGGGTCGGCGCAGGATGTCACGGGAGGCCAGCGGGCAGGATAGCTCGGTGATCCGGACGATCGGTCCAGCGCGAACAGAGCTGCCTGTAGAGGAAGGGAAGGTGGAACCACCGGTCGCGTCGAGGGGAACCAAAGTGCGGCCCTGGAGATGCCCGCACGGGGGGCAAAAAGCAGCGGGTCAAAGCAAGGCCATGGCGGCTCGAGCCATGGCGGAGGTGAGCGTGTCAGGTCGAGCGTGTGGTTCAATTTGACGACAAGTATGGCAGCAGCGGCCACAGGCCCGCGACAGAGGCGAACCGGCTCCAGATGCGGCCGTGGCGACGAGGCGAACAGTAGCGGCGGCCGCAGGCGCGATGCAGTGGGCCGGCTCAACGCGAGGCCGCGGCGGCGCCAGGCGGAGACCGAGTCCGGGGTCGCTTCTGCATCCCTGTTGCCACAGAATAATAATACCAGTTTTTAATTGTGTTACAGATTGCCCTTGGTGTTTTATCTAATCTTCTCCTGATTTGTTGTCTTCACGTGGTGATGTATTGACATATCAATTCCTTCCTTCAATCAATGCGTTGATTTCTGCTTTCTTGAGAGAGAAAAAAATAATGAGCCGATCCGATTGCTCGGTGACACCGTAGATCAATTCCTTGTCGGTCTCGTAGGAAACGGCGGCTGATTCGTCGGAACCCTAAAATCTCCTTTCCATCTAATCTCGCATTTGCTTCTCTAGCTGCTCGTCACGGTGACGATGTAAATCCTTTCGCGCTGGCTCATCTTCATCCGGCTCATCGTGAGTTTCTCGATCCCTGAAGAGATCCTTCCAAGAACACAATACCACCGTGTGTCGCCCCACGGTGGGCGCCAACTGTCGTGGATTTTTCACAGCATATGTCCGGGTGAACGGATTTATGTTCGGGGCGAAGACGCAACTACCTGGCGGCTTGAAGCGGCCCCTCCGATGAAGGTAAAAGCCTACGTCCTGCATGTCTGGTATTGATGATGAAGGAGATCTCTCAGTTACAAGGGTGTTGTTTGCTACCTCTAATCACGAGAGCCTCTAATCTGTCTATCTCTAATCTCTTGTGTTGTCTAAACTAGTGGACTTATGAAACTGTCTTCTAGGGGTGTTCTACCCCTCCTTATATAAGTGGAGAGTGTAGGTTTACAAATAGTCTTACTAGGAGTAGGATTAGGACTAGAATTCTATTCCGGGTCTTGTTTCTCTTGTAAGGAAATCCTTTCTCCTGTAGGCCTTATCTTGTGAGCCGCCTGGCACCGGCTCACGCGCCGGGTCTTGGGTCTGGTCGTCCTGCGGCCCGCCAGCCGGATCACCAATAAAACGTCATGTCTTTACCGGGTCTCCTGTGAGTCGCCAGGCCGGCTCATACCGCGGGGTATATCCCCGACAGGTGTATTTTTCTTTCGGATCTAACTTACCGGCTGAGAGCGATTTGCGGGCGGAAATAAAAACGACGGACTATGGTCTGTATTTTTTACAAGGGTATTCAAAGTAAAAACGACGTTCCAAACAGGGCCTTAGGAGTATTTTGTTGTTGTTGGTAGATTGTAACTTATATATCCACGTTTATGAACCTATGTATGACTCTCAATTGTATCTGTTTCGCTAATAGTGGAGTGGACGGATTGGTCCCGTGGTTTGTACTCCTCACATCAAGGAGGTTTCTGACATATACATCTCTGTGTTTACTTGTTATCATGTCGTTTACTTGTTCAAGGTTCACTATAAATTCACGAGGGGGGGGGGGGGGGCGTGCATCTATAGTATCGGTGAATTGGTGCATTTGTTGTTTATGGCCGACCCTAACAACTTCTCTCTCTTCTCTCTCTTCTCTCTCGCTCTCTCGCTCTCTTAGAGTGAGGATCCTCTGCCGTTCGGCAGGTTGCCATTCTACCATTGACATGTGCGTCCGTTGGGAGCCTGGCCCACGTGTCAGTTGTCCAACGGCACATGAGGCATGGCAGAGGAGCCGTTTCCTATCTCTTAGTGGGAGTAGGAGCGGCCACTTGTGCAACATTGCAGGACAATGCAAGAGCAAGAAGTGAGGGAGGGGGGAGATTCTAGGGGAGGGGGGCAACGAAAAGTCACGTCTCAAAACATAAGTTCTCGCGGTCGTGCCCGTGGATGAGCTATATAGTTGGGGTAATTATGATTTGGTTTACCTACATTCATGCGGCGGTGACTGACACCCAAGGAGATTGTTGTTCACACTATTCGTGCCAACAACTCAATGATGGGCGACCACGATAACCCGCTCATGTTCCTGAAATGGCCAATACCGACATATGTGCCTCCACGAGGAGTGGTGGAAAAAAAATCACCACCCAAAGATTGCTGATAGCGCATATAGGTCTTGAGTACGACAACGTGTATGCCCCACCTTCATTGATGTGACCACGCCTAGAGCTAAGCAACTACTTGGATCCGTCATTGCCACGCGACTCCATGCATGCTGATGTGGCGAGGTCAGTGGTAAGGGTAAAGTCAAAACCAGGTCACGGATTCATGAAATCTCCCAAAACTTGGGATATGGACCAAAAGTATCCCGTTTTATAAGTTGAGAGACTAGATTTCCTCTGTTTTGGATTTAGGGAACAATTTTTAGGTTTTCGATACAGTTAACAGATAAAAAGTACTGTTTTTTTCTCAATTTATTAATCCTAGCTTCCTTAGATTTTATATCGGTAGTATAATTGAAAATAGCAATGCATAAATCTGATACATTGTGCAACGTTGGTTTTAGTTTGTAGATTATATACAAAGTGAATAAGTTGGGTGGTTGTCCAAAGATGGAAGAAATGCTAGTTAAAAAGGAATAATAACCATGATTTTATATGAAGAGTTGGGCGAGCAGTTAGCACCTATTGCGGATTAGACCTATACATTACAACATGCTCAGAGAGTTGCTTAAAAGATAGACTGGTATTTTCTGAAGTACCAATATTTATTTCTACAAGAGTGTGTCTGATTAAGTGTACGCGCTCTACAAATGAGCACATGTTCCTAAGTAAAAACAAATTATTGTTTCAAAAACCAAGCTCGGCATCATGGATGGTATATGATATTACAGAAACACCAAACTGAGGCAAGGCGACATCTCGGCCTGACGTAACCGAGGGCCATGAGAGAGGGGAGGAAAGGACGGGGGATAAGAAGGCAGAGGGCTCGTCTCCTAAAACTATAAATTGAGGTTGTTGTTCTTTAAACCATTAACAAATTTGACAATATAAGCCACCGAGATTTTTAGTTTAAATTTACACATTAAGCATTAGGATGCGTAGTAGTAAACAGAAAAATTGTCCTATGAATCGACCTCCCAAGATCACTATGAAGATGCAAACGAGATTGAATCGGATCTTCACCAACAAGAGTGCAACAGAAGATGTGTTGGTGTAGATCATTGATGCAAATTTTCATACCTAGATTTTACAACCTCCCAACCGCAAGAATATTTTCCTCGAACAATGATCGAACACACGATCTCTTTGTCGGTATCCATGCGTATGGAAACACCAATCTGACAGGGCGTTGTCGTCCAGAATGAAACCGTGCCAGAGAACTAAAAAAGAATGTGGAGCGGCACGACGACAAACCTTTCTATGCGTGAGTGTGTGAGAGAGATGGGACAGGCTTGGCAAAGAGAGATGCAATTGAGGGGTTGCCCCCTCATATATATGTAGGGGCAAGGGAGGCCCAAGGCTTGGAGGAGGGGCTCCACCACCAAGGGGGCGCCCCCCCCCCCCCACTATAGCTGCCCCCCAAACTTGCCCCTCAAAGCAGGGGGCTAGGACCTACATGATTTTTTTGGGCCGGGGGCGCCGGCCTCCACTTGGGCCTACCTAAGTGGGTGTCCCATGGTGCCGTCTATAGTTTTCCGGGAGGTTCCTCCGTGACCTTCCGGTGAACTTTGTAGTCTCTCAGAACTTTCTTGGTTTTGCAAAACTTATCCGGTTTTCTCCCAAACACTTCTGGTTCTCTCTTCATTTTTTTAATCTTTCCAAAACTTTTCCAGTGATTTTCTCTCAATCTCCTAACACTTCTAAAACTCAAACAAATTGGTGAACGTTAAGTGTATGACCCCACATGTTCGGTAAAAGTGTAGACATGACCTGAAACCATTCGGGTCAATTATTAATAGCGGAACCGTGAACGTCCATATTGACCCCTATACCCACACAAATTATCATTTAGTGAACTTGTTCCCACACACAATTCCTTTTGCTTCACGATATAACAAGACTCGAGGAGAGACTTATCAATATCCATGTGAAGCAACTCGCGACTGCGTCACGTCTGGCCATGCAACCACCATGGACTAGATAGCCCTCTAATCTATTTGATAACTACTTAATCTGAAATAGTGATTGTGTTACCAAATATTGTTTGATATGATTTGGCATGGGTTACCAAATATTGCTTGGATTTGACTGGGGTCACTAAATATTGATTTGATCTAATAATTTGTTTGGCGTGGGGTGGGTTGAACTGGTACAAACGAAGAAAATAGGAGGTAGAGAGAAGAGAGGGCGGATGAAGAAAGATGCGGGGAGAAAACCGAGTGAAAGATATAACCTTAGATTCTTTTTAAATAGTAGAGATAGAGATATGTGTGGGTTCGGTTGAACCAGTACAGATGAGAAAAATAGGATGTAGATAGAAAGGAGGGCGGGCGAAGAATGATGTTGGGATCCCGCAAACAGAATATATGGGGAGAAAACCGAGTGACAAATGGAACCTAAGGGCATCTTCAAAGTGGTATCTCAAAGTTCGCGTAAAAGGTCTGGACCACATGGTCCGGACAAATTTTGCCATCCAACACGGTCCACGGACCAGTCCGTATGCCGTTTTCCTTGAAACTGGAAGCAAACTTGAAAGGGCTTTGCGGGAGTCCGCACACCAGGCATAGGTCTGCTTGGCCCACTGTAAGTAGGATCACATGTTCTCACAACACATGTGTTTTTCCCGCCTTGCCCATCTCTGTTGTCTGGATTTGATACACATTTGAGGGACTAGGTTGAATGACCGGCTCCCTCTGCGGATGCATCTTGACATGGTCAATGGATGGATAATGCGTCCGTTTAGGAATAACGTTGGAGATGTTTTTAGGTTCTTTCTAGAGTAAAATGCATCGTCAATCATACAACTATCAAATGTGTGTCAATTTAGTTATAAACCTATAAAATTGCACATTTGAATCCTAAAATTGTCTACAACATTCCCCGAAGGTCCTATGCACCCTTGGTCGGCTTTGACCTGTGTGCATGGTGGGTTGGCCACCGCCAGGTATGCAAAACTTTGCATAATACCCCGATAGTTCTTTCTTGTAATTATGTGGCCCTTCTCTCCTGTAACTTTTCTAAGGCTATATAGCAAGGGTTTGGATAGATGGTTGTGATTCTGTCTAGGGGTCACAAAACTAGTAGATACATTTTGGGGGGTATGTTCAAAGTATTGCCTACGTGGCGGCGATATGTTAAGGGACGTATGACTTCCGATGAATGACTTAAAATAGTTTTAAGACTTAAATATGCACTTTTATATATATTTGGGGCTAACTTGACACATCTCTCATTGTTTTACGATGCAATTTTACTCTTCTTTTGTAGGTAGTACTGTCCATTTCGAATTACATCCATTTCCGTGATAATTAATTCTGGATGAAAGAAATATATAGGCATATATAGATTGATATCGATACAGATAGATAGACATATGTATAGATATCTATACAGATACAGATACATAGATCGATATCGACACAAATAGATAGATAGATATCTATACAGATATAGATATACATAAGAGGCAGAGATAGGAAACTAGAGAAGAGATGGAGATTTGGAAATGCTGTGAACCGAATGAGGAATTATAGTCTTCTAGTCTAGCTAAAAAAGAAAGAATTAATAAAAGAGGAAATTCTCGTCGTCGTCGTCGTCGTCGGGGCGGGCGGGCGGACGGAACCCGAAGCCCGTCGCCTTTACCGACAAATCACGCGACCTGACCGCGTGCCCCCCAAATCCCAAATCCCACCCCACTCCCCTCCCCTCCCCTCCCCTCAGATCGCACCAACCGCCCCCGATGGCCGCCGCCCCGCCGCTCGCCGCGGCGCTCCTGGCCGTGCTCGCCCTGCTCGCGGCCCCGGCGGCGGCCGAGATCCGCTCGACGGCGATCCGCGCCGACCCGCGCACCATCATCCCGCTCGACGAGTTCGGCTTCTCCCACCAGGGCGTGCTCGAGCTCAACGTCTCCGGCATCGCCTTCGACCCCCCCGCCTCCCAGGACCTCGACCTCTCCCAGTTCGGCTTCTTCCTCTCCACCCTCGACGCCTGGGTCCACGTCCTCCGCCAGCTCGAGGACCTCGAGGTCACCTGCGCGCTCCAGTCCGACCTCGTCAAGCTCGCCTACTCCTTCGACCGCCTCCGCCCGCCCGCCAACCCCGCCGGCGTCGAGGTCGCCCGCTCGTCCTCCTTCACCTACGTCTTCCGCGTCTCCGACCCCGGCCAGTACACGCTCGTCTTCGCCAACTGCCTCACTGGCGGCGGCGACCTCAAGGTCTCCATGGACGTCAGCTCCGCCATGTACAACGTCGACCCGGTCACCGCCGAGCGGACCTACCTCTCCGTCGGCTCCTCCGCGCTGCCCTCCATCTACTTCCTCTTCTGCGTCGTCTACGCCGCGCTCGCCGCCGGCTGGGTCTCCATCCTGCTGCGCAAGCGCACCGCAGTCTTCCGGATCCACTACTTCATGCTCGCCGTGCTCGTGCTCAAGGGCTTCAACCTCCTCGCCGAGGCCGAGGACAAGTCCTACATCGAGCGCACCGGCACCGCCCACGGCTGGGATGTGCTCTTCTACATCTTCAGCTTCCTCAAGGGGATCTCGCTCTTCACGCTCATTGTGCTCATTGGCACTGGCTGGTCCTTCCTCAAGCCCTACCTGGCGGACCGTGAGAAGAAGGTGCTCATGGTGGTCATCCCCCTCCAGGTCGTGGCCAACATTGCCCAGGTTGTGATCGATGAATCTGGGCCGTATGCCCGAGACTGGGTCACCTGGAGGCAGATATTCCTGCTGGTGGATGTGGTCTGCTGCTGCGCCATTCTCTTCCCGATTGTCTGGTCAATCAAGAATCTCCGGGAGGCTGCCCGGTCTGACGGGAAAGCGGCCGTGAACCTGATGAAGCTCACCCTCTTCCGCCAGTACTATGTGGTTGTCATCTGCTACATTTACTTCACCCGTGTTGTGGTGTACGCGCTGGTGACCATCACCTCGTACCGGTATCTCTGGACTAGCGTTGTGGCCGGAGAGATTGCCACCCTTGCATTCTATGTATTCACTGGGTACAGGTTCCGGCCTGAGGTGCATAACCCATACTTTGCGATTGATGATGATGAAGAGGAGGCTGCAGCTGAAGCACTCAAGTTGGATGATGAATTTGAGCTATGAGTACTAAAATTTGGCGGCCTTTTCCCTGCCAGTGCTACACAGGTGTTATATGTGCTTCCACAGGACAAATGCTTTCACAAGACAAATGCGATAGACTGGTATCTAGTCCATACCCTTTTGTTTTTCATTGAAGTTAGTTAAGATTTTGCATTACTGTAATTTGGTATCAACCACCCTGTGTGTGTGTGTGTGTGCATGTGTCAAGCAATGCAGCAGCTTGATTGTACTTAAATACATTCCTAAGATGAGCTGTTCTTCATTGTATCTCTGTAGCTATTGTTGTAATCTAGATGTTTACTTTCTGTCCGGTAAAAGAAGTTGACTATGATTCAGTTTGTTGATTCATATGATGTTAATTGTTGCTCTGAGTTCTGACTTATTCTACATTACCTGTATGCACGTCTGTTGCTTTTGTTCTGTAGGATCCTTTTGTCGCGTATAACGGGGAAACAAATTGAAGTCTACGATGCACTTGAGTAGGTGAACACAGCAACTACTGGCTGTTTCCTAGAGCAGCATAATACATTGCAAATGTTGTTTGTATTTCACATGATTCTGATCTACTTGCATGTTTCATGTGCATTATCATTGTGTTGTAGGAGTATAGGCTTTGATATTACTGCAAAGGTTTAACATATAAGCATCACCTTGATCCTTGAAATTTTGTCCCTAGAGTCAGTACACTGTCTAGTTAGAGTAAACTGCCACTTCTGGTAGTTTGTCTTGTTTGGGATTTTCTTGCACACAGATCAAGACAGTAAGATGCCCCTTGAAATGTCTTTGAGTATGCCTAGTTGATTTTGGTATTTCAATTCTTGAATAAGGTTATTTGTCTATGAATTTTATCTACAGTTTGCCCTTGTCAAAGTACGGAACTGTTGTGTTGAAATGTCCGCTGGGCTATGGCCAATGTCGACTTTGATCCTTGAAATTTTGTCCCTAGAACCAGTACACTGTCTGGTTAGAGTACATCCCCACTTTTGACAGTTTTTCTGGTTTGGGATTTTCAGTTAGGATTGATGAACACATATCAGAAAACACAATAAGTTGCCCCTTGGAATATCTAATTTGATTATGTCTAGTTGATTTTGGCATTTCAATTCTCGAATAAGGTTATATATGTCTATGAATTTTATCTACAGATTGCGCTTGTCAAAGTACTGAACTGTTGTTTTGAAAGGTGTGCTGGGCTATGGCCAATCTGGACTTTGATATTGTGTCACATCTCATTGCAGCATTGTTTTTTCATAGCTGGGGTAGTATTTTTATTTTAGCGCATCTTTGCTGGACGTTTTCAGAATCGTACTAAACAGTTGTATTATTTACAGTGGTACTCCAGATAGTTTCTCTTGTTTTAACTGAATCATCTTCTTGTATTACATCGCCTCCTTTTTTTCTTCATAGTTTGCTGCATCTTCAGATATACACTATTTTGCTATGTCTCAAAATGTTCCTAATTTGATCTTAGAAAATGAGCACATAGTTTGAAATTTTGATCTGGTGGACATGATTTACAGCCTGTAGACTGATGTTAGCTTTGTTCTGTAAGTAGAAGACCAAGCTATTTTGCTCATCTGGGATCATAAATGTTCATTTTGCTCTGCAGATACCCCTCTCCTTTTATTTTAATTGAACTTGGTATCTATGAGACTTGCCATCTGTCATGACTCAATCAGTGACACTGGATTCTACAGGGGCAGCTGATTCCATTTCTTGGTCCTTTTAGGATTTAATGGACCTGGGTCTAGTTAAGTACTCCCTCCGTCCCAAAATAAGTGACTCAAAAATGACTTAACTTTGTACTAAAGTTAGTACAAACTTGAGTCATTTTTGAGTCACTTAATTTGGACGGAGGGAGTATATAGGCTTAGGCTTGTAGTTGAATGTTGTCATTGTCCTAGCCCATGCTTTGCTTCCGGAGTTATAGTTTCAGATCTTTCGCCAGTCTGTCCCTGAAGCATTATAGAGAAGATGCACTCCAGAGCAGCACTTCCTTACATGCAACAGTTACAAGAATTTCATTCATAGACATATATTTCAGTCCTTTGCATCTATCCAGGCTGAACCTGACTACAAGCATGTAAGTCCTCTTTCTGTAACTAGGAAGATGCTTGCTTTGCTGGGTATGACTGAAAATTACATTTATTTCGGTATGACTAAAAGATACATGTACAGCTTTGACTGCTATTGATAAAATATGTTTGTGGGGTGCCTAAAAGATCTTAACATTGCTTTGTATCTATAATATTACCTCCGTCCCAAAATTCTTGTCTTAGATTTGTCTAGATACGGGTGTATCTAACACTAAAACGTGACTATATACATCTGTATTTGGACAAATCTAAGATAAGAATTTTGGGACGGAGGGAGTAGAAGATATAGAAACAAGTGAAGTTGACGTAGGTTATAAGATGATTGACCTGTTCTTTTCCATTTTAGTTTAGTTGCATTTTTCCTTACTGTAAATTTATATCAATGACCCTGTGTGTGCTCGCGCGTATCAAACAGTGCAGCAGCTTGCTTGTACCTAAATACATTCTTGAGATGAGCTATTAATCATTGTATCTCTGTATCTATTGTTGTATCTAGATGTTTGCTTTTTGTCTGGTAAAAGAAGTTGACTGTGATTCAGATTGTTGATTCATGTGAAGCTAATTGTAGCTCTGACTCGTTCTAGTTTACCTGTATGCATTTCCTGGTGCTCCTGTTCTGTAGGATACTTTTGTAATATAGCGGGGAAACAAATTTAAGTCTATAATGCACATGAGTAGGTGAGGGCGGAATAATAAAGTTCAACACGGAAACTATTGACTGGTTCCTAGAGCACCATAATAAGTTGCACAAGTTTGTATTTCACATGATTCTGACTTACTTGCATGTTTCATGTATGCATTATCATTGTGTTGCACATGCTTTCATGTTATTGCGAAGGTTTAACATATAAGCGTCACCTTGATTCTTGAAATTCTATCTCTAGATTCAGTACACTGTCTAGTTAAGAGTTCATCCCTACTTTTGGCAGTTTGTCTAGTCTGAACTACAAAAGATAGGATTTTCAAGTAGGATTGTGATGAGCACACATCACCAAACAGAATAAGTTGCCTGTGAAATGCGTAATTTGACTATGTCTAGGAGATTTGGATATTTCAGTTCTTGAATAAGGTTATATGGTCTATGAATTTTATCTACAGTTTGCCCTTGTCAAAGTACTGAACTGTTGTGTGGACTTTGATATTGTGTCATATCTTATTGCAACATTGATTTTTCAACTCTTTGACTCTTCTCTTCTGTCCTTATACTGGGAACTTAGTGACTTGATACATAGTAGTGAAGGCACTAATTTAGCAGGAACCTTCCTTCCAACTTCCATTATACAAGAAAAATGAGTGGGCTATAACAAACATGCAAGTGGCACATTTCATGGAACGTTTCATTTGGACTGGATACTTGTATTGCCCCCAGAGGACTTAAATGCCTCTAGGGTGCCGTTATATCTTTTCGCATTAGTATAAACATGGAAGATAAGTAAATTGGTTCCCTGCTAGCCTAGGAAAATTCTTAGGAAAATTCTTAGGCATTTCTTAACTCATTTAGGAGTCCTGGAGGTTTGTTCAAAGTATACGTCATTAGAAGATGTGTATCTTTGCTGCATGTATTTCAGAATTGAACTAACAGGTTTATAACTTGAAAGTGGTACTAGCAGGTGGAGTCGGGTGTGGGTAGTATTTTATGTTTAGAGCATCATTGTTGGGATGTATTTTCAGAAACGTAGTAAACAGGTGTACTATTTACAGTAGTAGTTGCAGACGGTTTCTCTTGTCTTAACTGAATCATCTTGTATTTTTTTGTTCTTCATAGGTTGCTGCATTTTCAGATGTACACTGTTTTCCTATGTCTCAAAATGTTCTTAGTTTGATCTTTGAAAGTAAGTGTGTGCTTTGAAATTTTGATCTGCCAGACATGATTTATGCATCTAAAATTATGTCAGTTTTGTTTTATAACTAGTCAACTAGAAGACCAAAGTGTGTTACTCACCTGGGATCTTAACTGTTCATTTTGCAATATTCCTTTTATTGAAATCGAACATGATGGTACTTCTTGATATTTATGAGACATGGCATACTGAATCAGCAACACTGGATTCTACAGGGGCAGTTAGCAGGTTTGGGGCTAGTATTTTCACAATTGAGCTAAAGATGTGTATTACTTCAAAGTGGCACTAGCAGGTTTGAGGGTAGTATTTCTGATTTTAGAGCACTTTTGCTGGATGTATTTTCAGAATCTTTCTAAACCGGTGTATTACATACAGTGGTGGTCGCAGATGGTTTTGTCTTACCTTAGCTACAATCTTCTTGTATTACAGTCTTCTTCTTTTCTTCATAGTCTGCTGCATCTTCAAATGTACACTGTTTTTCTATGTCTCAAAACGTTCTTAATTTTATCTTTGAAAATAAGTGTGGTTTATCGCTTACCATGCTTGTTTCATGGACCATATGGAACGAAAGGAACGCAAGGGTCTTCCGTAACAAAAGCGCGCCACCAACCATTTTACTCAACATCATCATGACGGAGGCAAACCTTTGGATCACCGCCGGGGCGAAAAATCTAGGGTCACTTATGTCGCGAGAGTAATAATTCATGTCGTTATCTCGTGTCGATTGTAACAAACTCTATTCTTTTCTTAATTAATAGACGAGGCAAATCTTTTGCCTCCGTTTCGAAAATAAATAAATAAGTGTGGTTTTAAATTTTGATATGCTGGACATGATTTGCGGTATCTAGAATTATTTCAGCTTTGTTCTGTAACTAGAACAAAGTTTCTTGCTCACCTGGGATCTTAACTGTTTATTTTATTATATTCCTTTTATTAAAATCGAACTCGATGTTACTAGTTGATATTTATGAGACTTGGCATCTCCCATGACTCAATCAACTACACTGGATTGTGGATTCTACAAGAGCAGCTGATTCCCTTTCTTGGTCTTTGAGGATTTAATGGATCTGGGCCTATTTAAGTATAGGCTTGGGCTTGTGGTTCAGTGCTGTCATTATCCCAGCCCAGTTTTCTTTGCTTCTGGAGTTGTAATTTCAGATCTTTCATTAGCCTGTCCCTGAAGCATGATAGAGAAGATGCAACAACTATACAAATTTCATTCATAGACATATATTCCAATCTTTTGCATCGTTCAGGATGAACCTGACTACAAGCAAGTCCTCTTTCTTTAACTAGGAAGTTGCTTGCTTTGCTGACAGAAAAATACATGCATCTCGGTATGACTAAAAAAAATACATGTACAGCTTTGACTGCTATTCATAAAATATGTTTGTGGGGGTGTCTAGAAGATATTAACATTGCTTTAGATCTACAATAGAAGATCTAGAAACAAGCAAAGTGGACTTAAGGTAGTATTAAACTGGAAGTCAAAGATGCATTGAGGCCATTTAAATAGTTTTAGTGCATATACCAACACCTCGAGTTTTGCAACAGTAAGCGCAGTTATGGTTTGAAAAGGTGCAACTTTCCCTAGTGAAAATCAGCTGGCAAGATAATCTGTGGTTTCCATAAGGATTTGGTTTCCACCTTGACTGGGGAGATGGAAGACGTCCTGATCGTGCTTGCTAGGGTAAACATTACTGAATCTACTGTAATGAAAAGTTCGTTATGACGTGTTAACGGATGGTTTCAAAACCGGTGATCATTAACAAGGTGGAGCAACTTTTCATTTGGTGGATGGAGCTATGCGTGGTAAAGCCCGTATTCCAGCTTGCCTAGTAATTGTTCTCCTTTTTGCTCATGTTAACATCATATCTTTAGGGAAGGCACTTCCCCCTCAGAGTTAGTGCCTGGAGCTGCTGATTTGATTTGGTGTTGAAAACTTGCATGCCTCCTTATCTTGCAGCTAAAATAAACCAAGTTTGTTACTCCTCCATGGTGCTGTGGGCACTCCCTCATGTCACTAGCTCTTGCCGGCCTGGTCATGCATGCTGCAGACATGGACAAATGGTTATCCTGGTAGGGCTCTCCTTTTACCCTTTATGTTATTGCTATTGTGCTACTGCTTAGCTCGCTAGGGCAAGATCGCATGTATCTTCTCCATGAATGACTTTGGTGGCCTGTCGCAGTCTAGCTCCCAGATGGTGCTTGCCTTGCTCTGCACTTGTTGGCCTGTTTCCCAATCCTGTGCACTGAGGGTTGGACTTGGCCTGATGATCCTGCAGCTGCAGGTTGGACGGTGTCGCGAAGCTGCACGTAGGCGACACTGGTGATGGAAGCTGCTGCTGCTTTACTTGCTCTCAGGTCTGATGCCCACTACACGAGCCAAAGCAAAGGAGGACGTGGCGTTGCGGTGCAAGCTGTCTGATTCGTGGGAAGAAATGTGAGGCATACTGCGATTCTGTGCGTTTGCAACCTTTTTTTTGCATGTGATTGATGGAAGGAGATGGGATCGGAAGTGCGCTACGGTGTTCCAGAATATTGATTCTGAGGATCCTCCAAGTGTGCCGAGTAAGTTACTATGACTCGGGCAATTTGATTTGACAGAGGACTGACATCGACGCACCTATAGACGGATTACAGTATTGATATTATGTTACTTACTTTTGCCACTCAGAATGCAGGGGGGTTCTGTTCTCTCGGTGAGACGCAAGATAATAATCTTCTCATTACCTCCATCTTGGCTTGCCTCTGAAGCCAGATGCCAAGGTTCACCGTGCCGATTTTGGACCACCGGCAGCGAAATTTTCCACACACCACGTCAAGCGTAAGTAGTTTAGCCATAGCACATCACCAAACATATAGATAACATATTTTTCTCACTGTTAGTTAGTTTCCCTTTGTCAAATGCACCTGTCTGCTGTCAGGTTGCCTGCACGCAAGAGGCTTCAGGCCGATTCTGGATTACCATACAGTTGAACTGAAGCTACACCTGACCTGCAACACCCAGCACGTTCCACACGGACACTCGAGACAACGCTCGAGCTGAAGCCTCCTAAAGGCTAGAAAAATGTTTCCTATGTCAGGGGCGACCACCTACATGTCTTGTATGTGTCGGATGGCGACCGTCGCCATATGGCTCGCAATCTTGCTGCTCGTACATTCTGTTTTCGACGGGTTGCTGCTCTGATTTGGTTCGGTGGTGCAGGTCGTTTGGTGCGGGTGAGTCCAGAACGGTCCTCCGATATAGCCAGGCAGGACCAGAGAATTGACGGCTCAAACAGTTGCTCTTTGCTTTTTTGTTTCTGATTTTGTGTTTTTTGCAGGTAAGCCGCTTCCTCTGTTCAGGATAAGGCGTCGCGGCAGCCTAGCAAACCAACGTACCCATAGACAAAAAAGATACAGAAATGCAGGTACTAGTACAACAGTAGACCACTTTTTTTTTTTTGCTTCAAAAAGAAGTGGATTCACTCTTACAGATTTGATCTGTGCCACTGCTGTTGTGAGCATCTACTCCCACTATGGGCTCAAGCATATAACTCAATGATTTGAGGAACAGAGCTAGCGCGAGGCCTTGCCCACGCTAGGCGGCTGCTACCTAGGATTCCTAGGACTACTTACTTACTTGCTCTTCCGTCGTTGCGAGCGTGGTGGGGTGTTAGGTGCTGCTAATATAATGCGGATCATCACACGCCCGATCCCCCACGGCAACATACATAATGACGATTAAGGATGGTAATGGGTAGGGTATGGTGCATACGATGGCGGCCGACGGTGCATGGGGAGCAGTGGTTCTACGTGGACAGGCGCCGGGTGCTGGCCGCCGTGATGATGATTAACGCAGTGGTGGTGGTGGTCTTGGAGATCAATCACTCTGCAAAGCTGCTGCAGGCCAAGGGGGTCATGGTGGAGGGAGAATCTTGGCCTTGGCCTTTTGATTGTGCGTCTGGCTTTGCCATGCACGAGTTAGGCCGTTAGCCCGTCCATGATGATGATGATGATGATGATGATGATGATGATGATGATGATGATATGCCTCGTAGGCCATGACTGATCCGGCCGGCCCATGCATCATCTGCATAAGCATGATGCCAAAACTTTGTCATAACTAGATCATGCCCTATAATTAATAATCTCGACATGTGATGGTTTAAAGCAAACTTCATCATGCGTGTGCTTTGTTTCTTTCGGTTGTTGTTATTGTTGTTATTGTTGTTGTTGTTGTTGTTGTTGCTGTTGTTATATATTTTGTTTATGTTTATGTGATTAATTTGGTTAAGCAAAAAGACATGCATGCTTTTATCCTTTTTGTTTGGGAAACAAACTACAAGCCAGCTAGCCAAACGGCAAGTACGACAAGCAATATTGAGGGTGTGGAAATCATCACATGGAAATGGAACTATTTCAAGGGGTCCGGGCAGTTCTCTTTACGGTGCTGGCTACGGTTCAAGTCCAATATAATATAGGTGTAAAGCACTGACCATCTGAAATCAAGCTACCGATCGGATCAAGTACACCCTGGGGGATATTCACCTGACTTCGTGCTTTAGAATCGTCTTTCGCCAAAGACTCATGCATGCTCGGGTCTTTGGTATTTAGAATCGCCTTTACAACCATATATTGGACTTCAGATGAATATCCTCCAGGGTGAGGGCCATCCTCTTGTGGCAAGTCGGTCCGCCGTCCAAAGACGATTCTAAAGCACCAAGTCAGCTGGAGCCCCCCACCGATCTTTCATTCCAGCTCTACAAAGCTGCTCCCGGAATTGCTTCTCACACGCTCTTCGAATGTCAGATGTTCCATGAGAATGTAGGCCGCGATGCTACCCTGTTTGCAGGTATGGATCGGGAGGCGATGTGGTGCAATATTGGGCGGTTTTTTGTGCCACGGAGGCGTGCACGCAAAAAGGCCACTTCCCGATCCGTTGCAATTCTCATGTGTTGGAAAATCTCGCAAGAAATGAACACTAAGGCCTTCAACTACAAATCATCAGTGCCCTTTGTGATGGCGCAAACATCAAGGAGGAAGGTCGAGCTTGGCTCACTGTCCTTCTGTGATTTGAGCTCTTCTACTTTAGATCTTGGTCAGAATGTTTTCTTCTCCTTAATCAATGAAAATGCAAAGCTCCTGCTTTGTTTCAATTTAAAAAAAATTGAAGTACCCGACTGACTTAACAGTTTAGGAGGTCAATTAACAGAGTTTATACTCATGAATTTTCAATTAACAAATGTGTACGTCAATCTACCGTGGATGGAAATCAACACATGGAACGGGATGATTTTAGGGACGAGACATTTCTATTTGCATGCTCGATATAGGTGTAAAGTAGACATCATCTCAAGTCAAGCTACTCGAATGAAGTAACCCCAGAGGATTGGGCGCCTCCTAAATGCACGATATTCGCATGGCTTGCCCTCTGGAATCGTCTTTGTATGTCGGACCGACTCGTGACAAGAGGATAGTCTCACCAACCATTATGCTAGCTCCTGACATTGCTTCTTACATGCTCTTTGAATCTCGACATTTTAATAGAATATGAGCCACGATGCTTACCTATTTACTATATGTATCAACCGGGGAAGGAAAAATGTGCCACCTGGAAAGCACATATATACGGACTTGTTGCATGACATGATATCTTTCAAGGGGACTATATCTTTGTTCTGCTCTAAGTTATGAATGAATACTCCTATACAAAAGCAAACCCCTACGGCTCTGGAGCCGCCACGCACGGCCGGCTCGGTGCATGCAAAGTGACCCTGATTAAAAACGAAGCAAAGCAAGCAATCAAGCATCCATTCATAACACACCACACTACCACTATATATATCCATAGCTGACTTAGTGTTAGCTCGTGTCGAGTCCAAATCAGCTCTGCAAATTAACCTCCCCACTTATTACATCACACGATCAATACATAGCCTACACGTAAAGGAACAAAATAAAAAGGGAAACCACATACACACAGACATTCTTGCTCTCCATCATCGCCCAAAAAGATGTTGGCAGATTTTTTTTTCACATATCTTCTTTTCTCTTTCCAAAGGACCAGCTAGCAAGAAAGGAAGAAAGCAGAAGGAATTAAGGGACAGCAACGGGCGCTTGACAAGCGCATGTACGTCGCCGTCGGTGGCTGGCCGGTCGTCGCCGACGGCAGTGCTACCGGAGCTTCGGGCGTACGCGTCACAAGTTCACAACACGTCAACACGTACCGTCAGCCCCACAGACATCAATCAATCTGATTGACGGACGGACGGATGGATTTTTGGAAAAAGGATGGATGGCTGGATGGCGAGATCGTATCCATCCCCACTCTCCAAACTCCACCAAGAAATACCACGGAAATGGAGGCCACCACGGCGGTAGCTAGCCCCGTACGTGGAGCGACGGAATTCGGTCGCCGTCCGGCGGTGCTGGCCGGCGTCGGAAAGCCATGGGCGCTTGCGCTTTGACATGGAGGTCGACGATGGGGCCACCCACTCACCGGCAGCGGCCAACGACAACTCCCCGTTGATTCGGTCATCATGCCTGTGCTTTTTTGCATGGCCCCCAATCCGCACACGCGCTGACACCATGCACGTAGCTAGCACATGCTTTGAGTATCTGAAATATTTTTCTCCCCACCAAATCAGTACACTACGACACTACGTAGGTACGTATCCACATCCGTCCATCACCCAGCCCGCTTTACTCGGTCATCTTGTCGTTGCTACGTCCATCGACCGATGAGTTAGTTGGTACTCCCATGCATGATTACCGCGTAGAGAATCTCACTAGCGAGGTAAATAAAGTTATACCAGCATATATATATATATATATATATATATATATATATATATATATATATATATATATATATATATATCCCGCCATTGGAGAGAGAGATCGCCGGCTATAAGAGCAACTTTTCAACGGCCCGATCCAAACGGACGGCGATTTTGTCCGTTTTTTGTTTGTTTGGCTCGGTCAGGCGAACACGGACGTCCGCTTTTGTGTTTGGGTCGGCGCGTGCGCCCAACGCTGGCCCGACCCATTTTGACGATGCTAAAAAAAACGCATGCATATTTAAAAAAACATTAATTAAACACTAAAGCCGGCCACGAAGGCCGGCGAGAGTCCACGCGTCCATATTTGCATTTAAGAAAAATAAAAACAACCTAAACTACGAGGCGACACGTTGCCCTAGGCGTCGTTGTCGTCGTCCTCGGGGTCCGTGAGGTCGATGAGCGTCGGCGCTAGACCTGCCCAGGGAACGCCGTGTTGCAGAGCGCGTTCATGTCGGGCGCGGGCAATGGTGCCGCCTAGGCTGCCGCGGCTTGGCGCTGTTGGGAGACGTAGTAGTAAATCAAAATTTTCCTACGTTCACCAAGATCTATCTATGGAGAAACCAGCAACGAGAGGGGAGAGATTGCATCTTCATACCTTTGAAGATCGCTAAGCGGAAGCGTTACAAGAACGCGGTTGATGGAGTCGTACTCGCAGCGATTCAGATCGCGGTAGATCCGATCAAGTGCCGAACGGACGGCACCTCCGCGTTCAACACACGTGCAGCCCGGTGACGTCTCCAACACCTTGATCCAGCAAGGAGGAAGGAGAGGTTGGGGAAGGGCTCCAACAGCAGCACGACGGCGTGGTGGTGGTGGAGTAGCAAGGTATTCCGACAGGGCTTCGCCTAAGCGCTGCGGAGGAGGAAGAAGAGAGGTAGGGCTTCGCCGTGAGAGAGAGAGATCAAATCTTGTCTCAAAACATCCAAAACCTCAAGTATATATAGGAGGAGGGACGTGGAGGGCTGGCTTGGCCTCTACTCCAAAGAGGAGATGGCCGGCCGAATTAAAGGGAGAGTCCACCTCCCACAAGGGAGGTGGATCTCCTCCTTTTAAATCCTTTTTGCCTTATCTCCTTATCTCCAGCCACATGGGCCTTTAGCAAAAGTCTTTCCCAGCCCAATAAGGGCTGGCACACTTTATCTAACAGCCCATGTGGTCCTTTGGTCGTCACACCCCTCCCGGGGGTCATCCGGCACCCTCCCGGCACTCCCGGTACACTACCGATGAGCCCGAAAACTTTCCGGTGACCAAAACTGGACTTCCTATATATCAATCTTTACCTCCGGACCATTCCGGAGCTCCTCGTGACGTCCGGGATCTCATCCGGGACTCCGAACAACCTTCGGTAATCACGTATACCTTTTCCCTATAACCCTAGCGTCATCGAACCTTAAGTGTGTAGACCCTACGGGTTCGGGAGACACGTAGACATGACCGAGACACCTCTCCGGTCAATAACCAACAGCGGGATCTGGATACCCATGTTGGCTCCCACGTACTCCATGATGATCTCATCGGATGAACCACGATGTCAAGGATTCAATCAATCCCGTATACAATTCCCTTTGTCTATCGGTATGATACTTGCCCGAGATTCGATCGTCGGTATCCCCATACCTTGTTCAATCTCGTTACCGGCAAGTCTCTTTACTCGTTCCGTAATACATCATCCCGTGACTAACTCCTTAGTCACATTGAGCTCATAATGATGATGTCTTACCGAGTGGGCCCAGAGATACCTCTCCGTCACACGGAGTGACAAATCCCAGTCTCGATTCATGCCAACCCAACAGATACTTTCGGAGATACCCGTAGTGCACCTTTATAGCCACCCAGTTACGTTGTGACGTTTGGCACACCCAAAGCATTCCTACGGTATCCGGGAGTTGCACAATCTCATGGTCTAAGGAAACGATACTTGACATTGAAAAGCTTTAGCAAACGAACTACACGATCTTGTGCTATGCTTAGAATTGGGTCTTGTCCATCACATCATTCTCCTAATGATGTGATCCCGTTATCAATGACATCCAATGTCCATGGCCATGAAACCGTGACCATCTATTGATCAACGAGCTAGTCAACTAGAGGCTCACTAGGGACATGTTGTGGTCTATGTATTCACACATGTATTATGGTTTCCGGTTAACACAATTATAGCATGAACAATAGACAATTATCATGAACAAGGAAATACAATAATAACCATTTTATTATTGCCTCTAGGGCATATTTCCAACAGTCTCCCACTTGCACTAGAGTCAATAATCTAGTTCACATCACCATGTGATTAACACTTACATCACCATGTGATCATATCATCATGTGATTAACACCCAATAAGTTCTGGGGTTTGTTCATGTCCTGCTCGTGAAAGAGGTTTTAGTCAACGGGTCTGCGACATTCAGATCCGTGTGTACCTTACAAACTTTCCATGTCATATTTGTAGATACTACTCCCATGCTCCACTTGGAGCTATTCCAAATGGCTGCTCCACTATACGTAGCTGGATTTCTACTAAGAGTCATCCGGATTGGTTTTAAAGCTTGCATCATCGTAACACTTTACGATGAACTCTTTATCACCTCCATAATCGAGAAATATTTCCTTAGTTCTCAAGTTACTAAGGCTAACTTTGACCGCTGTCTAGTGATCCACTCTTGGATTACTCTTGTACCCCTTGACAGACTCATGGCAAGGCACACACAGGTGCGGTACACAGCATGGCATACTATATAAAGCCTATGGCTAAAGCATAGGAGATGACACTCATCTCTTCTTTATCTTCTGCCGTGGTCGGGTATTGAGTCTTACTCAATTTCACACCTTACAATACAGTCAAGAACTCCTTCTTTGACCCATCTATTTTGAACTCCTTCAAAAACTTGTCAAGGTATGTCTTCGTCGAAAAAACTTATCAAGCGAATAGATCTATCCCTATAGATCTTGATGCTCAATAAAATGGTAGCTTTATCTGGGTCTTCCTTTGAAAAACAAAACTTTTCAAACAACCCTTCATGCTCTTCCAGAAATTCTACATCATTTCCGATCAATAATATGTCAACTACATATTCTTATAAGAAATTCCATAGTGCTCCCACTCACTTTCTTGCAAATACAAGTTTCTCATAAACTTTGTATAAACTTAAACACTTTGATCACCTCATCAAAGCATATATTCCAACTCCGAGATGCTTGCTCCAGTCCATAGAAGGATCGCTGGAGTTTGCATATTATTAGCATCCTTAGGATTGACAAAACCTTCTGGTTGTATCACATACAACTCTTCCTCACAGAAACCATTACGGAAACCTTGTTTTGTCATCCATCTGCCAGATTTCATAATCGAAAAATGCAGCAACTGCTAACAAAATTTTAATAGACTTTTAGCATCGCTACAGATGAGACAATCTCATTGCAGTCAACTCCTTGAACTTGGCGGAAACTTCTTTGCGACAAGTCGAGCTTTATAAACGGTGACATTTCACCATTAGCGTCTATGTTTATCTCAAAGGTCCATTTGTACTCAATGACCCGCCATTCAACAGGCAAGTCTACCAAAGTCCATACTTGGTTTTCATACATGGATCCTTTCTCGGATTTCATGGCTCCTAGCCATTTGTTGGAATCCGGGCCCACCATCGCTTCTTCATAGTTCGTAGGTTCATCGTTGTCCAACAACATGATTTCCAAGACAGGGTTGTCGTACTACTCAGGAGCAGTACGCGTCCTTGTCGACCTACGAGGTTCGATAGTGACTTGATCCGAAGCTTCATGATCATCATCATTAACTTCCTTTTCAACTAAGTAGGCTCTACAGAAACATCTTTCTGTGTTGCGCTATTCTCTGGTTGAAACAAAGGTTCAACAACCTTATCAAGTTCTATCTTCCTCCCACTCAATTCTTTCGAGAGAAACTCTTTCTCAAAAAGGACCCGTTCTTAGCAACAAACACCTTTTGCGCTTGGATCTGAGATAGAAGGTATACCCAATGTCTCATTAGGGTATTCTATGAAGATGCATTTGTCTGCTTTGAGTTCGAGCTCGCTAGGTGAAAAACCCATTTTCACATAAGCGTCGCAGCCCCAAACATTAAGAAATGACAGCTTAGGCTTCTGTCAAACCATAATTCTCACGGTGTCATCTCAACAGACTTAGATGGTGCCCTGTTAAAGTGAATGGATTTGTCTTTAATGCATAACCCCATAACGATAGTGGTAAAACGATAAGAGACATCATAGTACTCACTATATCCAATAGAGCACGACTACGACGTTCGAACACACCATCACACTATGGTGTTCCAGGAGGCGTGAGCTGTGAAACAATTTCCACATTGTCTAAAATTGCATACCAAACTCGTAACTTAGATATTCACCTCCATGATCATATCATAGACATTTATCTTCTTGTCACGATGATCTTTAACTTCACTCTGAAACTCCTTGAACCTTTCAAACATTTCAGATTCGTGTTTCATTAAGTAAATATCCCCATATTTACTCAAATCATCAGTGAAGGTAAAGAAAAACAACGATATCCACTGTGTGTTTCAACACTCATTGGACCACATACATCAACATGTATTAATTCCAATAAGCCACTTGCCCGCTCCATCATATTGGATGACGGGGTCTCAGTCATCTTGCCCAAGAGGCATGGCTCGCATGTCTCAACCGATTCGAAATCGAGTGAGTCAAAAAACATCCATCATCATGGAGTTTCTTCATGCGATTTATACCAATATGACATTACGTGGCAGTGCCACAAGCATGTGGTACTATCATTATTAACTTTGTATCTTTTGGTACCAATGTTATGAATATGTGTACTACTACGATCATGATTCGATAAACCATTTCGAGTGGGTGCATGACCATTGAAGGCATTATCCATGTAAACAGAATAACCATTATTCTCTAACTTATATGAATAACCGTATCGCACTAATCATGATCTAATCACGTTTATGCTCAACGCAAACACCAAATAACATTTATTTAGGTTTATCACAAATCCTGAAGGTAGAGAGAGCGTGCGATGGTGATCACATCAATCTTGGAAATACTTCCAACACACATCGTCACCTTTCACCTAGCTAGTCTCCATTTACTCCGTAGCTTTTATTTCGAGTTGCTAACACTTAGCAACCGAACCGGTATCTAATACCCAGGTGCTACTAGGAGTACCAGCAAGGTACACATCACTAACACGTATATCAAATATACTTCCATTGACATTACCAGCCTTCTTATCTACCAATCATCTAGGGTTTTTCCGCTTCAGCGAACATTCTCCTCATAACAGAAGCACTTAGTCTCGGGTTCGGGCTCAACCTTGGGTTTCTTCACTAGAGCAACAACTGGCTTGCCATTCCTGAAGTTTTTCCCTTCTTGCCCTTGCCCCTTTTGAAACTAGTGGTTTTCACTTAACCATCAACACTTGATGCTCCTTATTGATTTTTACCTTCGTGGTGTCAAACATCACGAACAACTCAGGGATCATCTTATCCATCCCTGGCATGTTATAGTTCATCACGAAG
Source organism: Hordeum marinum (assembly GCA_022496015.1). Classification (NCBI taxonomy): domain Eukaryota; kingdom Viridiplantae; phylum Streptophyta; class Magnoliopsida; order Poales; family Poaceae; genus Hordeum; species Hordeum marinum. The sequence goes on from CM039678.1 coordinate 30,084,644, forward strand.
CTCTAGTAGCTTGGTGGCAGTGACTTGGAGAACTGCATTAATCACTATCTCATCTGGAAGATTAACTCCCACTTGATTCAAGTGATTGTAGCACCCAGACAATCTGAGAACACGCTCACCGATTAAGCTATTCTCCTTTATCTTGCAGGCAAAGAATCTTGTTGGAGGTCTCATACCTCTCAACATAGGCACGAGCTTGAGATCACAATCTCAGCTCCTAGAACATCTCATATGTTCTGTGACGTTCAAAACATTTTGAAGCCTCAATTCTAAGCCGTAATGCATGACGCACTGAACTATCACGTAGTCATCAAAAAGTGCCTGTCATATGTTCACAACATCTACAGACAACGCTTGAGGGAGTGATGCAGTTAGCGGTACATCAAAAACATAAGCTTTCTGTGCAGCAATGAGGACAATCCTCAGATCACGGACCCAGTCCGCATTATTGCTACCATCAACTTTCAACTTACTTTTCTCTAGGATTGTATCATTAAAACTGGGGAGCTACAGCGCGAGCTATCTACGACATAATTTGCAAGGACATTTTTAGACTAAGTTCATGATAATTAAGTTCATTTAATCAAATTATTAATGAACTCCCACTTAGATAGACATCTCTCTAGTCTTCCAAGTGATACATGATCCATGTCAACTAGCCCGTGTCCGATCATCACGTGAGACGGACTAGTCATCCATGGTGAACATCTCTATGTTGATCGTATCTTCTATACGACTCATGTTCGACCTTTCGGTCTTCCGTGTTCCGAGGCCATGTCTGTACATGCTAGGCTCGTCAAGTCAACCTAAGTGTTTCACATGTGTAAATCTGGCTTACACCCGTTGTATGCGAACGTTAGAACCTATCACACCCGATCATCACGTGGTGCTTCGGAACGACGATCCTTAGCAACGGTGCACAGTTAGGGTGAACACCTTTCTTGAAATTTTATTGAGAGATCATCTTATTTACTACCGTCGTTCTATGCAAATAAGATGTAAACATGATAAACATCACATGCAATCAATATAGTGACATGATATGGCCAATATCATTTTGCTCCTATGATCTCCATCTTCGGGGCACCATGATCATCACTGTCACCGGCACGACACCATGATCTCCATCATCATGATCTCCATCATTGTGTCTTCATGAAGTTGTCTCGCCAACTATTACTTCTACTACTATGGCTAACGCTTAGCAATAAAGTAAAGTAATTACATGGCGTTTATGATTGACACGCAGGTCATACAATAAATAAGACAACTCCTATGGCTCCTGCCGGTTGTCATAATCATCGACATGCAAGTCGTGAATCCTATTACAAGAACATGATCAATTCATACATCACAATGCATCACATCACATCCTTTGGCCATATCACATCACAAGGCACATGCTGCAAAAACAAGTTAGACGTCCTCTAATTTGTAGTTGCAAGTTTTTACGTGGCTGCTATAGGTTACTAGCAAGAACGTTTCTTACCTACGTCAACACCACAACGTGATTTTCCAATTGCTATTTACCCTTCATAAGGACCCTTTTCATCGAATCCGATCCGACTAAGGTAGGAGAGACAGACACCCGCTAGCCACCTTATGCATCTAGTGCATGTCAGGCGGTGGAACCGGTCTCACGTAAGCGTACGTGTAAAGTTGGTCCGGGCCGCTTCATCCCACAATACCGCCGAATCAAGATAAGACTAGTAGCGGCAAGCAAATTAACAAACTCGACGCCCACAACTGCTTTGTGTTCTACTCGTGCATAGATTCTACGCATAGACCTAGCTCATGATGCCACTGTTGGGAGACGTAGTAGTAAATCAAAATTTTCCTACGTTCACCAAGATCTATCTATGGAGAAACCAGCAACGAGAGGGGAGAGATTGCATCTTCATACCTTTGAAGATCGCTAAGCGGAAGCGTTACAAGAACGCGGTTGATGGAGTCGTACTCGCAGCGATTCAGATCGCGGTAGATCCGATCAAGTGCCGAACGGACGGCACCTCCGTGTTCAACACACGTGCAGCCCGGTGACGTCTCCAACACCTTGATCCAGCAAGGAGGAAGGAGAGGTTGGGGAAGGGCTCCAACAGCAGCACGACGGCGTGGTGGTGGTGGAGTAGCAAGGTATTCCGACAGGGCTTCGCCTAAGCGCTGCGGAGGAGGAAGAAGAGAGGTAGGGCTTCGCCGTGAGAGAGAGAGATCAAATCTTGTCTCAAAACATCCAAAACCTCAAGTATATATAGGAGGAGGGACGTGGAGGGCTGGCTTGGCCTCTACTCCAAAGAGGAGATGGCCGGCCGAATTAAAGGGAGAGTCCACCTCCCACAAGGGAGGTGGATCTCCTCCTTTTAAATCCTTTTTGCCTTATCTCCTTATCTCCAGCCACATGGGCCTTTAGCAAAAGTCTTTCCCAGCCCAATAAGGGCTGGCACACTTTATCTAACAGCCCATGTGGTCCTTTGGTCGTCACACCCCTCCCGGGGGTCATCCGGCACCCTCCCGGCACTCCCGGTACACTACCGATGAGCCCGAAAACTTTCCGGTGACCAAAACTGGACTTCCTATATATCAATCTTTACCTCCGGACCATTCCGGAGCTCCTCGTGACGTCCGGGATCTCATCCGGGACTCCGAACAACCTTCGGTAATCACGTATACCTTTTCCCTATAACCCTAGCGTCATCGAACCTTAAGTGTGTAGACCCTACGGGTTCGGGAGACACGTAGACATGACCGAGACACCTCTCCGGTCAATAACCAACAGCGGGATCTGGATACCCATGTTGGCTCCCACGTACTCCACGATGATCTCATCGGATGAACCACGATGTCAAGGATTCAATCAATCCCGTATACAATTCCCTTTGTCTATCGGTATGATACTTGCCCGAGATTCGATCGTCGGTATCCCCTTACCTTGTTCAATCTCGTTACCGGCAAGTCTCTTTACTCGTTCCGTAATACATCATCCCGTGACTAACTCCTTAGTCACATTGAGCTCATAATGATGATGTCTTACCGAGTGGGCCCAGAGATACCTCTCCGTCACACGGAGTGACAAATCCCAGTCTCGATTCATGCCAACCCAACAGATACTTTCGGAGATACCCGTAGTGCACCTTTATAGCCACCCAGTTACGTTGTGACGTTTGGCACACCCAAAGCATTCCTACGGTATCCGGGAGTTGCACAATCTCATGGTCTAAGGAAACGATACTTGACATTGAAAAGCTTTAGCAAACGAACTACACGATCTTGTGCTATGCTTAGAATTGGGTCTTGTCCATCACATCATTCTCCTAATGATGTGATCCCGTTATCAATGACATCCAATGTCCATGGCCATGAAACCGTGACCATCTATTGATCAACGAGCTAGTCAACTAGAGGCTCACTAGGGACATGTTGTGGTCTATGTATTCACACATGTATTATGGTTTCCGGTTAACACAATTATAGCATGAACAATAGACAATTATCATGAACAAGGAAATACAATAATAACCATTTTATTATTGCCTCTAGGGCATATTTCCAACAGGCGCGCCTCCTCCTCGTCCTTCTCGGCCTCGCGCTCGAGCTTCGCGAGGTGCTTGCCCTCTTCGCGCTCTTCGGCCAGCCGGATCTGGCGCCAGTGCTCGAGGTACGCCGCCTCCTGCGCCGGCGTCGCCTCCATCCAAATCGATGACGCGGAGACCCACTCGCGCACTACGCCCGTCCAGGTGTAGCTCTCGATGAGGGACGGCTCCGGCTCGGACTCCGGCTGGCGTCGGGGAGGGGCCGGCGGGGCCAACGGCGGCAGCACGCAGTCGCCCGCCACAGAGAGGGCAATGGCCTGCGCCATTGCCGCCTCGTACCGAGCCTCCTCTTCCTCCGTCGCCGCCGCCCTGCGCCGCTTGTCCTCCTCGCTCTCCCGATAGACGGCAACAAGGGCCGCCTGGTAGGCGTCCTCCTCCGCCTGGTCCTCCTCGCGGACGACCAGTGGCGACGGCGACACGCTGCGGTCGACCTCGCGCACGCCCCGTCGCCTCGCCTCCTCGTGCTCGAAGGCAAACCACCTCGCCCAGTTGGGCGAGTTGGTTGCGTAGGCGGGGTCGCGGCGCTGCTCCGGCATCAGCAGCGCCCGCCTGCGCCGCACCTCCTCCGCGTGAGCCCGAGCCGACCGTGGCGCCGCCGGCACTGGGATCCTTTCCGGATCCAGATGCCAGTCGTGCGGCAGGGCGGCGTCGGGGTACGGGAGAGGCATGCGGTGCTGCCAGTGCCACTCCGCCTGGTGCACTGGCACATTAACGCGCTGCCTCTGACGGCGAGGCGCTGGCGAAGGCGGGAGGAACTGGGAGGGAAAAGGGATGGCAGGGGCCTTGCCCTTGGCCTTGCTGCTGTTGGCGCCGGAGAAGAGCCCCATCTCGCTGTGGTGATGGTGGCTAGGGTTTGCCGACGACGGGGGAGCAGAGCTGGCTAGATATGGACGACGAGTTTGGATGAGGACGGCCCCGCCGCATGGTCGGCTTAAAAAAGGACGGCCGCCGTCGCTGATGCGTGGGCCCGTGGTCATAAATTAAGCTAACCGCATGGGCAGCGGGTAGTTGGACGACCGTCAGGTGGGGACGCGGCGGACACCGAGAAGGCGCGCGAGGCGTCCGTTCCGCGTCCGCGCCAACGCATTTGGGCACAAATTTGGGCCGCAAATGCGTCGGCACGAACGCGAAACGAACATGATTTGGGTTTGGGTCAGCGCGTTGGGCCGCCACTTTTTACCGCGCTAGACCAAACGGACGGCGGCGGACGAAATGGGTCGCCCCATTAGAGTTGCTCTAATTACGCTCAAGTAGTAATATGCACGAAACAACCTCCACCGATGAGGCGGAGAGCGAGGAGAGATGATCATGCCCGACAACTCAGTTTTAACGGGCTCGGGCTGTGCCGACACGGGCCGTGGTGCCGCCTAGGCTGCCGCGGCTTGGCGTGCCTCCTCCTCCTCCTTCTCGGCCTCGCGCTCGAGCTTCGCGAGGTGCTTTCCCTCTTCGCGCTCTTCGGCCAGCCGAATCTGGCGCCAGTGCTTGAGGTACGCCGCCTCCTGCGCCGGCGTCGCCCCCATCCAAATCGGTGGCGCGGAGACCCACTCGCGCACTACGCCCGTCCAGGTGTAGCTCTCGATGGGGGACTGCTCCGACTCGGACTCTGGCCGGCGTCGGGGAGGGGACGACGGGGCCGCCGGCGGCAGCACGCAGTCGCCCGCCATAGAGAGGGCAATGGCCTGTGCCATTGCCGCCTCGTACCGAGCCTCCTTTTCCTTCGCCACTGCCGCCCTGCGCCGCTCGTCCTCCTCGCTCTCCCGGTAGATGGCAACAAGGGCCGCCTGGTAGGCGTCCTCCTCCTCCTGGTCCTCCTCGCGGACGACCGGCGGCGGTGGCGACACGCTGCGGTCAACCTCGCGCACGCCCCGTCGCCTCGCCTCCTCGTGCTCGAAGGCGAACCACCTCGCCCAGTTGGGCGAGTCGGTTGCGTAGGCGGGGTCGCGGCGCTGCTCCGGCGTCAGCAGCGCCCGCCGGCGCCGCACCTCGTCCACGTGAGCCTGAGCCGATCGCGGCGCCGCCGGCACTGGGATCCTTTTCGGATCCAGATGCCAGTCGTGCGGCAGGGTGGCGTCGGGGTACGGGAGAGGCACGCGGTGCTGTCAGTGCCACTCCGCCTGGTGCACTGGCACGTTAACGCGCTGCCTCTGCCGGCGAGGCGCCGATGTCGGCGGAGGCGGGAGGAACTGGGAGGGGAAAGGGATGACAGGGGCCTTGCCCTTGGCCTTGCTGCTGCTGGCGCCGGAGAAGAGCCCCATCTTGCTATGGTAGTGGTGGCTAGGGTTTGCCGGCGACGGGGGAGCAGAGCTGGCTAGATATGGACGACGAGTTTGGATGAGGACGGCCCCGCCGCACGGTCGGTTTAAAAAAGGACGGCCGCCGTCGCTGACGCGTGGGCCCATGGTCATAAGTTAAGCTGACCGCATGGGCAGCGGGTAGTTGGACGGCCGCCAGGTGGGGACGCGACGGACACCGAGAAGGCGCGTGAGGCGTCCGTTCCGCGTCCACGCCAACGCATTTGGGGCGCAAATTTGGGCCGCAAATGCGTCGGCACGAACGCGAAACGGACATGATTTGGATTTGGGTCGGCACGTTGGGCCGCCACTTTTGTCCGCGCCGACCCAAACGGACGGCGGCGGACGAAATGGATCGCCCCATTGAAGTTGCTCTAATTGCGCTCAAGTAGAAATGTGCACGAAACAACCTCCACCGATGAGGCGGAGAGCGAGGAGAGATGGTCATGCCCGACAACTCAGTTTTAATGGTGCCCGCACCACCGAGCCAAGCTAGCTCCCCCTCACTCTCAGCGAGTACGCGAACATTTCACAGCAAGCTACCTAGCCAGCTAGCTAGCTCAAACGTACGTAACAACAACAAAAGAAACAGACAACAACAAACAGGACAAATGGGTATATATATTTGTTGTTGCCGTTGGCGTCTAGAAGGTTGAAGCACGCGTGTGTCCATGGACACCCCGACACGCACCACGGCCGCGACGGCGACGGAGGAGACGAAGCGAAATCCGGCGTACGTCGTTGATGTTGCCAACGGAAGGAGTAAAAAGAGCCAACAAATATTCGCCCCCCTCCTCAAACGGCCCATAAGTGGGCAGGGCGTCTACTTATGTGCTACGTGAGCGATCGAGATAGAGCCACCGATCGAGCAGCTAGCAGTGCTTGAACCTGCAGAGAGACCCCCATCTATTGGATGACGGATGTGTGCTCCGTTCCTACCGTCGGTAAACACGAGGTCTCCTCGGCCTCGTTGGACTCGTCTCTGCCACGCTAATTTTGACATTAATTATTTGCTCTTCGTTTTTGCCTCTTTTATTTTCTCACTTTTATGAACGCGGAGACAAATGAGTAACGCAAACATAAGCACAACACTTTGATGCTATATATTTCCATTTTTTTGTTTTTAAAAGAAAAAAGTCCATTTTACTATCCTGAATAAAGTGGGTGGTTCACTTTACCCTCTGATCTATTTTTCTGCTTCTTCTAGCCCCCAAACAAATCCAAACTGGACAACACCCCCCTAGCTGGTTTGTCTTCACCCGCTGCTGATGTGGCACTAGTCAACACGCGCTTTTGACCAAGGTGGGTTTCATCTGAAAAAAAATCCCCATTTCTTGTCTACTCTCTCCGGCGACCCGCGGCGGCGCAAGCGCGTGGCCATGCGGGGCGAGGCGACTCACGATGGCGCTCGGGAGCTGGGGTAATCTCACCTCGATGACGTCAGTGCCTGACCTGCACCATGGCCGGGGCAGCCCCACCTCGCCGGCGTCGGCACCCGACCAGCGGCAGCGGCAACGTGGAGCAGTGGCCAGCGGCTGCGGCGACACGGAGCAGCGGCACAAGGAGCAGGTGCGACAGAGGGGAGCGGCGGCGGCTGTGGCGGCGCAAGGAGCATGTGCGACAGAGGGGAGCGGCAACGGCTGTGGTGGCGCAGAGCAGCGACGCAAGGAGCAGGTGCGATAGAGGGGAGAGGCGGCGGCTATGCCGGCGCGGAGCAGCGACGCAAGGAGCAGGTGTGACAGAGGGGAGTAGCGGCGGCTGTGGCAGCGCGAAGCAGCGCCGCAAGGAGCAGGTGCGACAGAGGGGAGCGGCGGCGGTTGTGGCGGCGTGGAGCAGTGGCTAGCGGTTGTGACAGTGCAGAGCATCGGCGCGGGGAGCAGCTGCGACAACGGGGAGCGGCGGCGGTTGTGGCATCGCGGAGTAGCGGCCATCAGCAGCGGCATGGGGAGCAGCAGCACCGGCGGGGAGCAGCAGCCCACAACGGTGGGGTGCAGCGGCCGTAACAACAGCGGGGAGCAGCGACGGTGGCCATCAGCAACGACGGGGTGCAGCGGCCCGCAGTAGCAGCGGTGAACAAGGACAGCGGCGGTGGGGTGTAGCGGTGGAGTGCAGCGATGGCAGACGGTCGCGAGATCCGACCTGTCTCCGGCGAGGGGCGATGGCTAGGCGTGCGGGCTCCCCCATAGCTATCCTAGCCCCATCTGACAAATGGGCCCACCCAGGTCAAAACCGCCGTTGATTAGTGCCACATCAGCAGCGGGTGGAGACAAACCAGCCAGGGGGTATTTTGTCCGGTTTGGGTTTGTTTGGAAGCTATGAGAAGTAGAAAAATAGATCAGGGGATAAAGTGAACCACCCACTTTATTCAGGATAGTAAATTGATTTTTTTTCTTTAATGAACACTGAATTTTATTCATCTGTGATAATAGGTACACCGTTCATGAGGATTGGTACAATTTCAGTCACAGGCTCCTCAAACCAATTCAAAGTTGAAAAAAATCTAGCTAACTTTGCAAGTTCATGGGCAACCCCCTATTGGCTTCCCTATTACAGTGCCCATATATTTCCATTTTAAGCAATGCAAATGGAAGTGGTAAGACATATAGATGCATGGTTATATTTCCATTTTAAGCAATGCAAATGGAAGTGGTAAGACATATAGATGCATGGTTCGAAAATGAAAGCCGTGTCTTCCAGTAGGCCACTGAGCAGCAGCAGTACTTGCAGCAATCGATATGCACGGACGGAGGCATGCCGACTACAGTACGTAGAGCCGATCGTCCACCCACCCATCCCATCCGTGTCGAAAATCTGTGCACTTTTCTGGTAAAAGACGAGGGAAGTCGATCCCCTCACTCAAATCAATCCATCGTTGCCGGTAAAACTCATCATCACGTGCACTATATAGTTCGTTCATGGGGCCGATGGAACGTGTTGCGGGTCGACACGCTCGGGTTGGGTCCGATCAGGATCAGTTTACATCACATCCAGCTGCAGGTCGTCCATCGAGTTCATATATCCATCCGTCTCCATCTGCCTGTCTGCCGTCGTTGACCACTGCTGGCTTCCATTCTTGATGAATTTCGCTCATCGTTTGGTACGCAAGGCCGGCGACTCCTGCAGCGGCATTGCAGCAACAGCGATGCATGCACAGCGGCATTGCAGCAACAGCAACGGCGGACACGGACGGGGTTGGTAATTAATCGGCAAGCTAGCGCCGCGACATTTTTCAAAGGAAAAGAAAGGAAAGAGAGGGGCTAGTAGGGCCGTTTAATTTGGAGGCCAGCGGCGGCACACATCAAGGCCGGGGTGGCCATTAACGGCTCCACACACAGCTCGCGAGTGATTACCATGGAGCGTACCGTGCAGCCATCAGTCCATGACAGCCTGATTAATTGGTTTGGTGTATGCATCATCGTCCAGATTAGCTGAGGCCAGTAGGTCTCAAAGGGTGAGGAACATACAAAACATAAGAACATCTGCAACCGACGTCTTAAACCCGTCTCAAACGTCCAGATGGGTGGACGAAGGCAAGGAAGTGTCGGACGCGGCCGCGTGACACCGCCGGTGCCTGACGAGAATGAGCATCTCCTCAAATGGGTGCGCCGTCGGTTACATACGATGGCGGCGACGAACGCCCGGCTGCTCTGGCTCGGCATTGAGCGTGACGGATCGTGCGTGCCGACGCTCCTTCGCTCAAGGGCCGGCGGCAGCCATGCACGGCCGGCATCGGTCCATCTACGCCGGTCCACACGACGCGTTGCTTGCGTACGGGTGACTTGGGGCTATCGCTGGGATTGCAGCACGGAGAAGGAAGATAGGCCGGCCTGGCCCTGCCTGGACGACGCGCCGGGGTCATCCCTGGGGCGGCCGCCGCGGAAACAATGCATGTGCACGTACGGGTCAAGTCGGAAAGGAGTGGAGAGTGCACCAGCCGCTCATGCAGTCATGCATTACTCCGTGTGTACGTGCAACAGGTTGATCACCGCGCGCCCAGCTAGCCTCTAGCCATTTGAAGCATCAAACACGTGATATAAAAGAGAGCATGGATATCCACCTGCACATATCTGTACAAAGCGTCGTGTCCTGGACGAGCTGTACCAGCAATTTTGTTAGGAACAACTGATAAATTGGTCAAATGTAGTTACCGATTGGGATTATAAGGTACAAAACGTGCTTCGCATTATTGAATTTCATTCATAGGTGTGCACGCTACTATAGCAGACCCCCGATACATCCATCCTTAATACGCAACCTACAAATAGGCCACACCTGTTAGTGGGTCATTTTTATTTTTCCTTTTCCTCTCCCTCACCCGTATCTCTCTCCCGACGGTGCCAAATAGGGAGCCGGTGAGGCCGGGGCGCACGGATGCGGTGGAGAGGGCGCATTGGGCTGCATCAACCGCTACGAAGGCGTGGCGGACATCATCGTGCAAAAGTGGAGGGAGGCATCAGTTGTCGGGTGGAGGCGGTTGATCTCGATAGTGTGGCAAGATGGCGGCGCGGCGATTGTCGGCGACGATGCATGCGTTCGCCGGTGGATAGCAGGCGCACGCCTCCGCACGCGTTTCAGCCGGTTGGCTCCCGCCACCCTCAATTGGATTATAGGGGAATATGCATCTTTTACTCTATATAGGGAAAGATGGTGTGTTTTTTATGACAACAAAAGAGAAATTCGAGTACGCGAAACTTTTGGAACACGTTTTTGTGAGCTAATTTCTCCCATGTGTGATTGTTTTTTGAAAACATGAAAAATGCCGGAGGTGCTATGAGAAAACCACCCATGGAGCCATGGAGCACCACTTGCTCATATATTTGTAAGATCCGACGACCACTTGTTTCATGAATCGTCAAAACTCAAAACACACTGCCTCAAAAAAACAAAACAAAAACTCAAAACACGCACCGTCCAATTATGTTGGCACTATAAGATATGCAAACAGATTGTCAATTCACCATTTCATAGGTTTGCTCTCGACCGAACGAAGTCTATCATCGACAAAAGTCCCGCCCATCTTCCCTATCCGGATAGAAATCTCATCTTTGTTTGAACTTAGAAATCTCATTTCATAGTTACAAACAACTAGCAAAAAAAAAAAAAAAAGCACGCGAGAGCATGCATATCTTCAAATTAACAATCAATAAACTACAATTCCATCTGCAACTTTGGTCAATGAATTAGGTACTGCTAGCACAGTTATAGTATAGCTTGAAATATCAAAGTCAGCAGCCGTTGTTCTCCAGTGATGACTTATGCTATCAATAATTTGCAATGGCAATTATTCCTATTAGTTTCTAGTCCCCATCACGGCTTTTTGCTCCTGCAGGGAAAGAAAGCAGGAGCCAGATTTGCACAGCAGGGCCGAACCCTACAACTGAGCTGCAGGATCATCCACGCATGCACACATGTTTTATCGGTTCACCAGAGAGGTCAAGAAAGCTGTTCCATCAATTGCTTTGGGCTTTCCTCCGCTCCAATAGCTAACCTCGATGGATCGTCGGCTGGCAAAGTTGGGGATCTAGTACTGCTCCTTATCCTCCAACCAAAACCGAGCAATGCAACTTTTACTAGTACCTTGTGGAGCTTGATTTCCTCTTAATTTATCACAACATCACGCATGAACATGGAAGAAAAGAGAGAAGCGGCTGGCACAGGCACGTCTTTTACTTTCTGTGGCCTAATTTCCTCGTAATTTATGACGAACGTCAGGCGTGAACATGAACGGAAAGAGAGAAACGGCTGGCACACACAACATCGATCGACCGTTCTGTTGATCGATGGCGCCGTTGGTGCTGTTGCCGTGGTGGTTGTGCTGGCCATGCTGCGGTGCCTGGTGATTTTACCCGGTCGGGGAAGAGCGGTGACGCAGAGGCCGGGGATAAGTTCGGTTTGGGGTGTGGTTTTCGTGGGGATTTTTAAGGTGGCGTGTCATGGCTCCCGATGTTGGCGGGGACTAGCGTCGCTTTGGAGTTTCCCTGTCAAGGTTGGTGCCACTTCTCCTCTCCAACGAACGAAACTAATCCCACTACTACCAGGCAACTAGCTAGCTTGGCAGCACCTAGAGCTGTGGGCATTGTGCTCGATCGACCGGTCAGTGGACAGTGGCTATATATAACCACCCCCCGTCCGTTGCCATGGTTTCCTTGTACCCCATCACCAGCAACAACTTCATTCCCCAAGACTCCCCTCCCGCTCCCTCTCCTAGATCGTTTCATCAATCGTTGCTGGTTGTAGGCTATAGCTAGGTGGAGCATTGCACTCAAGCTACATCGGTGTCTTCTTTAATTTATCTATCCTATAGTGATCGCTGTGTGTGTGCGTGTGAGATTCATCGATCGACCATGAGCATCTCCGTGAACGGGCAGTCGGTGGTGCCGCCGGGGTTCCGGTTCCACCCCACGGAGGAGGAGCTGCTCACCTACTACCTCGCCAAGAAGGTCGCCTCGCAGCGCATCGACCTTGATGTCATCCCCAACGTCGACCTCAACAAGCTCGAGCCATGGGACATCCAAGGTGAGTGCATGGCATGCATCAGTTCCTTCATCCATCGATCTACAATGCTAGCTCGCATGTACTCATATGGTGACCTAATTGGCCATGGAAAACCGCTTGCAGAGCGCTGCCGGATCGGTACTGGCCCGCAGAACGACTGGTACCTGTTCAGCCACAAGGACAAGAAGTACCCCACGGGGACGCGCACCAACCGCGCCACCGCCGCCGGGTTCTGGAAGGCCACCGGCCGGGACAAGGCCATCTACTCCGCCGCCGGCTCCGGCCGCATCGGCATGCGCAAGACGCTCGTCTTCTACAAGGGCCGCGCCCCCCACGGCCACAAGTCCGATTGGATCATGCACGAGTACCGCCTCGACGCCGCCACCAACCCCGCCTTTGCTGCCGACGATGGCAGCACCTACTACTCCGGCGCCTCAGCCTCATCCCCGGTACGTACTACTTACAGTCCACCCTGTAGGAGTAGTATACTGCTGCACGGCGGTGGGCCGGCCGGCCGGCCGGCCGACAGGGATGAAGATAGTTCGCTAGTGATGCACGCATGCGATAAGTATACCATGTACGCAGGCAGTGTATGCTCACGTGTCACGTGGTACATATGCGACATTGTAGACGACAAAAGGTGGTGGTTGTGAATGGGGACACAGATGACATGATGCAATGGGTTAATTAATTCATTGCAATTTGCGAGTGGGAGCTGGGATTTTCTTTCGATGGGTCGGCGTCACTGAAAGGGGGGCTCAAGTAGTGAGTGGGTAGCAGGTTTTGGTACTATCACGATTAGCGCCAACTGGACCAGAAGCTATGAGAAATTATAGCAAAGCTAAGCCATTAGTCATATTTTGCGTTTCTCTTAAATCATGAAAAGTTGAAGAAAAGAGCATACAATGAGATACTATCGTATACTTTTTTCTTCCTCGGTTCGGAAATAAGTGACGTGGTTTTAGTTCAAGGGAGTATGATATAGTGTCACATACTACTTGACTATTTGTGGAACTCACTTGCGTCCCTCCTCTAGTTGCAGCGGCTTAGCGATGCAAAATGACTTCACATTTAGCAATATAACATGAACTAAAGATCTACGAGTGTTAATTTTCATTTAGCGTTTAAAATGCATAGCTTTAGTGGAAGCGTAACTTCACAGTTGGCACACCTACTGTTATTTTCCATTTAGCCAAGTACTGCTGCTACATGAATTGATTCGAATAGTACGTGGACCTCTGCACGCGGAGACACCGGCATATGACAAACTACTAACAAACCTCCATTACCAAGCGAACCTTTTGCACGATGATGGATCCAGGATTGTAGATCCATTGACATACCTTTGGAGCTGGCTTTCTTGCGAAAATTCAACGCCATGCATAATTGGCCTAATCTAATTACGACAAATAATTGCATGTAATTAAGCACATCCCGGCACACTTGCCTATTAGACCCCTCCCAATGCTCCACTTTGTACAGGTGGTAAGGCTGTCAGGTAGGTAAATTTTTTTGATGTGGCATGCTATTTAAGAGGAGAGAGATGTGTGTAATGACCCAGAAAGAGACGATGCCAAACACGTAAACCTAGGCAAAATACTTAAATAAAAGAAAGCCCACCAATGCATGAAAAACTTTAGTAGCTAAATCATTAAGTATAGTGTGTTTAGCTACAATAAGTTAAGCACCTATGCATTGAGGGCTTTAGTTGCTAAACTTTTAAATGTGCTTAGCATCTTATCTAAACACCGATGCATTGAAGGTAGCCTTATAACAAACCAATAACTGACGGTGTTATCCGTACGATATGCGCAGATACGCGGCCTGGCCGGGGACCAGTCATCGGCGCAGGAGGACGGGTGGGTCATCTGCAGGGTGTTCAAGAAGAAGAACATCGTCGTGCAGCACCAAGCTGGCCAGACCACCGGCGGTGGCAAGCTGCGCGGGGCCGCTGCCATGGCGCGCAGCCAGAGCAACTGCTCGTCGACGGTGACCACCGACAGCGACCACGCAAGGGCGGCCCACATGCAGCAACAGCAGCAGCTGCTCCACTACTCCGCCAGCGACGACGCGCTCGGCCACATCCTACCACACTACATGCATAGCCGCTCTTCCATGACGCCGTGCAAGCAGGAGACCAAGCCCACCAACCCATCATCGTCGTCAGCGCTGGACCACCTGATCAACAGCGCGTGCCACAACGGCAGCAGCACCCTATACGAGAAGTTCATGAAGCTCCCGCCGCTCGAGCACGTCGCCCCCGGCGGGCTCCTGCCGCCCCCGACCGAGTACGGCGGTGAATGGGACGCCCTCGACCGGCTCGCGGCCTACGAGCTCAACGGCCTATCTGACACCGTGTCGGCCAAGACGATGAACGGGATGCCCTTCCTGGTCGGCGAGCATGGCGGCGACACGCTACATGCTTCCTCGGTCGCCGGCGCTGGCGACGGCGACTTGTGGAGCCTGGCGCGGTCGGTGTCGTCGCTACACGCCGATTTGACGATAACCTGTTTTAACACTGTCGGATGTTGACACTATAAGGACATTTTGATGTACTGAGTTAATATGATTCATATTGAACGAATGCCCGATATCTACATAACATGTTACTCTCCCCAATCACAATTAACTCCGATCTAGGGGTTTGATACAAGATTTCTTGAGGGAAAGGGGAAATCTGAGAGAAAAAGGTGATAGGGAGAGGAGAGGCGCCGTCCGGAGTCTACTTTCTTCATACCCATAGAGCTAGGCTTGTCGCAAAAGGGTTCCGACAAACTCAAGGACTTGATTACGATGAGGCTCCCTCGTCCGTAGCTATTTTTAATCCGTGAGGATTATGTTGGTGATTTGTGCATATTTTGATTACGAGAATGACAAATGGATGTCGAAACATTTTTTCTAAATGGAAACTTCGAAGAGGATGTATACGATTTTTTTTTGGAAAAGGAGAAATGAAGCTCCGGCAAGAGGATGTATACATGCTACGCCCGGAAGATTTTGTTGATCCTAACGATGCCGGTAAGGTGTGTAAACTTTAGAAGTTAATTTATGTTTTGAAGCCGGCATCAAGGAGCTAAAATTTTGCTTTGATGAAGTGATGAAATTTTTTGGCTTCGTCAAGAATAGCGAAGTGTCTTCTGTTTACAAGAAGTTTATCGGTAGTTGTAAAACATTTCTAATCCTATATGTAGATGACATATTGTTGATTGACAATGACGGAGAATTTCCTACTACAATTAAAGAGTCATTGAAAACTGCTTTTCTTATGAAAGACTTAGGCGAGGAAGCCTATATATTGGTCATTAAAATCTATAGAGATAGATCAAGATGCCTAATAGCGTTTCTTTAGAAAAGAAGTGTGACCTCCGGTCTCTGCATCAACATGATGCATACGGCCTCTTTATTGAATATATGAAAACAAATAATCTACGGTCTCAAACAAGCTCTAAAGGAGCCAAGATACAGTTCGAAAACAAAACAAGAAAAGCTACAACCGGCAAAAATAGGCCTAGATGCCTAACCATCTATCCTATTAGTGGACCACCATCCAAACCGGTTGAATATATCCCGTACTATCATCTCTCAACGGGCAGACTCAGTAACCAAAGGCTCACTGGTTTCCGCAGGAGTGAGTAACGACCACGTATGGATCAACCCCGATGCCTTGTGTAGTACCTGCAAGAAATGTACATGTATTTGTCTGTTAAAAACCATGTCATTCCTGCAGTTCCATATAGCCCAGAGAAGTGCACATACTCCTATGCGTATTTGTCTAGTGATATTTATATCAACTCCGTTTAGTCACGTACCAAATAACGTATCAATGCTATCGGGAGGATCAATATTAAAAGTTACCTGAACAGTTTGCCATAATAGTTTTGCTAGCGGACAGTAGAAAAAAAGGTGTTTGATAGATTCCTGATGATCACAGAAACTACATCTTGTACTTCCTAGCCAGTTGCGCTTTGCTAAATTGTTCTTTGTGAGAATCACCTTCTTGTGAACAAACCACATGAAGACTTTAATTCTCAAAGGAACCTTGACCTTCCAAATGTGGATTGACTTGGATAAAGCCGTCGTGTCAATAAGGTCAAGATACATTGATTTGACCATAAATATGCCTGAAGCTGTGAGCTTCCACGTAATCCTATCAGGTTCGTCCGATAATTGTACATCCACGAGTTGTCTGACTAAGTGCAACCACTCTGCCCAACGGTGTCCTATCAAAGTTTGCCGAAATTGAATGTTAAGAGGAATGGATTGGAATATTGTGTCAACATACACATCTTTACGTTGCACAATATTATAGAGGGCAGGATACTGTAAGGCTAAGGGCGTCTCCCCCAACCACGTATCCTCCCAGAATCTCGTTGTCCCTCCATTCCCAATGATGAACCTAGTTCTATGAAAAAAATTAAGCCTTGACCTTCATCAGGCCTTTCCAGAATGGAGAGTCATTCGGTCGAACCGTGACTTGGGTAATGTTTTAGAATGCAGGTACTTATTACGTAAAATCTGTACCCACATCCCTCCAGTCTCAACTGATAATCTGTATAGCCACTTACTAAGCAGACATCTATTCTTAACTTCTAAGTTTTCAATCCCTAGACCACCCTGGTCTTTGGGTCTACAAATTATGTCCCATTTAGTAGGTCAATATTTTTTCTTAACTTCATCACTCTGCCAAAAGAAACGGGATCGATAGAAATCCAATCTTTGGCGTACCCCTACTGGTATCTGAAAGAAGGAAAGGAGAAACATAGGGATACTCGTGAGCACCGAGTTAATCAATATCAGTCTTCCTCCATAAGACAGAAGCTTACCCTTCCAGCAACTTAGCTTCTTCTCAAATCGATCCTCTATGCACTTCCACTCGTGGTTCGATAACTTACGATGGTGAATCGGTATACCCAAGTAACTGAATTGTAGGCTACCCAACTCACATCCGAACAACTGTTTATAATCGTCTTGTGCTACTTTGGCTCTTCCAAAGCAGAACAATTCATTCTTGTGAAAGTTGATTTTTCAACCCCAATAGCTGTTCAAATAAGCAGAGGATAAGTTTCATGTTTCTTGCTTTCGCTATGTCGTGTTCCATAAAGAGAATAGTGTCATCAGCTTATTGTAGGATGGATACACCATCATCCACTAGATGCGGCACTAGCCCACCTACAAGGCCTTCATGTTTTGCCATTCCTATTAGTATTGCAAGCATATCCACAACGACATTAAATAGGATTGGGGACATTGGATCTCCCTGCCGGAGACCTTTATGAGTTTGGAAAAAATGACCAATGTCATCATTAACTTTAATTCCAACACTCCCTTTTTCTACAAAAGATTCAACTTGCTTCCTCCATAGCTCGTCAAAACCTTTCATACGCAATGCTTGTTGTAGGAATGGCCATTTAACTTTATCATATGCTCTCTCGAAATCCAACTTGAAGATAACCCCATCTAGTTTCTTCGAATGAATTTCATGAAGGGTTTCATGGAGAACAACCACACCCTCCAAAATATTTCTACCCGACATGAATGTTGATTGACTAGGTTGCACCATTTCATGTGCAATTTGCGTCAATCTATTGGTCCCGACCTTGGTAAATATTTTGAAGCATACATTAAGGAGGCATATAGGTCTGAACTGTTCAATACGTACCGCCCCCTCCTTCTTTGGCAACAACGTAATAGTCCCAAAGTTTAGGTGGTATAACTGCAAGTGCCCATCGAACAAGTCCTGAAACATCGGAATTAGGTCTCCTTTAATAATGTGCCAACTTCTCTTATAGAATTCAGTCGGGAACCCATCTGGCCCTGGTGCTTTATTATTCTTCATTTGCGAGATTGCATCAAACACCTCTTTCTCCGAGAACGGTGCAGTTAATATCTCATTCTCGTCCCTCCCGAGCTGAGGTATATCACTGACCTACTGTTCATCCATAGACACTGTATTGTCGTCAGGGGCACCGAACAATTTTTTATAGTATTCCGACATGTACAACTTTAGGTTCTCATGCCCAATGATTGTACCCTCATCCTGTTCAAGTTGATAAATTTTCTTATTTCTATGTTTTCCATTAGCAATCAAATTGAAAAATTGTGTGTTGTCATCCCCTTCGATGACCTGTCGCACTTTTGCTCTAAGTGACCATTTCAACTCCTCTTCTCCGAGGAGCAGTTTAAGATTGTGTTCTGCCTCCGCTTTGGGTGCCCTCTCATGAGCATCCAACTTTTGGAAATATGCCCTAGAGGCAATAATAAATTAGTTACTATCATATTTCCTTTTTCATGATAATCGTTTATTATCCATGCTAGAATTGTATTGATTGGAAACTCAGATACATGTGTGGATACATAGACAACACCATGTCCCAAGTACGCCTCTAATAGACTAGCTTATTGATCAAAGATGGTTAAGGTTTCCTAGCCATGGACATGAGATGTCATTTGATAACGGGTCACATCATTAGGAGAATGATGTGATGGACAAGACCCAAACTATAAACATAGCATAATGGCGTGTCAGTTTATTGCTATAGTTTTCTGCATGTCAAGTATCTGTTCCTATGACCATGAGATCATGCAACTCACTGACATCGGAGGAGTACCTTGTGTGTATCAAACGTCGCAACATAACTGGGTGACTATAAAGGTGCTCTACAGGTATCTCCGAGGGTGTCTGTTGGGTTGGCATGGATGAAGACTGGGATTTGTTACTCTATGTGACGGAGAGGTATCTCAGGACCCACTCGGTAATACAACATCACTATAAGCCTTGCAAGCAATGTGACTAAAGAGTTAGCCATGTGATCTTGTATTACGTAACGAGTAAAGAGAATTGCCAGTAACGAGATTGAACTAGGTATAGGGATACCGACGATCGAATCTCAGGCAAGTAACATACCGAAGAACAAAGGGAACAACATACGGGATTAACTGAATCCTTGACATGGAGGTTCAACCGATAAAGATCTTCGTAGAATATGTAAGAACCAATATGGGCATCTAGGTTCCGCTATTGAATATTGACCGTAGAGGTGTCTCGGTCATGTCTACATAGTTCTCCAACCCGCAGGGTCTGCACACTTAAGGTTCGGTGGCGTTTCAGTTGTATGAAGTTATGTATGGTGGTGACCGAAGGTTGTTCGGAGTCCCGGATGAGATCTCAGACGTCACAAGGAGATCCGGAATAGTCGGGAGGTAAAGATTGATATACAGGAAGTCTTGTTTTGGTTGTTGGAAAAGTTTCAGGCTCATCGGTAGGGTACTAAGAGTGCCGGGAGGGTACCGGGGGACCATCAGGAGGGGTGTCTCGACCCAAGAGGTTACATGGGCTGTGGGAAGAGGTAAACCAGCCCCTAGTGGGCTGGCCTAAGTCCCACAAGGGTCCCATGCGGCTGGGTGGAGAAACCCAAAGGTGGAAGGAGGATTCCTAGTGGGAGAGAACGAGTCCTAATCCTACTAGGATTGGAGGAGGACTCCTCCTCTCTCCACTTCGGCCGAAGCAAGGGCTGGCCCCTTTGGGGCCAAGTCTCCTCCCTCCCTCCTCCTATATATACTAGAGGTATTGAGGGTTTTTTGACACAGAAAACAGCCACGTGCTACCCTCTCCTCTAGATCGTAGTTTCTCCTCTAGATCGTTTCAGCGGTGCTTAGGCGAAGCCATGCTGGAATAGTTCCACCACCACCGCCGCCGCACCGTCGCGCTGCCGGAGAACTCATCTACCTCTCCGCTCCCTATTGCTGGATCAAGAAAGCAGATATCGTCATTGAGCTATACGTGTGCTGAACGCGGAGGTGCTGTCCGTTAGGCGCTAGATCGGAAGGATCGTGATCAAGATCGTGAGACGATTTGTTATTTGATCGCGGGCCGGATCATGATGGGATCGCGAGACGAATCGTGATTGTATCGCGAGATGGATCATGATGGGATCATGGGACGCTCGGCGATTTGGATCACGAAGACGTTCGACTACATCAATCACGTTTCTTAACGCTTCTCGCTTAGCGATCTTCAAGGGTATGTAGATCCACTCTCCCTCTCATAGATGCTCATCACCATGGATAGCTCTTGCGTGTGCATAGGAATTTTTTTGTTTCCCATGCAATGTTCCCCATCGGTGGCATCATGAGCTAGGTCTATGTGTAGATGAGATCACGAGTAGAACACAAAGGAGTTTGTGGGCGTTGATGCTTAGATTGCTTCCTCCCTTGGTCGTGTTCTGATTCAACGGCATTGTGGGATGAAGCGTCCCGGACCAACCTTACTCGGACGCTTACGAGAGACCGGTTCTATCGATTGACGTGTAACTTTGTTGCACAAAGATGGCTGACGGGTGTCTGTTTCTCCTACTTTAGTTAAATCAGATTCGACAAAGGCGGTCCTTGAGAAGGTTGAATAGCAATTTATGTATCCCCGTTGTGGTTTTTGCGTAGTAAGAATTGTTCTTGCTAGATACCCGTAGCAGCCACGTAAAACTTGCAACAACAATTAGAGGATGTCTAACTTGTTTTTACAGGGTATGTTGTGATGTGATATGGCCAATTACATGATGAGATATATGTGATGTATGAGATGATCATGTATTGTATAGAATATCATGACTTGCATCTCGATTAGTACGACAACCGGCAGGAGCCATAGGGTGTATTGTATGACCTACGTGTCAATCATTAAGCGCTATGTAATGCTTTACTTTATCTCTAAGCGGTAGCAATAGTAGTAGAAGCATGGTGGGCACGACAACCCCGATGGCGACACGTTGATGGATATCAAGATGATGGAGATCATGGTGTCATGCCGGTGACAATGGAGATCATGCCGGTGCTTTAAGGATGGAGATCAAAAGCACAAGTTCATGGCCATATCATGTCACTTATGATTTGCATGTGATGTTAATCCTTTTATGCACCTTGTTTTTCTTAGGACGACGGCAACATTATAAGGTGACCCCTCACTAAAATTTCAAGATAAATTGTATTCTCCCCGAGGGTGCACCCTTGCGAAAGTTCGTCATGTCGAGACACCACGTGATGATCGGGTGTGATAGACTCTATGTTCACATAAAATGGGTGCAAGCCAGTGTTGCACGTGTAGAACACTCGGGTTAAACTTGACGAGCCTAGCATGTACATACATGGCCTCGGAACATAAGAGACCGAAAGGTCGAACATGAGTCATATAGTAGATATGATCAGCATGATGATGTTCACCATTGAAACCATCTCAACTCACATGATGATCGGACTTGATTTGGTGAATTTGGATCATGAATCACTTGATTGACCGAAGGAATGTCAATTTGAGTGGGAGTTCTTAGGTAATATGATTAATTGAACTCATTATCATGACCATAGTCAAAGTGTCTTTGCAAATTATGTTGTAGATAGCTCGCGCTGTAACTCCCTTGTTTAATTGATATATTCCTAGAGGAAAGTAAGTTGAAAGATGATGGTAGCAATAATGCGGACTCGGTCCGTGATCCGAGGATTGTCCTTATTGCTGCAAAGAAGGCTTATGTCTTTGATGCACCACTCAGTGCACGACCTCCTGAAGCGTTGTCTGTAGATGTTGTGAACATCTGACAGGCACATTCTGATGACTACTTGATAGTTCAGTGTGTCATGCATTACGGCTTAGAATTGAGGCTCCAAAATGTTTTGAACGTCACAGAACATATGAGATGTTCTAAGAGCTGAAACTGGGATCTTAGGCTCGTGCACGTGTTGAGAGGTGTGAGACCTCCAACAAGATTCTTTGCCTGCAAGATGAAGGAGAATAGCTCAATCGGTGAGCATGTGCTTAGATTGTTTGGGTACTACAATCGCTTGAATCGAGTGGGAGTTGATTTTCCGGATAAGATAGTGATTGATATAGTTCTCCAAGTCACTGTCACTAAACTATTAGAGCTTCATGATGAACTATAAAATGCCAGGGATGGAAATAATGATCCCTGAGCTATTCGCGATGTTTGACACCACGAAGGTAGAAATCAAGAAGGAGCATCAAGTGTTGATGGTTAGTAAAACCACTAGTTTTGAGATGGGCAAGGGCAAGGAGGGAAACTTCATGGATGGCAAGTCAATTGCTGCTCTAATGAAGAAACCCAAAGTTGAACCCAAACCCGAGACTAAGTGCTTCTATTATGAGGAGAGCGGCCGTTGAAGCGGAACAACCCTAGATACTTGGTAGATAATAAGGCTGGCAACGTCGACAGAAGTATATTTGATATACGTGTTATTGATGTGTACCTTGCTAGTATTCCTAGTAGCACCTAGGTGTTGGATACCGATTCGGTTGCTAAATGTTAGTAACTCGAAATAAAAGCTACAGAATAAACAAAGACTAGCTAAGGGTGAGGTGACGATGTGTGTTGGAAATATTTCCAAGGTTGATGTGATATACATCACACGCTCTCTCTACCTTCGGGATTAGTGACGAACCTAAAAATATGTTATTTGGTGTTTGTGTTAAGCATGAACATGATTAGATCGTGTTTATTGCCACACGGTTATTCATTTAAAAAAGAGAATAATGGTTATTCTGTTTACATGAATAATACCTTCAATGGTCATGCACCCAATGAGAATGGTTTGTTGAATCTTGATTGTAGTAATACACTGTTCGAAATATGCCCTAGAGGCAATAAATAAAGTGTTTGTTATTATATTTCCTTGTTCATGATAACTGTTTATTATCCATGCTAGAATTGTATTGGTTATAAACACATTGCATGTGTGGATAAATAGACAACACTTTGTCCCTAGTATGCCTCTAGTGAACTAGCTCGTTGATCAAAGATGGTCAAGGTTTCCTAGCCATTGACATGTGATGTCATTTGATAACGGGATCACATAGTTAGGAGAATGATGGGATGGACAAGACCCAAACTATAAACGTAGCATCTGATCGTGCCAGTTTATTGCTACAGTTTCTGCATGTCAAGTATATGTTCCTATGACCATGAGATCATGCAACTCACGGACACTTGAGGAGTGCTTTGTGTGTATCAAACATCGCAACATAACTGGGTGACTATAAAGATGATCTACAGGTATCTCCGAGGGTGTCTGTTGGGTTGGCAAGGATCAAGACTGGGATTTGTTACTCCGTGTGACGGAGAGGTATCTCAGGGCCCACTCGGTAATACAACATCACAATAAGCCTTGTCATCAATGTGACTAAGTGTTAGTCACGGGATCTTGTATTACGGAACGAGTAAAGAGACTTGCTAGTAATGAGGTTGAACTAGGTATGGAGATACCGACGATTGAATCTCGGGCAAGTAACATACCGAAGAACAAAGGGAACATAATACGGGATTAACTGAATCCTTGACATAGAGGTTCGACCAATAAAGATCGTCATAGAATATGTAGGAACCAATATGGGCATCCAGGCCCCGCTATTGGTTATTAACCGTAGAGGTGTTTCGGTCAAGTCTACATAGTTCTCGAACCCGCAGGGTCTGCACACTTAAGGTTCAGTGACGTTTTGGTAGGATAGAGTTATGCATGGTGGTGACCGAAGGTTTTTCGGAGTCCCGGATGAGATCCTGTACGTCACGAGGATCTACAGAATGGTCCGGAGGTAAAGATTGATATATAGGAAGTCCTATTTTGGTTGTTAGAAAAGTTTCGGGCTCATCGGTAGTGTACCTGGAGTGCCGATAGTGTATCGGGGGACCATCGGGAGAGGTATTTCGATCCAAGAGGCTACATGGGCTGTGGGAGGACTAATACCAGCCCTTAGTGGACTGGACAAAGTCCCACACAAGGCCCATGCGGCTGGGAAGAGATTCCTAAGTGGAAAAGGTGGAAAAAGGCAAAAAGGGTGGAAATAAGGAAGGAGTCCTAATCCTACTAGGAGTGGAGGAGGAGGACTCCTCCTCTCCACTTCGGCCAAAGTCTAGAGGGGATGGACCTTGTGCCAAGCCTCCTCCTCCTCTCCTCCTATATATACTGGAGGGTTTTAGGGTTTTGGCACAAGATTTTAGCCACGTGCAACCCTACCCTCTAGTTCGTAGTTTCTCCTCTAGATTGGTTTCAGCTATGCTTAGGTGAAGCCCTGCTGAGATTACTCCACCACCATCGCCGCATCGCCGTCTACCTCTCCGCTCCCTCTTGCTGGATCAAGAAGGTGGAGATCGTCATCAAGCTGTACGTGTGCTGAACGCGGAGGTGCCGTCCTTCCGGTGCTTGATCGGTACGAATCGCGATTGGATCGCGGGACGCTCGGCAATTTGGATCGCAAAGACGTTTGACTACACCAACCGCGTTTCTTAACGCTTCCTGCTTAGCTATGTACAAGGGCACGTAGATCCACTCTCCCTCTTGCATATGCTCATCACCATGGATAGATCTTGCGTGTGCGTAGGAAATTTTTTGTTTCCCGTGCAACGTTCCCCAACAGTGGTATCAGAGCCAGGTTTATGTGTATATGAGATCTCAGTAGAACACAAAGAGTTTGTGGGCGTTGATGCTTATATTGCTTCCTCCCTTGGTCGTGTTTTGGTTCAGCGGTATTGTGGGATGAAGCGGCCCAGACCAACCTTACTCGTACTCTTACGAGAGACCGGTTCCATCGACTGACGTGTAACTTCATTGCACAAAGATGGCTGGCGGGTGTCTATTTCTCCTACTTTAGTTTGATCGGATTCGACTAAGGCGGTCCTTCAGAAGGTTGAAAAGCAACTTATGTATCACCGTTGTGGTTTATGCGTTGGTGAGAATTGTTCTTGCTAGATACCCATAGCAGCCACGTAAAACATGCAACAACAATTAGAGGACGTCTAATTTGTTTTTGCAGGGTATGTTGTGATGTGATATGGCCAATTACATGATGAGATATATGTGATGTATGAGATGATCATGTGATGTATAGATTATCACGACTTGCATGTCAATGAGTATGGCAACCGGCAGGAGCCATAGGGTTGTCTTTAATTATTGTGTGACCTGCGTGTCAATCATTAAGTGCTATGTAATGCTTTACTTTATCGCTAAACGGTAGCAATAGTAGTAGAAGCATTGTGGGCGCGACAACCACGATGGAGACACGTTGATGGAGATCAAGATGATGGAGATCATGGTGTCATGCCAGTGACGATGGAGATCATGCCGGTGCTTTCAAGATGGAGATCAAAAGCACTAGTTCATGGCCATATCATGTCACTTATGATTTGCATGTGATGTTAATCCTTTTATGCACCTTGTTTTGCTTAGGACGACGGTAGCATTATAAGGTGATCCATCACTTAAATTTCAAGATGAATTGTGTTCTCCCTGAGTGTGCACCATTGTGAAAGTTCGTCTGTCGAGACACCACGTGATGATCGGGTGTGATAGACTCTACATTCACATACAATGGGTGCAAGCCAGTGTTGTACATGCAGAACACTCGGGTTAAACTTGATGAGCCTAGCTATAGACATGGCCTCGGAACACAAGAGACCGAAAGGTCGAGTGTGAGTCATATAGTAGATATGATCAACATGATGACGTTCACCATTGAAACCATCTCAACTCACGTGATGATCGGACTTGAGTTGGTGAATTTGGATCACGTGACACTCAGATGACCCGAGGGATGTCAATTTGAGTGGGAGCTTTGTTGGAAATATGCCCTAGAGGCAATAATAAATTAGTTATTGTCATATTTTCTTGTTCATGATAATCGTTTATTATCCATGCTATAATTGTATAGATCGGAGACTTAGATGCATGTGTGGATACATAGACAAAACCATGTCCCTAGTATGCCTCTAATGGACTAGCTCGTTGATCAAAGATGGTTAAGGTTTCCTAGACATGGACATGAGATGTAATTTGATGATGGGATCATATCATTAGGAGAATGGTGTGATGGACAAGACCCAAACTACAAACGTAGCATATGATCGTGTCAGTTTATTGCTACTGTTTTCTGCATGTCAACTTTATGTTCCTATGACCATGAGATCATGCAACTCACTGACACCGGAGGCGTGCCTTGTGTGTATCAAACGTCGCAACATAACTGGGTGACTATAAAGGTACTCTACAGGTATCTCCGAGGGTGTCTGTTGAGTTGGCATGGATCAAGACTGGGATTTGTTACTCCGTGTGACGGAGAGGTATCTCAGGGCCCACTCGGTAATACAACATCACAACAAGCCTTGCAAGCAATGTGACTAAGTGTTAGCCACGGGATCTTGTATTACGGATCGAGTAAAGAGACTTGCCGGTAACGAGGTTGAACTAGGTATGGAGATACCGACAATCGAATCTAGGGCAAGTAACATACCGAAGAACAAAGGGAACATCATACGGGATTAAATGAATCCTTGACATAGAGGTTCGACCGATAAAGATCTTCATAGAATATGTCGGAACCAATATGGGCATCCAGGTCCCGCTATTTGTTATTGACCGTAGAGGTCTCTCGGTCATGTATACATAGTTCTCGAACCCGCAGGGTCTGCACACTTAAGGTTCGGTGACGTTTCGATAGTATAGAGTTATGCATGGTGGTGAGCGAAGGTTGTTTGGAGTCCCGGATGATATCCCAGATGTCATGAGGAGCTCCGTAATGGTCCGGAGGTAAAGATTCATATATAGGAAGTCTTATTTTAGTCGCCGGAAAAGTTTCGGGCTCATCGGTAGTGTTCCGGAGTGCCAGTAGTGTACCGGGGGACCATCGGAAGAGGTATTTCGAGCCAAGAGGCTTCATGGGCTGTGGGAGAGTGAATATCAGCCCTTAGTGGGCTGGTGGAAACTCCCACACAAGGCCCATGTGGCTGGATAAGAAAACCCAATAGGAAAAGGTGGAAAAAGGAAAAAAAGGACGAATCCTAGTCCTACTAGGATTGGAGGAGAGTCCTCCAATCCTAGTGGATTCGGCCGACCCTATGGGGCCTTGGCCCTTGTGCCAGCCCCCCTCCTCCCTCCCTCCTATATATACTGGTGGTATTGGGTGTTTTCCACTAGATTTTACGGCCACGTGCTACCCGTTCCACCGGTCCTCCTCTAGATCGGATTTTCATAGTGCTTAGGCGAAGCCCTGCCGGAATTGCTCCACCACCATCGCCGGAGCGCCGTCACGCTGCCGGTGAACTCTTCCTCCTCTCCACTTCCTCTTGCTAGATCAAGATGGTGGAGATTGTCATCAAGCTGCACGTGTGATGAACGTGGAGGTGCCTTCCGTTCAGCGCTAGATCGGAAGGACCGTGATCAAGATCGCGAGATGGATCGTGATGAGTTCACGGGACGGATCGTGATGAGTTCGCGGGACGGATCATGATGAGTTCGTGGGACGAATCATGATCAAGATCGCGAGACGGATCGTGATGAGTTCGCGAGACGGATCATGATGAGTTCATGGGACGGATCGTGATTGGATCGCGAGACGGATCGTGATGAGATCACGGGACGCTCGGCGATTTGGATCACAAAGACGTTCGACTACACCAACCGCATTTCTTAATGCTTCCCGCTTAGCGATCTACAAGGGTATGTAGATCCACTCTCCCTCTTTTAGATGCTCATCACCATGGATAGATCTTGCGTGTGCTTAGGAAATTTTTTGTTTCCCATGCGACGTTCCCCAACAATGGCATCATGAGCTAGGTCTATGTGTAGATGAGATCTCGAGTAGAACACAAAAGGTTTGTGGGCGTTGATGCTTAGATTGCTTGCTCCCTTGGTCGGATTTTGGTTCAGCGGTATTGTGAGATGAAGCAGCCTGGACTAACATTACTCGTACGCTTACGAGAGACCAGTTCCCTCGACCGCAACTTGTTGCATAGATGGCTTGCGGGTGCCAGTTTCTCTCACTTTAGTTGGATCGGATTCGACAAAGGCGGTCCTTGAGAAGGTTGAAAAGCAACTAGTGTATCACCATTGTGGTTTTGGTGTAGATGAGAATTGTTCTTGCTAGATACCCGTAGCAGCCACGTAAAACATGCAACAACAATTAGAGGACGTCTAACTTGTTTTTGCAGGGTATGTTGTGATGTGATATGGCCAATTGCATGATGTGATATATGTGATGTATGAGATGTATAGATTATCAAGACTTGCATGTCGATGTGTACGGCAACCGGCAGGAGCCATAGGGTTGTCTTTAATCATTGTGTGACCTACGTGTCAATTATTAAGCGCTATGTAATGCTTTACTTTATCGCTACGGTAGCAATAGTAGTAGAAGCATGCAGGGCGTGACAACCCCGATGGCGACACGTTGATGGAGATCAAGATGATGGAGATCATGGTGTCATCCCGGTGACGATGGAGACCATGCTGGTGCTTTCATGATGGAGATCAAAAGCACAAGATCATGGCCATATCATGTCACTTATGATTTGCATGTGATGTTAATCCTTTTATGCACCTTGTTTTGCTTAGGACGACGGTAGCATTATAAGGTGATCCCTCTCTTAAATTTCAAGATGAATTGTGTTCTCCCCGAGTGTGCACCGTTGCGAAAGGTCGTCATGTTGAGACACCACATGATGATCGGGTGTGATAGACTCTACGTTCACATACAACGGGTGCAAGCCAGTGTTGCACATGCAGAACACTCGGGTTAAACTTGACGAGCCTAGCATGTACAGACATGGCCTCGGAACACAAGAGACCGAAAGGTCGAACATGAGTCATATAGTAGATATGATCAACATGATGAAGTTCACCATTGTAACCACCTCAACTCACGTGATGATCGGACTTGAGTTGGTGAATTTGGATCATGTATCATTCGAATGACTGGAGGGATGTCAATTTGAGTGGGAGTTCTTAAGTAATATGATTAATTGAACTCATTATCCTGAACATAGTCAGTAGTGTCTTTACAAACTGTGTTGCAGATTACTAGCTCACGCTGTAGCTCCCTTGTATTTTTATATGTTCCTAGACAAATAGAGTTGAAAGATGATTGTAGCAATATTGCGGACTGACTTCGTGATCTGAGGATTGTCCTTGTTGCTGCACAGAAGGCTTATGTCCTTAATGCACCGCTTGGTGCGCCAACCCCTCTAGCGTCGTCTGTAGATGTTGTGAACATCTGACAGGCACGTTCTGATGACTACTTGATAGTTTAGTGCGTCATGCATTACGGCTTAGAATTGAGGCTCCGAAACGTTTTGAACATCACAGAACATATGAGATGTTCTAAGAGCTGAAATTAGGATCTCAGGCTCATGCCCGTGTTGCGAGATATGAGATCTCCAACAAGATTCTTTGCATGTAATATGAAAGAGAATAGCTCAATCGTTGAGTATGTGCTCAGATTGTCTAGGTGCTACAATCGCTTGAATCGAGTGGGAGTTGATCTTCTAGATAAGATATTGATTGATATAGTTCTGCAAGTCACTGTCACTAAAGCTACTAGAACTTGGTGATGAACTATAAAATGCCAGAGATAGAAGTAATGATCCCTGAGCTATTCGCGATGTTTGACACCGCGAAGGTAGAAATCGAGAAGGAGCGTCAAAGTGTTGATGGTTAGTCAAAACCACTAGTTTCGAGAAGGGCAAGAGCAAGGAGGGAAACTTCATGGATAGCAAGTCAGTTGCAGCTCTAGAGAAGCAACCCAAAGTCTAACCCAAACCCGAGACTAAGTGTTTCGATTATGAGGAGAACGGTCGCTGATGCGGAACAACCCTAGATTCTTGGTAGATAAGAAGGCTGGCAAAGTCGACAGAAGTATATTTGATATACGTGTTGTTGATGTGTACCTTGCTAGTACTCCTAGTAGCACCTGGGTATTGGATACCGGTTCGGTTGCTAAATGTTAGTAACTCCAAGTAAAAGCTACGGAATAAAAGGGATACTAGCTAGGTGTGAAGTGACGATGTGTGTTGGAAATGTTTCCAAGGTTGATGTGATCAACATCGCACGCTCTCTCTACCTTCGAGAATAGTGACGAACCTAAATAAATGTTATTTGGTGTTTTTGCGTTGAGCATGAACGTGATTAGATCATGTTCATTGCAACACGATTATTCATTCAAGTTAGAGAATAATGGTTATTCTATTTACATGAATAATACCTTTAATGTCATGGACCCAGTAAGAACGGTTTGTTGAAACTTGATCGTAGTAATACACATGTTCATAACATTGATGCCAAAAAGATACAAAGTTAATAATAATAGTACCACATACTTGTGGCACTGCCGCTAAATGTCATACTGGTATAAAATGCATGAAGAAACTCCATGCTGATGGATCTTTGGACTCATTCAATTTCGAATCGGTTGAGACATGCGAACCATGCCTCTTGGTCAAGGTGACTAAGGACCCTGTTTTCTATTTTGATGAAGCGGGCAAGTGATTTATTGGAAATGATACATGTTGATGTATGCAATCCAATGAGTCTTGTAGTGTGCAGTGGATATCATAATTTTCTTACCTTCATTGATGATTTGAGTAAATATAGTGTATATTTACTTAATGAAACACAAGTCTGAATCGTTTGAAAGGTTCAAGCAAATTCAGAGTGAAGTTTAAGATCATCATGACAAGAAGATAAAAATGTTTGCGATATGATCGTGGAGGTCAATATCTGAGTTACGAGTTTGGCATACAACTTTAGACAATGTGAAAGTTGTTTCACAACTCACGCCACCTGGAACACCATAGTGTGATGGTGTGTCCGAACGTCATAGTCGTGCTCTATTGGATATGGTGCGTGCTATGATGTCTATTATCGCTTTGTTACTATAATTTTGGGGTTATGCATTAGAGACAACTACATTCACTTTAAATAGGGCACCATCTAAATCCGTTGAGATGACACCGTGTGAATTATGGTTTGATAGAAACCTAATCTGTCATTTCTTAATGTTTGGGGCTTCGACGCTTGTGTGGAAAATGTTTTTACCTAATGAGCTTGAACCCAAAGCGGACAAATGCATCTTCATAGAATACCCTAAGAACAATTGGGTGAACCTTCTATCTCAGATCCAAGCATAAAATGTTTATTGCTAAAACTGGGTCCTTTCATGAGGAAAAGTTTCTCTTGAAAGAATTGAGTGGGAGGAAGATAGAACTCGATGAGGTTATTGAACCTCTGTTTCAACCAGAGAGTAGCGCAGCACAGGAAGTTGTTTCTGTGAAGCCTACATTAGTTGAAGAGGAAGTTAATTATGATGATCATGAAGCTTCGGATCAAGTTACTATCGAACTTCGTAGGTCGACAAGGACGTGTACTGCTCCTGAGCGGTACGACAACCCTGTCTTGGAGGTCATGTTGTTGGACAACGATGAACCTACAAACTATGGAGAAGAGATGGTGGGACCGAAAACCAACAAATGGTTAGAGGCCATGAAATCCGAGAAATGATCCATGTATGAAAACCAAGTATAGACTTTGGTGGACTTGCTCGTTGGACGACAGGTCATTAACTACAAATGGATCTTTAAAATGAAGACAGACGCTGATGGTAAATGTCACCATTTGTAAAGCTCGACTTGTTGCAAAGAAGTTTACAACAAGTTCAAGGAGTTGACTGCGATGAGACTTTCTCACTCGTAGCGATGCTAAAGTCTGTTGAAACTATGTTAGCAGTTGCTGCACTTTCAATTATGAAATCTGGCAGATGGATGTCAAAACATCGTTTCCTTAACGGTTTACTTGAGGAAAGGTTGTATGTGATACAACCAAAAGGTTTTGTCAGTCCTAAGAATGCTAAAAGGTGTGCAAGCTTCAATGATTCTTCTATGAACTGAAGCAAGCATCTCGGAGTTTGAATATACACTTTGATGAGGTGATCAAAGTTTTTTAGTCTATACAAAGTTTACGAGAAACTTGTATTTGCAATAAAGTGAGTGGGAGCACTATAGAGTTTCTGATAAGTATATGTGGATGACATATTGCTATTCGGAAATGATGTAGAATTTTTGGAGAGCATAAACGGTTGTTTGAAAAGAGTTTTTCAAAGGAAGACCTGGATAAAGCTACCTAATTGTTGAGCATCAGCATCTATAAAGATAGATCAAGATGTTTGATAAGACTTTCAATGAGTACATACCTTGACAAGATTTTGAAAGAGTTCAAAATGGATTAGTCAGAGAGAAGTGTTCTCACCTGCTTTATAAGGTGTGAAGTTGAGTGAGACTCAAAGCTTGACAACGGCAGAAGAAAGAGAAAGGACGAATGTCGTCCCCTATGCCTTAGCCATAGGCTCTGTATAGTATGCCACGCTGTGTACCGCACCTGTGTGTGCCTTGCCATGAGTCCATCAAGGGGTACAAGAGTGATCCAAGAGTGGATCACTGGACAACGGTCAAGATTATCCTTAGTACCTAAAAAAGACTAAGGAGATGTTTCTCGATTATGGAGGTGATAAAGAGTTCATCGTAAAGAGTTACATCGATGCAAGCTTTAACACCAATCCGGATGACCCATAGTAGCAATCTGGATACATATAGTGGAGCAGCCATTTGGAATAGTACCAAGTGGAGCATGGTAGCAGTGTTTACAGTTTCACATAGAGATTTGCAAAGTACATACGGATCTGAATGTCATAGACCCATTGAATATAAGACCTCTCCCACATGCAAAGCATGATCGAGCCCAGAACTCATTGGGTGTTAGATTCATAACAATGCGTATCACATGGTGATGTGAACTAGATTATTGACTCTAGTGCAAGTGGGAGACTATTGGAAATATGCCCTAGAGGCAATAATAAATTAGTTATTATCATATTTCCTTGTTCATGATAATCGTTTATTATCCATGCTATAATTGTATTGATCGGAGACTTAGATGCATGTGTGGATACATAGACAAAACTATGTCCCTAGTATGCCTCTAATGGACTAGCTCGTTGATCAAAGATGATTATGGTTTCCTAGCCATGAACATGAGATGCCATTTGATAACGGGATCACATCATTAGGAGAATGGTGTGATGGACAAGACCCAAACTACAAACGTAGCATATGATCGTGTCCGTTTATTGCTACTGTTTTCTGCATGTCAAGTATATGTTCCTATGACCATGAGATCATGCAACTCACTGACACCGGAGGAGTGCCTTGTGTGTATCAAACGTCACAACGTAACTGGGTGACTATAAAGGTACTCTACAGGTATCTCCGAGGGTGTCTGTTGAGTTGGCATGGATCAAGACTGGGATTTGTTACTCCGTGTGACGGAGAGGTATCTCAGGGCCCACTCGGTAATACAACATCACAACAAGCCTTGCAAGCAATGTGACTAAGTGTTAGCCACGGGATCTTGTATTACGGATCGAGTAAAGAGACTTGCCGGTAACGAGGTTGAACTAGGTATGGAGATACCGACGATCGAATCTCGGGCAAGTAACATACCGAAGAACAAAGGGAACATCATACGGGATTAACTGAATCCTTGACATAGAGGTTCGACCCATAAAGATCTTTGTAGAATATGTAGGAACCAATATGGCCATCTAGGTCCCGCTATTGGTTATTGACCGTAGAGGTGTCTCGGTCATGTCTACATAGTTCTCGAACCCGCAGGGTCTGCACACTTAAGGTTCGGTGACGTTTCGGTAGTATAGAGTTATGCATGGTGGTGACCGAAGGTTGTTCTGAGTCCCAGATGAGATCCCGGACGTCACGAGGAGCTCCGGAATGGTCCGGAGGTAAATATTCATATATAGGAAGTCCTTTTTTGGTCGCCGGAAAAGTTTCGGGCTCATCTGTAGTGACCGGGGGACCATCGGGAGAGGTATTTCGACCCAAGAGGCTTCATGGGCTGTGGGAGAGTGAATATCAGCCCTTAGTGGGCTGGTGCAAACTCCCACACAAGGCCCATGTGGCTGGAGAATAAAACCCAATAGGAAAAGGTGGAAAAAGATAAAAAAGGACGAATCCTAGTCGTACTAGGATTGGAGGAGAGTCCTCCAATCCTAGTGGATTCGGCCGACCCTATGGGGCCTTGGCCCTTGCGCCAGCCCTCCTCCTCCCTCCCTCCTATATATACTGGTGGTGTTGGGTGTTTTGCACTAGATTTTACGGCCATGTGCTACCCGTTCCACCGGTGCTCCTCTAGATCGGATTTCCGCAGTGCTTAGGCGAAGCCGTGCCGGAATTGCTCGACCACCATCGCCGGAGCGTCGTCACGCTGCCGGTGAACTCTTCCTCCTCTCCAATTCCTCTTGCTGGATCAAGATGGTGGAGATCGCCATCAAGCTGCATGTGTGCTGAACGCGGAGGTGCCGTCCGTTCAGCGCTAGATCGGAAGGACCGTGATCAAGATCGCGAGACGGATCGTGATGAGTTCGCGGGACGGATCGTGATGAGTTCGCGGGATGGATCGTGATGAGTTCGTGGGACGGATCGTGATCAAGATTGCAAGACGGATCATGATGAGTTCGCGAGACGGATCATGATGAGTTCGTGGGACGGATTGTGTTTGGATCACGAGACGGATCGTGATGGGATCGCGGGACGCTCGGCAATTTGGATCGCGAAGACGTTCGACTACACCAACCGCGTTTCTTAATGCTTCCCGCTTAGCGATCTACAAGGGTATGTAGATCCACTCTCCCTCTCGTAGATGCTCATCACCATGGATAGATCTTGCATGTGCGTAGGAATTTTTTTGTTTCCCATGCGACGTTCCCCAACAAGCTTTAGTAATTTGATTAACTAAACTCATTATCTTGAACTATAGTCTAAGTAACCTTTGCATATTTATGTTGTAGATCAATGGCTCGCATAGTAGCACCCCTGAATTTTAATGCGTTCCTAGAGAAAGCTAAGTTGAAGGATGATGGAAGTAACTTTGTTGACTAGGCCAGTAATCAGAGGATTATCCTCACGGCTTCCTAGAAATCATATGTCCTTGATGCACCGCTTGGTGACCAACCCGAAGACATGTCATCCGAAGACGTTAAGAATGCTTGGGAGGCATGTTCTGGGAATTACTCAATAGTTCAGTATGCAATGTTGTATGGCTTAGAACCGGGACTTCGAAGACATTTTGAACGTCATGGAGCGTATGAGATGTTCCAGGAGTTGAAGTTTATGTTTCAGAAGAATGCCCGGATCGAGAGGTATGAGACCTCCGATAAGTTCTATACTTGCAAAATGGAGTGGAACGGGTCTATCAGTGAACATATACTAAGAATGTCTAGGTATTCGACTCGTCTAGCTGAATTGGGAATGCCCCTTCCGGTAGAGGCGATCACTGACAGAGTTCTTCAATCACTGCCACCTAGCTACAAGAGCTTTGTGATGAACTATAACATGCACGGGATGAACAAGTCAGTCGCCGAGCTGTTTGCGATCATGAAAGTTGCTGAGTCTGAAATCCAAAAAGAACACCAAGTGTTGATGGTCAATAAAACCACTAGTTTCAGGAAAAATGGCAAGGGCAAGGGCAGGAAGGGTAAATCCAAGAAGGATGGCAAAGCAGTTGCTACTCCTGTAAAGAAGCCGAAAGCTGGATCTAAGCGAGAAACTGAGTGCTTTCATTGCAAGGTTACTGGTCACTGGAAGCGGAACTACCCCAAGTAACTGACTGACAAGAAGGCGGCCAACAACAAACAAGGTATATATGATATACATGTTATTGATGTGTACCTTACTAGCTCTCATTGTAGTGCCTGGGTATTTGATACCGGTTCGGTTGCTCACATTTGCAACTCAAAACAGGAACTACGGAATAGATGAAGGCTGGCGAAGGATGAAATGACGATGCGCGTGGAAATGGTTCCAAGGTTGATGTGATAACCGTTGGCACGCTCTCTCTTCAATTACCGTCGGGATTAGTGATGAACCTGAATAATTGTTATTTAGAGCCTGCGTTAAGCATGGACATTATATCTGGATCTTGTTTATTGCGAGACAGTTACTCATTTAAATCAGAGAATAATGGTTGTTCTATTTATATGAGTAATATCTTTTATGGTCATGCACCCAATTTGAGGGGTTAATTCATATTGAATCTTGATAGTGATGATACACATGTTCATAACATTGATGCCAAAAGATGTAGAGTTGATAATGATAGTACCACTTTCTTGTGGCACTGCCGTTTGGGTCATATTGGTGTAAAACGCATGAGGAAGCTCCATGTTGATGGACTTTTGGAGTCACTTGATTTTGAATCACTTGACACATGTGAACCATGCCTCATGGGCAAGATGACTAAAACGCCGTTCTCTGCAACAATGGAACGGGCAAGTGACTTGTTGGAAATCATACATACTAATGTGTGCGGTCCAAGGAATGTTGCAGCGCGCGGTGGATATCGTTATTTTCTCACCGTGACTGATGACTTAAGTAGATATGGGTATATTTTCTTAATGAAACACAAGTCTGAAACGTTTGAAAAGTTCAAGAAGTTTCAGAGTGAAGTTGAGAATCATCGTAACAAGAAGATTAAATTCCTGCGATCTGATCGAGGAGGTGAATATATGAGTTATGAGTTTGGCAGTCACTTAAGATATTTTGGAATTGTTTCACAGTTGACACCGCCTGGAACACCACAGCGTAATGGTGTGTCCGAATGTCGTAATCGAACCTTATTAGATATGGTGCGTTCTATGATGTCTCTTGCTGATTTGCCACTATCATTTTGGGGTTATGCTTTAGAGACAGCTGCACTGACTTTAAACAGGGCACCATCGAAATCCGTTGAGACGACACCGTATGAGCTATGGTTTAGCAAGAGGCCAAAGTTGTCATTTTTCTTAAAGTTTGGGGCTATGATGCTTATGTCAAAAAGTTTCAGCCTGAAAAGCTGGAACCCAAAGCAGAGAAATGCATCTTCATAGGATAGCCGAAAGAGACAGTCGGGTATACCTTCTATCTCAGATCCGAAGGCAAAGTGTTTGTCGCTAAGAACGGAACATTTCTTGAGAAAGAGTTTCTCTCGTTAGAATTGAGTGGGAGGAAAATAGAGCTAGATGAGGTTATTGAACCTTTACTTCAACTAGAGAGTAGCACAACGCAGAAAGATGTTTCTGTGGAGCCTACGACAGTTGAAGAGGAAGTTAATGATGATGATCATGAAGTTTCGGATCAAGTTACTATTGAACCTCGTAGGTCGACAAGGGCACGCACTGCTCCTGAGTGGTACGGCAACCCTGTCTTGGAGGTCATGTTGTTGGACAACAATGAACCTACGAGCTATGGAGGAGCGATGATGGGCCCGGATTTCGAGAAATGGTTAGAGGCCATGAAATCCGAGATGGGATCCATGTATGAAAACAAAGTATGGACTTTGGAAGTATTACCTGAAGGGCGAAAGGCCATTCAGAACAAATGGATCTTTAAGAAGAAGACGGACACGGACGGTAATGTCTCCGTCTATAAAGCTCGACTTGTGGCAAAGGGTTTTTCACAAGTTCAAGGAGTTGACTACGATGAGACCTTCTCACCCGTAGTGATGCTTAAGTCCGTTAGAATCATGTTAGCAATAGCTGCATATTTTGACTATGAAATTTGGCAGATGGATGTCAAAACAGTGTTCCTCAATGGTTTCCTTGAGGAAGAGTTGTATATGATGCAACCGGAAGGTTTTGTCGATCCAGAGAATGCTGACAAAGTTTGCAAGCTCCAGCGATCCATTTATGGACTGGTGCAAGCATCTCGGAGTTGGAATAAGCACTTTGATGAGGTGATCAAAGCGTTTGGGTTTATACAAGTTGATGGAGAAGCTTGTATTTACAAGAAAGTGAGTGGGAGCTCTTAGTGGTTCTAATATTATATGTAGATGACATATTGCTGATTGGAAACAATATAGAAATGCTGGAAAGCGTGAAGGAATATTTGAACACGAGTTTTTCAGTGAAGGACCTAGGAGAAGCTGCTTTGATATTAGGCATTAAGATCTATAGAGATTGATCGAGACGCTTAATAGCACTTTTAGAGAGCACATACCTTGATAAATTTTTGAAGAAGTTCAAAATGGATCAGTCCAAGAAGGGGTTCTTGCTTGTGTTACAAGGTGTGAAGTTGAGTAAGACTCAATGCCCAGTGACTGCAGAAGATAGAGAGAAGATGAGTGTCATCCCTTATGCTTCAGCCATAGGCTCTATCATGTATGCAATGCTGTGCACAAGACCCGATGTCAGCCTTGCCATATGTATGGACGGAAGGTTTCAAAGTGATCCTGGAATGGAGCACTGGACGGCGGTCAAGAATATCCTTAAGTACCTGAAAAGGACTAAGGAGATGTTTCTCGTTTATGGAGGTGATGAAGAGCTCGTTGTAAAGGGTTACATCGATGCAAGCTTTGACATTGATCCGGATGACTCTAAGTTACAAACCGGATACATATTTATTCTCAACGGGGGAGCGGTAAGCTGGTGCAATTCCAAGCAAAGCGTGGTAGCCGATTCTACATGCGAGGCGGAGTACATCGCAGCCTCGGAGGCAACGAAGGAAGGTGTCTGGATGAAGCAGTTCTTGATAGGTCTTGGAGTAGTGCCTAGTGCACTGAATCCAATGACTCTGTTCTGTGACAACACTGGTGCCATTGCTCTGGCCAAGGAACCAAGGTTTCACAAGAGGACCAGACACATAAAGCAACACTTCAATTCCATCTGTGATTTCATCAAAGAGAAGGATATAAATATTTGCAAAGTGCACACGGATATGAATGTTGCAGACCCATTGACTAAACCTCTTCCAAGGGCTAAACATGATCAACACCAGAACTGCATGGGTGTTCGATTCATTACAATGTAAATCAGATAGTGATGTGAACTAGATTATTGACTCTAGTGCAAGTGGGAGACTGTTGGAAATATGCCCTAGAGGCAATATATAAAGTGTTTATTATTATATTTCCTTGTTCATGATAATTGTTTATTATCCATGCTATAATTGTATTGATTGGAAACACATTGCATGTGTGGATAAATAGACAACACTTTGTCCCTAGTATGCCTCTAGTGAACTAGCTCGTTGATCAAAGATGGTCAAGGTTTCCTAGCCATTGACATGCGATGTCATTTGATAACGGGATCACATCACTAGGAGAACGATGGGATGGACAAGACCCAAACTATAAACGTAGCATATGATCGTGCCAGTTTATTGCTAAAGTTTTCTGCATGTCAAGTATATGTTCCTATGACCATGAGATCATGCAACTCACGGACACCAGAGGAGTGCCTTGTGTGTATCAAATGTCGCAACGTAACTGGGTGACTATAAAGATGCTCTACAGGTATCTCCGAGGGTGTCTGTTGGGTTGTTATGGATCAAGACTGGGATTTGTTACTCCGTGTGACGGAGAGGTATCTCAGGGCCTACTCTGTAATACAACATCACAATAAGCCTTGCAAGCAATGTGACTAAGTGTTAGTCATGGGATCTTGTATTATGAAACGAGTAAAGAGACTTGCCGGTAACGAGGTTGAACTAGGTATGGAGATACCGACGATCGAATCTCGGGCAAGTAACATACCGAAGAACAAAGGGAACATAATACATGATTAACTGAATTGTTGACATAGAGGTTCGAACAATAAAGACCTTCGTAGAATATGTATGAACGAATATGGGCATCCAGGACCCACTATTGGTTATTGACCGTAGAGGTGTCTCGGTCAAGTCTACATAGTTCTCGAACCCGCAGGGTCTGCACACTTAAGGTTCGGTGATGTTTCGGTAGTATAGAGTTATGCATGGTGGTGACCTAAGGTTGTTCGGAGTCCCGGATGAGATCCCGGATGTCACGAGGAGCTCCGTAATGGTCCGGAGGTAAAGATTGATATATAGGAAGTCCTATTTTGGTCGTCGGAAAAGTTTCGGGCTCATCAGTAGTGTACCGGGAGTGCCGGTAGTGTACCAAGGGACCATCGGGAGAGGTATTTCGACACAAGAGGCTACATAGGCTGTGGGAGGACTAATACCAGCCCTTAGTGGGCTGGCCAAAGTCCCACACAAGGCCCATGCGGCTGGGAAGAGATTCCTAAGTGGAAAAGGTGGAAAAGGCAAAAAGGGTGGAAATAAGGAAGGAGTCCTAATCCTATTAGGAGTGGAGGAGGAGGAGGACTCCTCCTCTCCACTTCGGCCGAAGCCTAGAGGGGCTGACCCTTGCGCCAAGCCTCCTCCTCCTCTCCTCCTTTATATACTAGAGGGTTTTACGGTTTTGGCACAAGATTTTAGCCACGTGCAACCCTACCCTATAGTTCGTAGTTTCTCCTCTAGACCGGTTTCAACTGTGCTTAGGCGAAGCCCTCCTGAGATTACTCCACCACCATCGCTGCAGCACCGTCACGCTCCTGGAGAACTCATCTACCTCTCTGCTCCCTCTTGCTGGATCAAGAAGGCGGAGATCGTCATCAAGCTGTACGTGTGCTGAACGCGGAGGTGCCATCCATTCGGTGCTTGATCGGGACGGATCGCGATTGGATCGCAGGACGCTCGGTGATTTGGATCACGAAGACGTTCAACTACATCAACCGCGTTTCTTAACGCTTCCCATTTAGCGATCTACAAGGGTACGTAGATCCACTCTCCCTCTCGTAGATGCTCATCACCATGGATAGATCTTGCGTGTGCGTAGAATTTTTTTTGTTTCCCATGCAACGTTCCCCAACATACACATGTTCATAACATAGATGCCAAAAGATACAAAGTTAATAATGATAGTACCACATACTTTTGGGACTGCCGCTAAATGTGTGTAAAGCGCATGAAGAAACTCCATGCTGATGGACCTTTGGACTCATTTGATTTTTTGGCTGAGACATGCAGACCATGCCTCTTGGGCAAGATGACTAAAAGCCTGTTTTCCGGCTTGATGGAACGGGCAAGTGACTTATTGGGAATGATACATGTTGATGTATACGGTCCAATGAGTGTTGTAGCATGTGGTGGATATCGTTATTTTCTTACCTTCACTGATGATTTGAGTACATATAGTGTATATTTACTTAATAAAACACAAGTTTGAATCATTTAAAAAGTTCAAACAAAATCAGAGTGAAGTTCGAGATCATTGTGATGAGAAGATAAAATGTCAATGATATGATCATGGAGGTGAATATCTGAGTTGCGAGTTTGGTGTACAACTTAAGACAAAGTGGAAGTTGTTTCACAACTCACGCCACCTGGAACACCATATTGTGATGGTGTGTCCGAACGTCGTAGTCGTGCTCTATTGGATATGATGCGAACTATGATGTCTCTTATCGATTTGCCACTATCGTTTTGGGGTTACGATTAGAGAAAACTACATTCACTTTAAAAGGGGCACCATCTAAGTCCGTTGAGATGACACCGTATGAATTTTGGTTTGGCAGAAACCTAAGCTGTTATTTCTTAATGTTTGGGGCTGTGACACTTATGTGAAAAAGGGTTTTCACCTAATGAGCTCGAACCCAAAGCGAACAAATGCATGTTCATGGAATACCCTAAAGTAAACAGGTGGGTGAACCTTCTATCTTAGATCCAAGCACAAAATGTTTGTTGCTAAAAACGGGTCCTTTCTCGAGAAAGAGTTTCTCTCGAAAGAATTGAGTGAGAGGAAGATAGAACTTGATGAGGTTGTTGAACCTTTGTTTCAACCAGAGAGTTGCGCAGCGCAAAAAGATGTTTCTGTAGAACCTACGTCAGTTGAAGAGGAATTTAGTGATGATTATCATGAAGCTTCGGATCAAGTTACTATCAAACCTCGTGGGTCGACAAGGACACGTACTGCTCGTGAGTGGTACGACAACCCTGTCTTGGAGGTCATGTTGTTGGACAACAATGAACCTACGAACTATGGAGAAGCGATGATGGTTCTGGATTCCAACAAATGGTTAGAGGCCACTAGATCCGAGAAAGGATCCATGTATGAAAACCAAGTATGGACTTTGGTGGACTTGCCTCTTTAATGGCAGGTCGTTGAGTACAAATGGACCTTTAAGATGAAGATAGACGCTGATGGTGAATGTCACCATTTATAAAGCTCGACTTGTCGCGAAGAAGTTTTCGCCAAGTTCAAGGAGTTAAATGCAATGAGACCTTCTCACTCGTAGCGATGCTAAAAGTCTGTTGAAATTATGTTAGCACTTGCTGCATTTTTCAGTTATGAAATTTGGTAGATGGATGTCAAAACATGGTTTGCTTAACGGTTTCCGTGAGGAAAGGTTGTATGTGATACAACCGGAAAGTTTTGTCACTCCTAAGGATGATAAAAGATATGCAAGCTCTAGCAATCATTCTGTGGGCTGGAGCAAGCATCTCGGAGTTGGAATATATGCTTTGATGAGGTAATCAAAGTTT
Source organism: Hordeum marinum (assembly GCA_022496015.1). NCBI lineage: Eukaryota > Viridiplantae > Streptophyta > Magnoliopsida > Poales > Poaceae > Hordeum > Hordeum marinum. Next base: position 30,127,223 of record CM039678.1, read on the forward strand.
TGGGTTTATACAAAGTTTATGAGAAACTTGTATTCACAAGAAAGTGAGTGGGAGCACTATATAATTTCTGATAAGTATATGTGGTTGACATATTGTTGATCGGAAATAATGTAGAATTTCTGGAAAGCATATAGGGTTGTTTGAAAGGATTTTTCCAAGGAAGACCTGGATAAAGCTACTTAATTGTTGGGCATCGAGATCTATAGAGATAGATCAAGACGTCTGATAAAGCTTTCAATGAGTACATACATTGACAAGATTTTGAAATAGTTCAAAATGGATCAGTCAAAGAAAGAGTTCTTGCCTGATTTATGAGGGGTGGAGTTGAGTGAGACTCAAAGCTCGACCATGGCAGAATATAGAAAAAGGACGAAGGTCGTCCCCTATGCCTTATCCATGGGCTCTGTATAGTATGCCATGATGTGTACCGCACCTGTGTGTGCATTGCCATGAGTCTGTCAAGGGGTACAAGAGTGATCCAAGAGTGGATCACTGGACATAGGTCAAAATTGTCCTCAATAACTAGAGGACTACAAAAATATTTATCGATTATGGAGGTGATAAAGAGTTCTTCGTAAAGGGTTACGTCGATGCAGGCTTTAACACCAATCCGGATGACTCTGAGTAGCAATTCAGATACGTATAGTGAAGCAGCCATTTGGAATAGCTCCGAGTGGAGTGTGGTAGCAATGTCTATAGTATGACATAGAGATTTGCAAAATACACACATATCTGAATGTTGCAAACCCGTTGACTAAAGACCTCTCTCACATGCAAAGCATGATCAAACCCCAGAAGTCATTGGGTGTTAGATCCATAACAATGTAAATCACATGGTGATGTGAGCAAGATTATTGACTCTAGTGCAAGCGGGAGACTATTGAAAATATGCCCTAGAGGCAATAATAAATTAGTTATTATCATATTTCCTTGTTCATGACAATCGTTTATTATCCATGCTAGAATTGTATTGATCGAAAACTCAGATACATGTGTGGATACATAGACAACACCATGTCCCTAGTCTATATATATACTTATACTAATTAAACACTTCGTACAAATTCCCACGTTAATTAGAATTTATGGACCGTTAATCTTGTGGGACCGAGTTATAACGGTGTAGATTAATCCACGTAATTCTTGCATAGAAAAAAACATTTAGTTTTGTGCACAGATAAAAATAATATATCTCCACGTTGAATTGTTCTACCAACGAATAAATAGTGCGGTCCCAAGTTAAACTGTTGGTAAAGAAACAGGACTTTATTTATTAAAAAGTTAGAAGAAATAAAAAGCCGATCGGCCGACTCGCCCAGTGCTTTCCAGTCATTTACGCATGTCACGAGTAGGTATTGACTTATTTTTGTCTAAGCTGATCGATGTTACAGAGAAACCCAAATATTCAGCCATGCACACGTCATACCTAAGCAAGCAGGTGGATCATTTCTTCCCTGAGCAAACCCATATACGTGGAAAACTAGGTGCTCCCGGCTAGCTTAAGTGATCCGGATTAGCATAAGTGCATAACCTGCAACATGCACACATACAACATGGACTAGCCACCTGCCTATTTTTTTCCACCCAATTGGATGATTCTCATATGTTGTATTTCCACCATCTTAAACAAAGCTAAGATGACTACACGCATAAATTTCTGTAAAAAGCCCGGTAACCGGACATTGTTTTGTGTGTGTCTCTTATAAGCTATGTGCTAATAAATGTTTTTTTTTTTGCTAAGATTCTTATATCTTTCACGTTTTTTGCTACATATTAAGGATAATATAAAATGATTTAATTATGGTATAAATTTTGTGTGTGTCTCTTATAAGCTATGAGCTAATAAATGGAACCCTCTACACAAGAAAGCTTCCACATTAATGGAATCATATAATCCTTTTTCATGTATCTTAATTACAACTGAATTAATATGTCAATATGATGCTTTGGGACAAGTACGTGAAGACAAAAGCATTCAAGAAAGTTACAACATACACTATACAACGCCAGGGAGAAAAGTAACTTGACCATGCGTATTCTCCTACTAATATATATTATTTTCTCAAATTCTCTCCTGTTTCTTCACTATAATGTATAACGATGCCACACAGGTGGGTCAATGAGGTACTTTGGCCGATCATCAGAGCTATTGATGTTGCCGTCATCGATGATTTGGGTTTTGTTGAAAATTTCCACCGTTGTAGCACATCCTGGGTTCAGCTTCTATGCCCATTATCTAACCATAGTTACATACATAAATGAGAGGTATGTAACCATTTTATGCTCAACAATGGATGCATGACATTTCATAGGTGACGACGTATCGTTAAATCCGAACATTGCTACTGTCCATTAATTTGCATGACTACTTTTCACCTTTTCTTTTCTCAACCCGGTCGAATAAGAGGTCAGCATATATATGGCATGTCACACATGTGCTATGATGCTCGATGCAGAATCCCATGATGAAGTACATGTTTCAATGTTTGTAATTTTATTCCGTAGGCCCTTAATAAGTGTTATTGGTCTTTGTACTATATACGTAAGCATTACAACTTTCTTCCCTATCTTTGACAACACAGGCTCTGTGGAAGTTATGATGTTCTCTTATTTGCAAATTCTTAAGTTGTTATGTCATTTAGTTCAAATTTATTTGGTGTACCATCAATCGTTGACACTCATTCACTCACCTGGGTAAGCATTCCCCATAACACATATATATATATCTGATACACCCCCTTATGAACAACTATCTACTATAATATAGAACCTAAGATACACATAACTAGCCCGTGCGAACGCACGGGTTGACGACTAGTATGCCTCTAATAGACTAGCTTATTGATCAAAGATGGTTAAGATTTCCTAGCCATGGACATGAGATGTCATTTGATAACGGGATCACATCATTAGGAGAATGATGTGATGGACAAGACCCAAACTATAAAAATAGCATATGACCGTGTGAGTTTATTGCTATAGTTTTTTGCATGTCAAGTATCTGTTCCTATGACCATGAGATCATGCAACTCACTAACACCGAAGGAGTACCTTGTGTGTATGAAACATCGCAACGTAACTGGGTGACTATAAAGGTGATGTAAATGTATCTCCAATGGTGTCTATTGGGTTGGCATGGATCAACACTGGGATTTGTTACTCCGTGTGAGGGAGAGGTATCAAAGGGCCCACTCGGTAATACAACATCACTATAAGCCTTGCAATCAATATGACTAAAGAGTTAGCCACGGGATCTTGTATTACGGAACGAGTAAAGAGACTTGCCAGTAACGAGATTGAACTAGGTATAGAGATACCGACGATCAAATCTCGGGCAAGTAACATACCGAAGAACAAAGGGAACATCATACGGGATTAACTGAATCCTTGACATAGAGGTTCAACCGATAAAGATCTTCGTATAATATGTAGGAACCAATATGGGCATCCAGGTCCCACTATTGGTTATTGACCGTAGAGGTGTCTCGGTCATGTCTACACAACTCTCGAACCTGCATGTTTTGCACACTTAAGGTTCGGTGACATTTCGGTAGTATAGAGTTATGTATGGTGGTGACCGAAGGTTGTTCGGAGTCCCGAATGAGATCCCGGACGTCATGAGGAGCTCCATAATGGTCCGGAGGTAAAGATTGATATATATGAAGTCCTGTTTTGGTCGCCGGAAAAGTTTCGGGCTCATCGGTAGTGTACCGGGAGTGCCGGGAGGGTACCGGGGGAACATCGGGAGGGGTGTCTCGACCCAAGAGGTTACATGGGCTGTGGGAAGAGGTAAACCAGCCCCTAGTGGGCTGGTCTAAGTCCCACAAGAGGCCCATGCGGCTGGGTGGAGAAACCCAAAGGTGGAAGGAGGATTCCTAGTGGGAGAGAAGGAGTCCTAATCCTACTACGATTGGAGGAGGACTCCTCCTCTCTCCACTTTGGCCGAAGCAAGGGCTGGCCCCTTTGGGGCCAAGTCTCCTCTTGTTGGAAGATGTAGTAGTAAATCAAAATTTTTCCTACGACCACCAAGATCTATCTATGGAGAAACCAGCAACGAGTAAGGGGAGATTGCATATTCATACCTTTGAAGATCGCTAAGCGAAAGTGTTACTAGAACATGGTTGGTGGAGTCGTACTCGCAGCGATTTAGGTCGCGGTGGAATCCGATCTAAGCGCCGAACAACGGCGCCTCCGCGTTCAACACACGTGCAACCAGATGACGTCTCCTATGCCTTGATCCAGCAAGGAGGAAGGAGAGGTTGAGGGAGAGCTCCGGCAGCACGACGGCGTGGTGACGGTGGAGCTGCGTGGTCTCCGGCAGGGCTTCGCCAAGCACTATGGAGAACGAGGAAGAGGAAGGGTAGGGCTCCGCCGAGAGAGAGAGAGAGAGAACTCGTGTGTTTGGCAGCCCCAAAACCCTCCACTACATATAGGAGGAGGGGGAGGGAGGGCGCAGCCCTAGGGTTCCCACCCTAGGAGCTGCGGCCGACCCTAGATGGCCTTTTGGCCAGCGGCTAGAGAGGGAGAGGGGTGCGGCTGCCCTAGGGTGGGCCTTAGGGCCCATCTGCCCTAGGGTTTGCCCCCCTCCCACCTTTAGCTGCGCCTTGGGCCCTTGTGTGGGCGCACCAGCCCACCTAGGGGCTAGTTCCTTCCCACTTGCGGCCCATGTAGCCCTCTGGTGCTAGTGGCCCCACTTGGTGGACCCTCGGAACCCTTCCGGTGGTCCCGGTACGTTACCAGTAATTTCCGAAACACTTCCGTTGACCATATCCTCACTTCCAATATATCATTCTTTACCTACGGACCATTCCGGAACTCCTCGTGATGTCCGAGATCTCATCCGGGACTCTGAACAACCTTCGGTAACCATGCACACTATTTCCCTATAACCCTAGCGTCATTGAACCTTAAGTGTGTAGACCCTACGGGTTCGGGAGACACGTAGACATGACCGAGACACTTCTCCGGTCAATAACCAACAGCTGGATATGGATACCCATGTTGGCTCCCACATGCTCCATGATGATCTCCTCGGATGAACCACGATGTTGGGGATTCAATCAATCCCGTATACAATTCCCTTTGTCTACAGTATGACACTTGCCCGAGATTCGATCGTCAGTATCCCTATACCTCTCCGTCACACGGAGTGACAAATCCCAGTCTCGATTAGTGCCAACCCAACAGACACTTTCGGAGATACCCGTAGTGCACCTTTATAGCCAACCAGTTACGTTTTGACGTTTGGCACACCCAAAGTATTCCTACGGTATCCGGGAGTTGCACAATCTCATGGTCTAAGGAAACGATACTTGACATTAGAAAAGCTGTAGCAAACGAATTACACGATCTTGTGCTATGCATAGGATTGGGTCTTGTCCATCACATCATTCTCCTAATGATGTGGTCCCATTATCAATGACATCCAATGTCCATGGTCATGAAACTGTGACCATCTATTGATCAACGAGCTAGCCAACTAGAGGCTCACTAGGGACATGTTGTGGTCTATGTATTCACACATGCATTACGGTTTCCGGTTAATACAATTATAGCATGAACAATAGACAATTATCATGAACAAGGAAATACAATAATAACCATTTTATTATTGCCTCTAGGGCATATTTCCAACAGTCTCCCACTTGCACTAGAGTCAATAATCTAGTTACATTGTGATGTATCGAACATCCATAGAGTTTTGGTGTTGATCATGTTTCGCTCGTGAGAGAGGTTTAGTTAACAGATCTGCGACATTTAGATCCGTATGTACTTTACAAATATCTATATCTCCTTCCTGAATATAATCACGAATGGAGTTGAAGCGGCGCTTGATGTGCTTGTCTTCTTGTGAAACCTGGGCTCCTTGGCAAGGGCAATAGGTCTAGTGTTGTCACAAAATAGAGTCATCGGGCCCGACGCATTGGGAATTACTCCTAGGTCGGTGATGAACTTCTTCATCCAGACTCCTTCCTTTGCTGCTTCCGAAGCAGCTATGTACTCCGCTTCACATGTAGATGCCTCCACGACGCTTTGCTTGCTGCTGCACCAGCTGACTGCCCCTCCGTTCAAAATATACACGTATCCGGTTTGTGACTTGGAATCATCTGGATCTGTGTCAAAGCTATCATCAATGTAACCCTTTACGACGAGCTCTTCGGCACCTCCATATACGAGAAACATGTCCTTGGTCCTTTTCAGGTACTTTAGGATATTCTTCACCACTGTCCAGTGTTCCGCTTTGGGATCACTTTGGTACCTCCCTACCATACTTATGGCAAGGTTCACATCAGGTCTGGTACACAGCATGGCATACATAATAGAGCCTATGGTTGAAGCATAGGGGATGACACTCATCTCTTCTCTATCCTTTTCCGTGGTCGGACATTGAGTCATACTCAATCTCACACCCTGTAACATAGGCAAGAACCCCTTCTTGGATTGATCCATATTGAACTTCTTCAATATCTTCTCAAGGTATGTGCTTTGTGAAAGACCTATCAGGCGTCTTGATCTATCTCTATAGATCTTGATGCCTAATATGTAAGCAGCTTCTCCAAGGTCCTTCATTGAAAAACACTTATTCAAGTAGGCCTTTACGCTTTCCAAAAGTTCTATATCATTTCCCATCAACAATATGTCATCCACATAAAATATGAGAAATGCTATAGAGCTCCCACTCACTTTCTTGAAAATACAGGGATCTCCATAAACCTGTATAAACCCAAACGCTTTAATCATGTCTTTAAAGCGAATGTTCTAACTCCGAGATGCTTGCACCAGCCCATAGATGGACCATTGGAGCTTGCATACCTTGTTAGCATATTTAGGATTGAGAAAACCTTCCGGATGCATCATATACAGTTCTTCCTTAAGGAAGCCATTAAGGAATGCCGTTTTGACGTCCATTTGCCAGATCTGATAATCATAAAATGCGGCAATTGCTAACATGATTCAGACGGACTTCAGCATGGCTACGGGTGAGAAAGTCACATCGTTGTCAACTCCTTGAACTTGTCGATAACCCTTAGCGACAAGCCGAGCCTTATAGATGGTCACATTACCATCCACGTCAGTCTTCTTCTTAAAGATCCATTTATTTTCTATGGCTCGCTTATCATCAGGAAAGTCCACCAAAGTCCATACTTTGTTCTCATCCATGGATCCTATCTCGGATTTCATGGCTTCAAGCCATTTGTTGGAATCTGGGCCCGCCATCGCTTCTTCATAGTTCGAAGGTTCACCGTTGTCCAACAACATGATCTCCCGGACAGGGTTGCCGTACCACTCTGGCGCGGAACGTGTCCTAGTGGACCTTCGAATAGCAACTTGATATGAAGTTTCATGATCATCATCATTAGCTTCCTCTCCAGCCGTTGCAGGCTCCACAAAAACAACTTCCCGTGCTGCGCTACTCTCCGGTTCGAGTGGAGGTACAATTACCTCATCAAGTTCTATTTTCCGCCCACTTACTTCTTTTGAGAGAAACTCTTTCTCTAGAAAGGATCCATTCTTGGCAACAAAGATTTTGCCTTCGGATCTAAGGTAGAAGTTATACCCAATAGTTTCTTTGGGGTATCCTATGAACACGCACTTTTACGCTTTGGGTTCGAGCTTCTCAGGTTGAAGTTTCTTCACATAAGCATCGCATCCCCAAACTTTCAGAAACGACAGCTTAGGTTTCTTTCCAAACCATAATTCATACGTTGTCGTCTCAACGTATTTAGACGGAGCCCTATTTAAAGTGAATGCGACAGTCTCTAATGCATATCCCCAAAATGATAGCGGTAAGTCGGTAAGAGACATCATAGATCACACCATATCCAATAGAGTGTGATTACGACGTTCAGACACACCATTTCGCTGAGGTGTGCCAGGCGGCGTGAGTTGTCAAAAAATTCCACATTTCCTTAGGTGCGTGCCAAACTCGTGACTTAAATATTCTCCGCCACGATCAGATCGTAGGCACTTTATTTTCCTGTCACGTTGATTCTCTACCTCACTCTGAAATTCCTCGAACTTTTCAAAGGTTTCAGACTAGTGTTTCATTAAGTAGACATACCCACATCTGCTCAAGTCATCAGTGAGGGTGAGAACATAACGGTAGCCACCGCGAGCCTCGACGCTCATTGGACCGCATACATCGGTATGTATTATCTCCAACAAGTCAGTTGCTCGCTCCATTGTTCAGGAGAACGAAGTCTTGGTCATCTTGCCCATGAGGCATGGTTCGCATGTGTCAAATGATTCAAAATCAAGAGACTCCAAAAGTCCATCAGCATGGAGTTTCTTCATGCGTTTGACACCAATATGACCAAGGCGGCACTGCCACATGTAAGTGGTACTATTGCTATCAATGTTACATCTTTTGGTACTCACACTATGGACATGTGTAACATCACATTCGAGATTCATCAAAAATAAACCATTGACCAGCGGGGCATGACCATAAAACATTTCTCTCATATAAATAGAACAACCATTATTCTCAGATTTAAATGAGTAGCCATCTCGCATCAAACAAGATCCAGATACAATGTTCATCCTGAAAGCTGGTACTAAATAACAATTATTGAGGTTTAAAACTAACCCCGAAGGTAGATGTAGAGGTAGCATGCTGACAGTGATCACATCGACCTTGGAACCATTCCCGACGCGCATCGTCACCTCGTCCTTTGCCAGTCCTCGCTTATTCCGTAGCTCCTGCTTTGAGTTACAAATGTGAGCAACTGCACAGGTATCAAATACCCAGGAGCTACTACGAGCTCTGGTAAGGTACACATCAATAACAAGTATATCACATATAGCTTTAACGTTGCCGACCTTCTTATCCGCTAAGTACTTGGGGCAGTTCCGCTTCCAGTGATCGGTACCCTTGCAATAAAAGCACTTAGTCTCATGCTTGGGTCCATTCTTGTTCTTCTTCCTGACAACTTGCTTACCAGGCGCGGAAACTACTTTGCCGTCCTTCTTGAAGTTCTTTTTACCCTTGCCTTTCTTGAAACTAGTGGTCTTATTCACCATCAACACTTGATGCTCCTTTTTGATCTCGACCTCTGCTGATTTCAGCATCGAGTACAACTCAGGAATGGACTTCTCCATCCCTTGCATGTTGTAGTTCATCACAAAGCTCTTGTAGCTAGGTGGGAGCGACTAGAGGATTCTGTCAATAACCGAGTCATTCGGAAGACTAACTCCCAGCTGAGTAAAGCGGTTGTGCAACCTAGACATTTTGAGTATGTGCTCACTGCCAAAACTATTTCCTCCATCTTACAACTGAAGAACTTGTCAGAGACATCATATCTATCGACCCGGGCATGATCTTGGAAAACCAATTTCATCTCTTGGAACATCTCATATGCTCCGTGTTGCTCAAAACGCTTTTGGAACCCCGGTTCTAAACTATAAAGCATGCCGCACTGAACCAGGGAGTAATCATCACAGCTTGATTGCCAAACATTCATAACATCTTGGTACGCTGGGAAAATGGGTGCGTCACCTAGCGGTGCATCAAGGACATATAATCTTTTGGAAGCTATGAGGATGATCCTCAAGCCACGGACCCAGTCCGCATAGTTGCTTCCATCATCTTTCAGCTTGGTTTTCTCTAGGAACGCGTTGAAGTTGAGGGCAACATTAGCATTTGCCATTGGATCTACAATATAGATTGTAAAGACAATTTTAGACTAAGTTCATGATAATTAAGTTCACATAATCAAATTATTTAATGAACTCCCACTTAGATAGACATCTCTCTAGTCATCCAAGTGACACATAATCCACGTCAACTAGCCCGTGTCTTATCATCACGTGAGACAGACTAGTCATCAATGGTGAACATCTCCATGTTGATCGTATCTTCTATACGACTCATGTTCGACCTTTCGGTCTTCCATGTTCCGAGGCATGTCTGTACATGCTAGGCTATCCAAGTCAACCTAAGTGTATCACGTGTGTAAATCTGGCTTACACCCGCTGTATGCGAATGTTAGAACCTATCACACCCGATCATCACGTGTTGCTTCGGAACAACGAACCTTAGCAACGGTGCACTGTTAGGGTGAACACATTTCTTGAAATTTTAGTGAGAGATCATCTTATTTAGCTACCGTTGTTCTAAGCAAATAAGATGTAAACATGATAAACATCACATGCAATCAATATAGTGACATGATATGGCCAATATCATCTTGCTCCTTTGATCTCCATCTTCGGGGCACCATGATCATCACTGTCACCGGCATGACACCATGATCTCCATCATCATGATCTCCATCATTGTGTCTTCATGAAGTTGTCTCGCCAACTATTACTTCTACTACTATGGCTAACGATTAGCAATAAAGTAAAGTAATTACATGTCATTTATGATTGACACACAGGTCATACGATAAATTAGGACAACTCCTATGGCTCCTGTCGGTTTTCATACTCATAGACATGCAAGTCGTGAATCCTATGACAAGAACATGATCAATATCATACATCACATGTATCACATCACATTCTTTGGCCGTATCACATCATAGGCATATGCTGCAAAACAAGTTGGACGTCCTCTAATTTGTTGTTGCAAGTTTTTACGTGGCTGCTATATGTTTTTAGCAAGAAAGTTTCTTACCTACACAAAAACCACAATGTGATATGCCAACTTCTATTTACCCTTCATAAGGACCCTTTTCATCGAATCCAATCCGACTAAGGTGGGAGAGACAAACACCCTCTAGACACCTTATGCAACAAGTGCATGTCAGGCGGTGGAACCGGTCTCACGTAAGCGTACGTGTAAAGTTGGTCCGGGCCGCTTCATCCCACAATACCGCCGAATCAACATAAGACTAGTAACGGTAAGCAAATTAACAAGATCGACACCCACAACAACTTGTGTTCTACTCATGCATAGATTCTACGCATAGACCTAGTTCTGATACCACTGTTGGAAGACGTAGTAGTAAATTAAATTTTTTCCTACGACCACCAAGATCTATCTATGGAGAAACCAGCAACGAGTAAGGGGAGTTTGCATCTTCATACCTTTGAAGATTGCTAAGAGGAAGCGTTACTAGAACACGGTTGGTGGAGTCGTACTCGTAGCGATTGAGATCGCGGTGGAATCCGATCTAAGCGCCGAACAACGGCGCCTCCGCGTTTACCACACGTGCAGCCCGGTGACGTCTCCTACGCCTTGATCCAGCAAAGAGGAAGGAGAGGTTGTGGAGAGCTCCGGCAGCACGATGGCATGGTGACAGTGGAGCTGCATGGTCTCCGGGAGGGCTTTGCCAAGCACTACGGAGAACGAGGAAGAGGAAGGATAGGGTTGCGCCGAGAGAGAGAGAACTTGTGTGTTTCGCAGCCCCAAAACACTCCACTATATATAGGAGGAGGGGGAGGAAGGGCACAGCCCTAGCGTTCCCAACCTAGGAGCTACGGCCGGCCCTAGATGGCCTTCTGGCCGGCGGCCAGAGAGGGAGAGGGGTGCGGCTGCCCTAGGGTAGGCCTTCGGGCCCATCTGCCCTAGGGTTTGCCCCCTTCCCACCTTCAGCCGTGCCTTGGGCCCTTATGGGGGCGCACCAGCCCACCTAGGGGCTGGTTCCCTCCCACTTGCGGCCCATGCAGCCCTCTGGTACTAGTGGCCCCACTTGGTGGACCCTTGGAACCCTTCCGGTGGTCCCGACACGTTACCTGTAATTCCCGAAACACTTCCGGTGACCAAATCCTCACTTCATATATATCATTTTTTACCTCCGGACCATTCCGGAACTCCTCGTGACATTTGGGATCTCATCCGGGACTCCGAACAACCTTCGGTAACCACGTACACTATTTCCCTATAACCCTAGCGTCATCGAACCTTAGTGTGTAGACCCTACGGGTTCGGGAGACACGTAGACATGACCGAGACACTTCTCCGTTCAATAACCAACAGCGGGATCCGGATATCCATGTTGGCTCCCACATGCTCCACGATGATCTCATCGGATGAACCACGATGTCGAGGTCAATCAATCCCGTATACAATTCCCTTTATCTATGGTATGACACTTGCCAAGATTCGATCGTCGGCATCCCTATACCTTGTTCAATCTCATTACCGGCAAGTCTCTTTACTCGTTCCATAACACATGATCCCGTGGCTAACTCCTGAGTCACATTGAGCTCAATATGATGATGTCTTACCGAGTGGGCCCTGAGATACCTCTCCGTCACACGGAGTGACAAATTCCAGTCTCGATTAGTGCCAACCCAACAGACACTTTCGGAGATACCCGTAGTGCACCTTAGCCAACCAGTTATCTTTTGGCGTTTGGCACACGCAAAGTATTCCTACGGTATCCGGGAGTTGCACAATCTCATGGTCTAAGGAAACGATAGTTGACATTAGAAAAGCTTTAGCAGACGAACTACACGATCTTGTGCTATGCTTATGTAGCGACCCGACTCAAAACGAGTCAAGCCTCTGTGTTTTCTGTGCCATCCCTGGATCAGTATGCTGGCACACACAGTACATCAATGTATATATCAAAGTGCAATCACATGTAAATAGCGTAAAACTGATATATACCTTAAAATAGCAGCGGATATAGTCAACGGGAGTGGAGTCCCAATAACACCAACGGCAAGTTGAGTGCGGACCGTAACCCTGAATCGTACTCTTACCCGTCATAGAAGAGAATCTGCAACATAATACGTTGCAGCCATATAGGTCAGTACATTGAATGTACTGGCAAGATCACCATAGTAGAACAGAAGAATAAAGACTACTCTATATGCAAAGGCTTTATGGCTCTGTGTCTAAGTTTTTGCGTAAAAGCTGATTTTGTTTTCCTACAACAAAGGAATATTAGGAATTTCACTATAGAGTTACCTATCATGACATGGTTCCGCCAACCAATGTCTCAATGCCCATAAGTATCATAAGTTGCCCACAATTAGTTATCAGTCCAGTGTTGAGAGTTCAGAGATAGATCCAAGTCTAGAAGCTCAAATTGTCCGTAACCGGGGACACGGCTAATCGATTAGGTTTAACTTTGCAGAGTGTTGTGTACTTTACCCACAAGATTCTTTCCCTCCTGGTAAGTCCTCGCACTGCCTGGTGTTTGAGAACAAGATGAAAGAAACATGGTCTTTCAGAGTGCTTCCCTGACTGTCCGACAGTGCCCATCCCAATCCTAACGTCGACTACATCTCGTAGCACTGCCCAGCAGAGTCACAACAAAGATCAACCAAGCCAGAGCCCATAATGACTTGTGGCTACACAGGTAAGCTTCCGGGCATGAAGTATTCATCCTTCTCTTTGAGCCTGGGTGAAGCTTTCCGCAAGATGTCATGGCGCTTCTCCATGCATCCCGGCCATCCACTGGTTTCTCCAGGGATGCCCAATCAACCATCCTTCACCCAGTAGTGTGTATTGAAAACTTGTCTTCTCGAGTCTTGAAGTCTTGAGGACTTGAAGATGCAGGACTTGAAAATGTCTTCATGGAGTTGTCGTCTTGACGTAGAGTCCTTCTTCACACCACTCACGAACGCTCATACCAAACCCCGTCTACTTTAGCATAGCATTGCACTAACTAGCGTTCCCGGGGCTTTAGTAACCAGTGGTGGGTTCCTACCTCATGCATTCTACTCAACTACAAGAATTTCAATAACACTACGGGAGGGATATGTTGAATGATGTCACTACATGCAATAAAACGTAGGTATGAAAAGATGGTCAAAGTGAACTTGCCTGTACTGTAGATGAAGAGAAAGATCGCTCTCAGAAATAACTTGATAGACTATTCGTCACTCTCCGATGAAATCTATAATCAAGCATTACATACATATAAGCAATCATACTGGCAATCAATTCTAACAATCACAAGGTAACACAAGAAACAAAATCAACAAGGTTGATGAAAGAAATACTTAAGACAAAGTTGAAACACAAAACTCCAACAAATTCAAAAGTAACACAAAACCCAAAACAAAGTAAAATATAATAAAAGGATTTTAGTAAATATTTTGTTAACAAAATGAATTACTTTTGAAGAACAAGTAAAACTATGCAAACAATATTCTAAACAACACAAGTGTTTGCCTAATGAACTTAACTACAAGCACAACCATAAACTAAGAGAAAACAAATTATGAAACAACTTAGTTAACATAAAGTAATTAAATAAAATCTTTATTATAAAACAGAATTAAGTCATCTAAAACTTTGTGAAAAGAGTTTCTATGAAACTAAATTGTTTTTATAACATATTACCTAATGAAAATAATATAGTTTTCCTATCATAATAGAACTAATCTAAATTATTTTTATTAACTAAGCATTTCTTAACAGAAAGGAATTACTACAAATTTTATTTGAAAACAGAATCTAATTATATAAAACTTTAGTTAAAAGAATTTGCTTGTAATCAACTATACCTATTTGAAAAAGGTTATAGGTCCCTTTAATAAAATTTTATAAACTAAACAATTATCATTTGTTAACATCAAGTAAATTACTAAGGTTTGGAACAACAAAACTAAATGAAATTTAAAACATAATGTAAATCATATTCAGATTTTCAAAATAAAACAAAGTAAATCAATATAAATAAACTAATATGAAACTAAACAGATTCTGTTTGGTTTGAAAATACTATTTAAAATTATTATAAAAATTCTCACACTCTACCAAATGATAGCTATGGTCACTAGTGACAAGTAGGAAAAAGAATCATTCAAAAATTTATTTTAGAACTCAAGATATTCAGAAAACAAAATTTAAATCAAATCTGTTCAAATTCAAATTTAAATGTTCAAACATGGTCAAACTTGGCATATACAGAAACTAGAATACAATTGTGACCTAATGCAAAAAGAATCAATTTAAAATATTTAAAAACATAAAAGATATACTAAAAACAAAATCAGAACTATTTCTGTTTTTTTAAAACAAAACAGAAAAATGAAAAACTAATACTAACGGACAGGCGGGCTACGTGGCATGCTCTGGTTGGTCCAGGTGTGTGCGTGCGGAGTGTTATGGGCGGTCGACCGAACTATAACGCGTACCGGTTTGGTTTTAAGTTGGATCTAATCCTACGCGTAGATCTACGATCGGACGGTCCAGGGAGAGGAGGAGCTCACAGTGGGGATGGGGTCGCCGGCGAGGGCTTCTCCGGCGAGGCCGAGACGACGTGGTTGACGTGGGCGACGCTCTGGTGGTCCTCCGGGGACGGCGAGGGCACTAATCGACGGCGGCGAGTACGGCGAGGACGAATGTGGCGTCAGTGAGGCTCGGGGGCGTCGGAGTCGACGGACAGGAGCTCCGGGGCGGCGGTGGTGTTTCGGGTGTCGACGGAGAAGGGGTTCTGATGGGTCTTCGGCGAGGCAGAGGGGATGGGGAGGTGCGGGCGAGCGAGGGAAGCTCGGTGATGGGCTCGGGAGAGCTCAGGGAGGGCAGGGTGGAGCGATGGCGCGACAAAGGTGTGGCGGCCGTGGTGGACTCCGGCGAGCTATCCCGGCAAGAGAGAGGCACGGGCAGAGGGGCGAAGGGGGGGAATGGGTCGAGGGGAGGCAGGGCTCCTTATATAGGACCTCGGGGTCGAGGGGAGGGACAGGAAGGAGGAGATCCGCGGCGAGGGGAACCGGCGACGACGGCGTGTGCGAGAGGAGGAGGACGACCGCGCGGGAGAAAGGAGCGGGTGGTGGGTCCGGCTTGTCAACGAGAGCGGGCGAGCTGTTAACGCGTCGGTTGACCGGCGCGTATTGAATTCGCGAAATAAAGCCTGTGGGCCGGCCCGTTTTAATTCTAAAACCGTTACCGTTTTGCTATTTATGATTTTTCCACAGCCATAAAACTTGTTCAATGCATTCGAATGTATTCCAAATATAGTCAAATTTTATACCAAAATTAACAGAATAATAAATTCCATTTAATGGACATTTTTATTCTGGCATTTGAATACTTTTGAAAAAAAATATTATTTTCAGAAATTGCCCTTTTGCTTTTAAATCCCTTTGCAAATATTTTTCAGAATAACCCCTGGTTTTTATTATTCAAATAAATCACCAAGAAGTCCCTGGTGTGGAGTGTCATGTTACTCCTCTCAAATTTTTGTCAGGGGTTTGAATACTTTGAAAATTGGAATAGGAACCAAATATGAAATGATTCCAAAAGAAAATCCAGAGATTTTCACATTCACTATTCAAAGATTTATTTTAAACTTCCAACTCATATTTCATATAATTTGAAGAAGTCATTTTATCTTCTCTCATGAAAATCATTGAGTTGCATAAAGTTTTCTGAATTTGAAATATTTTTCAAATGAAATTCAAATGCTTTTCAAATCCCTTTTCATTTCTTTAAATGGAAGAAGTCATGTCATCTTCACTCTAGGGTTTTGTGATGAAATGAATTTGAATTCCTGGTGATCAAAATGTAAAGTGAAAGTCTGGGAAAGTCATTTCATTCCCTCTCATTAAACTTTCAAAAAGTTTCAAATTTCACTCACTTTCAATCATTCAAGCAAACAAACAATCATTCTATATTTATTATAACATTCCAAAGTTTGGGATGTTACAAACCTACCACACTTAAAATGAATCTCGTCCTCGAGATTCGGAGAGGCTAGAAAGAAAAGGTTAGGGTTTGGGGTCTTCTAACAAATCCACTGTCTTGGAAGGTGTGGGGTCTTCCAACAAAACTCCATTGACCTGGAAATGTGGGTCTACCACACTTGAAATGAGAGTTACTGATCCTTCAAAATCTTGACAGTCCTATGGTGCATCTGTCTGTTCACATTCTTCACAGCATCTTCCTTGGTGATGATCTTCGGTTATATCAAAATCTTGTGTCCTCACAACAAGGTGTACTTCCTCCAATACTGGGTCTTCTTAGCTGACAAGTCTCGTGATCATTCTAAATAACTTATCGAAGATCTCATGGTGGTCTACCATTAGTGGTTATCCTGCAGTGAAATGGGTCTTGGCTTTATTCCTCACCGTAAAATTTCCTACGTGTGACAGCAACTGTCAATGTACTAGGGGTTTCATCCTACCATTCTAAGGCTTAGACAAAAAGCTTCAAAGAACGTCGTCTCTTTACTATGGGTAAGTCACTCAGATTTACCATTCCGAATAGCAAGAGAATGATAAGAGTAAGTCGTCATGGTGGCCAAGCCATGCCGCACTAAAATCATTACCTTGTATAAGGTTTAGTAATCTCGTATTCTAACACTTGGGCTTCCTCACAAGCGTTGCAGAAAATTTCTCTTGTCAACGAACAAAGTTCGGATAAATCCATTGATTCTGCAAGCTAAGCAAAAACATCTATTGTTTCTTCACATCTCTCAGGTTGTCGTATGTTCCTAAGAAAAACGTTTGCTGAGCAGTCGTAGCTTCTTCCAAGTCTCTGCCTTCACAAAGGTGGGGCTTGATCCTTATCAATCCTGAGGTCAGTGACTTGTGGGTTCACTTGAATACTTGGATCGCTTTAACTCACTCCTGGGTTACTATCGTTCCATATTCCAGCATTACCTTCAGTTCACTACACCATACCCTTGAGGTAACAAATCTCAGACTTATTCTTGTCTAGATTCCACTCTGTAGAATCCATTTTCCTTTCCATTGGTTTGTTTAACCTTGGGTGTGGTTTTCACCATAATCATTCCGTTTCTCAGCATTCCAGCTTCGAAAACTCTGTCTCAAAGGTTATTATCCGGATAGTTTGCGGTGATTCCACATTCTCTTCATCCGTATTCACTTATCCAAACTCCTAAATCCAGAAAAGGTACCTGTGGTTACTACCACACTTAAAATGAAATGCACTCATGTATGCATAAACCATATTTTCTCATATCCTCGAAAATGGTAGGAGACCTTGGGTCATAGAGTAACAACTCATGAAATGCAACATAAGGTAAATCATGACACCATAAATTCCATTGACTCATGAATTTATTACAAACTCTGAGACTTTCGTTACAAGATAAGCTCATGAAATCAAAAGTGCTTCATGATACAGGTATTTCCATCTTCTAAACTATCCCATTCTTCTCATATTCAATCCTTGGTTACATTCTCAATCACTTCTTAAAACTCCTAGAAAATACTTTATTACAAATGCTGCCATCCACATAGTTTGGTATGGTCTAGCATCAACTCCCAACTTTATTCATTCATCTCCCCTTGGAGATACTCTAGTACCACTGGAAATTTGCGATGTGCTCCTTGAAATCCTCCACTCTAGCTTTCTTCTTCTGGGGACATTCGTTAGCATAATATCCTGCTTCCTTGCAATGAAAACAGATGATTTCTGACAAGTCTCGAGGCTTATTGATGTTGGTGTTTGCTCCTTGGGTTCTTGGTTCTTTCTTGGACATTTATTGGCATAGTGGCCCATATCCTTACACTTGAAACATCTAACATGACTCAAGTCCTTCTGTTCAGGGGCTTGTCTCTTCCTGAGGTTCTTTGTTCCGATCAAAACTTCAATTTCCCGTGGATCAAACTCCACTTCTTCTGTCGGGAAATTTCCCAGATACTCTTTTCTTTCCTTCGTACAGTCCTGTGAGAAATGTCCTTCTTCTCCACATGTATAGCAGACATTTGAGTAAAATCTGGTTAATCCTTCTCCATCAGGGTCTTCAATATCTTTCTTTATCACAAATTCTCCAAATTCTCCTCTGAAGGCTTCCTTCATGGCTTCCTTCTGTTGCTTGATGACTTCTTGTACCTTGGGGTACATTTGGCATTGAGCCGGGTAATGCATAGTCCCTTCACACAAGAAACAAGTCACCCTACTAGTTGGGCATTCCTCAGCTCGGTGATTTTCTTCACAATGAGGGCATCCTTTCTTGTGTTCTTCCTGGGTGTGTCCTATTTCTCCACAGATTTTACATGCTCGGGTCTTCTCCATCGGGATAACACAATGATTCTGAATGAGACGGGATCTTAACAGAGTCTTCTTGAGTTCTTCCCAATTCTTTGCTCCATTAAATCCTTGTATGGCATGATGCATTTTCCACCAAGTTGCGGCACTTTGGGTAAAGTGCTGGAGAGCATATTGAACCTTATACTTCTGTGCTATCGAGTTGCTCCTGAAGTGATTCTCCATGTTGTGAATCCATACTTCTGTCTCCAACCGAGTCATCGATCCAGAATACATGAGTCCAGCTTCATTCATCATCTATTGGGGTCAAGGTTTTGGGATGAGATGGTAGAGAGAAAGGAGGAGAAAACACACAATACAAACAATGGTTTTGAAAATAGATTTTAGTTGTGGCTGTCGAAAATTACACACAAATGATAGCTCACAAAAATCATCGCATCTAACGTAAGTTTACAACAGGGGTTTGGTCTTCTAGGGCATAATGTCTTGGAAATTCTTCATGGTCTTCAATTTCTTCAGATCTGTATAATCTTCAATCCTTTTTGTAGCTCTTCCATAATGAAATACATCTTTGTCGGAGTTGGTCACCAGTTGTCCGATATCTTGTCCTTCTTGGAGTGGCTTCAGTTGATCCTTCGTGTGGTCAAAAGGGAAGGGGTATTTTCTAACTCTTGATAAAACTCAGAAGAGAGGAGAAGTAGAGGGTCTTTTGAAAACAAAGTTTTCAAGAAATCATTTCCTAAGGGCTTTCCAGTTTCTAGGGTCACGTCCTACAGTCAACATGTGCTATGATACCATTTCTGTAGCGACCCGACTCAAAACGAGTCAAGCCTCTGTGTTTTCTGTGCCATCCCTGGATCAGTATGCTGGCACACACAGTACATCAATGTATATATCAAAGTGCAATCACATGTAAATAGCGTAAAACTGATATATACCTTAAAATAGCAGCGGATACAGTCAACGGGAGTGGAGTCCCAATAACACCAACGGCAAGTTGAGTGCGGACCGTAACCCTGAATCGTACTCTTACCCGTCATAGAACAGAATCTGCAACATAATACGTTGCAGCCATATAGGTCAGTACATTGAATGTACTGGCAAGATCACCATAGTAGAACAAAAGAATAAAGACTACTCTATATGCAAAGGCTTTATGGCTCTGTGTCTAAGTTTTTGCGTAAAAGCTGATTTTGTTTTCCTACAACAAAGGAATATCAGGAATTTCACTATAGAGTTACCTATCATGACATGGTTCCGCCAACCAATGTCTCAATGCCCATAAGTATCATAAGTTGCCCACAATTAGTTATCAGTCCAGTGTTGAGAGTTCAGAGATAGATCCAAGTCTAGAAGCTCAAATTGTCCGTAACCGGGGACACGGCTAATCGATTAGGTTTAACTCTGCAGAGTGTTGTGTACTTTACCCACAAGATTCTTTCCCTCCTGGTAAGTCCTCGCACTGCCTGGTGTTTGAGAACAGGATGAAAGAAACATGGTCTTTCAGAGTGCTTCCCTGACTGTTCGACAGTGCCCATCCCAATCCTAACGTCGACTACATCTTGTAGCACTGCCCAGCAGAGTCACAACAAAGATCAACCAAGCCAGAGCCCATAATGACTTGTGGCTACACAGGTAAGCTTCCGGGCATGAAGTATTCATCCTTCTCTTTGAGCCTGGGTGAAGCTTTCCGCAAGATGTCATGGCGCTTCTCCATGCATCCCGGCCATCCACTGGTTTCTCCAGGGATGCCCAATCAACCATCCTTCACCCAGTAGTGTGTATTGAAAACTTGTCTTCTCGAGTCTTGAAGTCTTGAGGACTTGAAGATGCAGGACTTGAAAATGTCTTCATGGAGTTGTCGTCTTGACGTAGAGTCCTTCTTCACACCACTCACGAACGCTCATACCAAACCCCGTCTACTTTAGCATAGCATTGCACCAACTAGCGTTCCCGGGGCTTTAGTAACCAGTGGTGGGTTCCTACCTCATGCATTCTACTCAACTACAAGAATTTCAATAACACTACGGGAGGGATATGTTGAATGATGTCACTACATGCAATAAAACGTAGGTATGAAAAGATGGTCAAAGTGAACTTGCCTGTACTGTAGATGAAGAGAAAGATCGCTCTCAGAAATAACTTGATAGACTATTCGTCACTCTCCGATGAAATCTATAATCAAGCATTACATACATATAAGCAATCATACTGGCAATCAATTCTAACAATCACAAGGTAACACAAGAAACAAAATCAACAAGGTTGATGAAAGAAATACTTAAGACAAAGTTGAAACACAAAACTCCAACAAATTCAAAAGTAACACAAAACCCAAAACAAAGTAAAATATAATAAAAGGATTTTAGTAAATATTTTGTTAGCAAAATGAATTACTTTTGAAGAACAAGTAAAACTATGCAAACAATATTCTAAACAACACAAGTGTTTGCCTAATGAACTTAACTACAAGCACAACCATAAACTAAGAGAAAACAAATTATGAAACAACTTAGTTAACAGAAAGTAATTAAATAAAATCTTTATTATAAAACAGAATTAAGTCATCTAAAACTTTGTGAAAAGAGTTTCTATGAAACTAAATTGTTTTTATAACATATTACCTAATGAAAATAATATAGTTTTCCTATCATAATAGAACTAATCTAAATTATTTTTATTAACTAAGCATTTCTTAACAGAAAGGAATTACTACAAATTTTATTTGAAAACAGAATCTAATTATATAAAACTTTAGTTAAAAGAATTTGCTTGTAATCAACTATACCTATTTGAAAAAGGTTATAGGTCCCTTTAATAAAATTTTATAAACTAAACAATTATCATTTGTTAACATCAAGTAAATTACTAAGGTTTGGAACAACAAAACTAAATGAAATTTAAAACATAATGTAAATCATATTCAGATTTTCAAAATAAAACAAAGTAAATCAATATAAATAAACTAATATGAAACTAAACAGATTCTGTTTGGTTTGAAAATACTATTTAAAATTATTATAAAAATTCTCAAACTCTACCAAATGATATCTATGGTCACTAGTGACAAGTAGGAAAAAGAATCATTCAAAAATTTATTTTAGAACTCAAGATATTCAGAAAACAAAATTTAAATCAAATCTGTTCAAATTCAAATTTAAATGTTCAAACATGGTCAAACTTGGCATATACAGAAACTAGAATACAATTGTGACCTAATGCAAAAAGAATCAATTTAAAATATTTAAAAACATAAAAGATATACTAAAAACAAAATCAGAACTATTTCTGTTTTTTTAAAACAAAACAGAAAAAAGAAAAACTAATACTAACGGACAGGCGGGCTACGTGGCATGCTCTGGTTGGTCCAGGTGTGTGCGTGCGGAGTGTTATGGGCGGTCGACCGAACTATAACGCGTACCGGTTCGTTTTTAAGTTGGATCTAATCCTACGCGTAGATTTACGATCGGACGGTCCAGGGAGAGGAGGAGCTCACAGTGGGGATGGGGTCGCCGGCGAGGGCTTCTCCGGCGAGGCCGAGACGACGTGGTTGACGTGGGCGGCGCTCTGGTGGTCCTTCGGGGATGGCGAGGGCACTAATCGACGGCGGCGAGTACGGCGAGAACGTCGGTGGCGTCAGTGAGGCTCGGGGGCGTCGGAGTCGACGGACAGGAGCTCCGGGGCGGCGGTGGTGTTTCGGGTGTCGACGGAGAAGGGGTTCTGATGGGTCTCCGACGAGGCAGAGGGGATGGGGAGGTGCGGGCGAGCGAGGGAAGCTCGGTGATGGGCTCGGGAGAGCTTAGGGAGGGCAGGGTGGAGCGGTGGCGCGGCAAAGGTGTGGCGGCCGTGGTGGACTCCGGCGAGCTATCCCGGCAAGAGAGAGGCACGGGCAGAGGGGCGATGGGGGGGAATGGGTCGAGGGGAGGCAGGGCTCCTTATATAGGACCTCGGGGTCGAGGGGAGGGACAGGAAGGAGGAGATCCACGGCGAGGGGAACCGGCGACGACGGCGCGTGCGAGAGGAGGAGGACGACCGCGCGAGAGAAAGGAGCGGGTGGTGGGTCCGGCTTGTCAGCGAGAGCGGGCGAGCTGTTAACGCGTCGGTTGACCGGCGCGTATTGAATTCGCGAAATAAAGCCTGTGGGCCGGCCCGTTTTAATTCTAAAACCGTTACCGTTTTGCTATTTATGATTTTTCCAGAGCCATAAAACTTGTTCAATGCATTCGAATATATTCCAAATATAGTCAAATTTTATATCAAAATTAACATAATAATAAATTCCATTTAATGGACATTTTTATTCTGGCATTTGAATACTTTGGAAAAAAATATATTATTTTCAGAAATTGCCCTTTTGCTTTTAAATCCCTTTGCAAATATTTTTCAGAATAACCCCTGGTTTTTATTATTCAAATAAATCACCAAGAAGTCCCTGGTGTGGAGTGTCATGTTACTCCTCTCAAATTTTTGTCAGGGGTTTGAGTACTTTGAAAATTGGAATAGGAACCAAATATGAAATGATTCCAAAAGAAAATCCAGAGATTTTCACATTCACTATTCAAAGATTTATTTTAAACTTCCAACTCATATTTCATATAATTTGAAGAAGTCATTTTATCTTCTCTCATGAAAATCATTGAGTTGCATAAAGTTTTCTGAATTTGAAATATTTTTCAAATGAAATTCAAATTCTTTTCAAATCCATTTTCATTTCTTTAAATGGAAGAAGTCATGTCATCTTCACTCTAGGGTTTTGTGATGAAATGAATTTGAATTCCTGGTGATCAAAATGTAAAGTGAAAGTGTGGGAAAGTCATTTCATTCCCTCTCATTAAACTTTCAAAAAGTTTCAAATTTCACTCACTTTCAATCATTCAAGCAAACAAACAATCATTCTATATTTATTATAACATTCCAAAGTTTGGGATGTTACAGCTTAGGATTGGGTCTTGTCCATCACATAATTCTCCTAATGATGTGATCCCGTTATCAACGACATCCAATGTCCATGGTCATGAAACCATGACCATCTATTGATCAACGAGCTAGCCAACTAGAGGCTCACTAGGGACATGTTGTGGTCTATGTATTCACACATGCATTACGGTTTCCGGTTAATACAATTATAGCATGAACAATAGACAATTACCATGAACAAGGAAATACAACAATAACCATTTTATTATTGCCTCTAGGGCATATTTCCAACACCTCCCTCCCTCCCCCTATATATACTAGAGGTATTGAGGGTTTTTTGACACAGAAAACAGCCACATGCTACCCTCTCCTCTAGATCGTAGTTTCTCCTCTAGATTGTTTCAGCAGTGCTTAGGCAAAGCCCTGCTGGAAAAGTTCCACCACCATCGCCGCCGTGCCGTTGCGCTGCCGAAGAAATCATCTACCTCTCCACTCCCTCTTGATGGATCAAGAAGGAGGAGATCGTCATCGAGCTGTATGTGTGCTGAACGCGGAGGTGCCGTCCGTTCGGTGCTAGATTGGAAGGATCATGATCAAGATCGTGAGACGATTCGTGATTTGATCGCGGGACGGATCGTGATGGGATCGCGGGATGGATCATGAGATGGATCTTGATGGGATCGCGGGACGCTCAGTGATTTGGATCGCGAAGATATTCGACTACATGAACCACGTTTCTTAATGCTTCCCGCTTAGCGATCTATGAGGGTATGTAGATCCACTCTCCCTCTCGTAGATGCTCATCACCATGGACAGATCTTGCTTGTGCATAGGATTTTTTTTGTTTCCCATGCAAAGTTCCCCAACACCAACAGCACGGATTCAACTTTTATGTCAAGCTCATTTATAAGATCGATAAGCCTTTGTTTCTTGAGCTTATAGATGCCACTTTCATGCTTCGCCCAACCCCGAAGAAACTGTCTTAGGTGTCTAATTTTATGTTGCCATTTATCGACATTAGACCATCCCCCTGTTTCCCTTGTCCATTCTCTCTCTATGAGATCTATGAATCCTTCTCTTTTGAAACAGGCCAACTTGAAAGAGAAAGCAATCTTGCTGCCCACATGAGTTGCCTCTCCGGAGTCAACGAACAATGGGGTATGGTCTGAAATAGCCCTAGACAGCGCTCATACTGTCACCCGTGGGAATTTCTGCTCCCATTCCACACTAGTCAATACCCAATCCAATTTCTCATACGTTGGATTCGGTAGCGTGTTAGCCCACGTGAAATTTCTTCCTGTGAACTCTGTCTTTCATAGGTCTAGGCTTTCAGTGATTGTATTGAACATGAATGACCATCTGCCATCAAAGCTATCATTGTTCTTTTCATCCCTTTGCCTAATTATGTTGAAGTCACCTCCCACTAAGATGGGTAACCTCTCGTTCCCACAAATCCAAACAAGGTTAGCCAAAAAGTCCATATTGAACTCCTGCAGAGCTGCACCATATACCACCACAAGCGCCCATTGGAACCCATCCTCGTTGGAATGTACCGTGAATTTGACGGCAAAGTCTCCCAAAACTATATTTTTGACCTCTAGTGTCTCACACCCCACTCCAAGTAAGATCCCTCCGGACCTTCCTCTTGGGGGCAAATAGTGCTAGTCGAAATAAATTCCACCAGATAAGGTGCTTAGGAAGTGAGAGGTAAAATTCTCCCTACCAGTTTCCATTAAAGCTATAAAATTGAGCCTGTGCCGAACAGTTGCTTCTGCTAGAAATCTCCTTTTATCCAAGTCATCAAGACCTCTACTCTTCTAGAATTTAACTTTCATCATTCATCATGAAATTTCTTTACAGTCTTAAATCGAGCACTCCGACGGACTGCCGATACATGATACACCTTCCTTTTCCAAGATCGTTTTGGCTTATCCTGAGCAACACGGTCCGCATAACAGGTCCCTATCCGCGAGTCCTTGTTCACTTGCGTTGGGGTCATATCCCCCTCCTTACCAATGTTATCATCATCCTCAGTTACTAGGGGTGATGACGCAAGATCTTCACATAGACATTCTATAGCCCGCATCCCTAGTTCATCAATCTCTTTATCATTCATAGGTTTTACAGCGGCAATATTATGCAACATTACCATAGCTCTCTCGGCCTCTAAGTCTAAAAGGTTATTAGCAGATCTTGACACTTCCTTAGCATTGCTAACCAGAGACACACCTAGTTTGTTTACATTCGAAATAATTTCATCATCCAAAAATATAAACTAGAATGACTCGTGTTTATGGCCATACCTGTCGATGCATGAACGTCTCGAAGCTTGGCTGCCCTCATGGCATGACCCATCACCACGTCATCTGCATCCAACTTCTCCTGGAGTCGACAACTCATTCGCCTATCTCTGGACACCGGGTCTGGGATGCCTCCGAATGCCATGACCTCCTTGGTGGATGGCACGGGCATAGAGGGACCCCCTGTCCCCGGTCCAACCGGGAATGTCGGGACTCCGACTGTCACCGGATGACCTCCTGTCACCGGGACAACATCGCTGCTAGCTGAGTTGGCTACACCCGGAGGACCTCCTGTCTCCGGCGCATCGCTGTGCAGAATCACCGGATGACCTCCTGTCATTGGCGCAACTTCACTGCGAACTGGGATGGCGGCAGCCGGAAGACCTCCTGCCCCCGGTGTGGTAGTGCCAGCAAACTCGCCCGCACTAGCAGATACCAGGCGACCTCCTGTCACCAGCGCTGCACCGCCAGAGCACTCACCTCTAGTCTGTGAGGCGCATTGAGCAACCTCAGGATCAGAGAAAGTCTTGATCAGTCTGTCCTCCCTGGTTGGGGTAATGACAGGTGAGCGAACGTACCCATGGCCGTCGTGGGCGAGGCCTCCACCCTCAAAGGAGAAGCCTTGGAGACCTGTAGTGACATAGGTGGTGAAAGTGGAGGAAGCTCCTGCTCCTCCGGGTCATCAAGCTCCACCCTTACTCCCCAAGGCTTGCTCGGAGCTGAAGAAGATCCAAATGATCCAAACCGCATGCAACTTGTGCGATAAGGAGGATACATTGGACCGCACATTGTTATTAGCAGACTTAGTTGTCTTGGCCAGAGGAGCAGCCCCCCTATCAGTCACCAGACTCTGAGGGGGCTCTGCCTGGGGCTGCCCATCTCTGTCATGCCCCTCATCAGTATCCATGTCAACCTGCCTGGCCAAATTCTGGAACTCGGCATTTTCCTCAATCTCAATATACCGTGTCTGGTATATGCTCAACGCTAGTGACGCTAACGAACAGGCGAGCCACACCATTCGCTCGTATAAAAGGCATATCCACCTTCTCCGTCTTACCAATGAGCGAACCAATGCTCCAAGTGACCCTTACATCATCTAGAGCCACCTGAGGGGCGCCTGTGAACTGGACCAAAAGCTATGGTAGTGGAGTCCCCTCCAGTTCCTGTCGTGTCCATGGTTCAAACTCAAACACACATGAACTATTTGGAACCTTACTCATCCCAAATGTTAGGAGTCATCTGAGGTCCTCCTTTGTGGGAAAATCCACCCTAAAAACCTGGTCATCAAGTCCCACCGGGTTCCACTAGAAGCTGATAGGCACCAACTCACGAAGCCGCTGCACCACCTGATCAACGGTCATTCTTCCACGGGTGACACGAACAATCCCGGTCAGGGAGCTCTCCGGAATGGGTGTAGTAGGTGAAGAACGTGGGGATTCAAAAAACATCAACTCCGGACATCAAGCTCCATAGATTGTAACCACTGGTTTTGGCCCCAAGAGAAACAGACACTCTCTCATATCATGCTTTGGTTTGCGGCATAAGTCACATAGCTCCACCGTACCCTCAGTCGCAAAATGGCCCGGACCTCCGCACTGGTAGCACGACATCTTCTCCTTATTACGAGCCCACTTAGTCAGTTTTTCGCCATCAGACTTGTCGGAGGCTTTATTAGAGGCAACATCCCTAGCAGAAGCACCCTTCGAGTTGGGCACCTTGACCTCAGCTAATGCTTTAACAACCTCTATCATCGCGCCTGCAAGGGCCGGAGCAGAAGTTCTTGCTGCCGCAGAGGAATGCGACGGCACTGTCCGAGGCCTCGCCTCGTCCATTGACTGAGTTGTTGTGTTGGCCAGCGGAGGGGGCGGGGGAGGCCATCTGCCTCTACCTCGGCCACCATGGTACGGCCGGTACTAGCTGCGCTGCCGATTCGAGGGACCAGAAGCCCCATGAACGAAAGAGCCCGGAGGTCCGTCATACCCCCGGCCTCCTCCATCAACCCGGCCACCGCCGGTTGACCACGAACCACGATGGATCCCCTCGCCATAATCATTGCAGCCATCAGCACCCAAGTAACCTTTTGCAAAGTTCCGATTATCATTATGAGTAATGACACCACACCCTCCGGTAATGGCACCCCGACCGCGTCCGGCCCCTTGGCTGTCATCTTCGGGCCCAGCAGGTCATGCCACCCATGACAGCTGCTTCTGCTGATGGTCCGTCCTTGCCAATGACGGAACTGGATGCGCAGCCGAATTGCCACGCCCAACCATGGGAGTCCCTAGCGGAGGTGTGAATCTCGCCGGCGCAGGAGCTCTGACCCTGTCTGCTCTTCCCGAATTGAGAAGTGGGAATCGCGGTCTCGATACACTTTTTGGAACCCTAGGGACGTCCGACCCTGAGTTCTATGTAGAAGCGGTCGAAGTACATGATCCTTTGATCTTTCCCTCGTCGGCAGTCTGGTCTGTTGGCTGGGCCACATAACCAGCCATCTCACAACCCACAACTAAGACGACCGCATCCGGCCCTACTGAGCCCAACAAAGAATTCAAACATGATTTCCTTTGATTGCGGATCGCGGCTGCTGAACCCGTCGACTGCGCGGGTGCTGACACTAACAAGGATATGTACCTAGGGTAGGGTCCTAGGCCTGACCTACATACCCTACCAAAGGACACTATGTTGGAGGACGTGAATATTATAAGAGAGATTCCGACTGGATTGACCATGGTGCTCAAGTCACTCGACATTTAATCCACTCGGAAGCTTCTCCCTCCACTCGACAATCGCCTGTCACTTGGAAGACCTCACTTCCAGTCGACGCCAGAAGACCAGAAGTCACCTCAGGGAGGCAAACAGGAAGGCGTTAGCCTAGTCATCATTAGTAGCATTTATGATATATGTTACCAGTAACATTCGTCTTTATTCCCACGGTCGAAGCCTTGGATGCCTAGCACTTATGAGGGGCAGCATAGTCTATATAAGACGCCCCTCCCCTCTGGCACAAGGGTTTACACCTTCTGTAACTCATACTTTCCAGACGATGAGAGCTCCTGAGCACTGAGACGTAGGGCTGTTACCTCCAAGAGAGGGGCCTGAACTCATACATCCGTGTGTGCATCCTCGCCGTAGCTAGGACTCTGCCCTCTCCTTTCGTACCCCTATCTTCTATAGTCAGACTCGTTCCCACGACAGTTGGCGCCCACCATGGGGCAGGCGTATAAGCGACTTCTGGCGAGGTTGCACTGTCCCCCCTTCGTCATGTCTTTCGGCGGTGGTTTGTTCTTGGGCCACGAGATCCATCTCAGAGCACTCACCTTCATCGCCGACGATTCGACATGGCTCCAGGAGGCGCCTCTCGACGTTGAGGCGCTCCCGATCCGTGGGGTGGTGCACTTCCGCGCAAGCTCTTGCGGTGTTCGTCTGCAGAAGCCGTCGACTCTGTACTCTATGGCTGTCCTCACTGTTCGCCACCGCAAGCGATCTGGTCGCTCACGGCTCAAGCGCTGGGTGAGGCATGCGATTGCTCGCCAAGTTTCATCTTCGTAGATTGCGGCAATCGAGCCCGTCGAGTCACTTCACGACGTGTTTGACTCGGAGTCGGATCAGTCTGACGCTCCTTCCGAGTGTGAGGGCTACGATCCTGCAGCGGAGGTTCTTATGGCTGGTTCACATCAGAGCCTGCTGCCTGGTTTCAGCTGCGGCAGGTGAGGGCCTGGTGGGGCTTTGAATGAGCAGCCGCACCGGGATGAAGAGGTCCTCCATACGCCCATCATCGGTGCGACCACTGAGGCTCAAACCTTGGAGGCCACGCGCATTCGGCTCGAAGAGCTTTAGAGGGAACTTGATGAGCGCGCTCGCCAACGTCCACCACCTCCTAGTCGACGCCAGTGACAGCTGTTTCCGAGTGGTTCACACAACAACGTTGAGGTATAGCGTACTCTAGTTTCAAATGTTGCAGCAACAACTAGGATAGAAGATTCAATTCATCCGTCACGTTTTCAGAGGCTAACATGGGTTTGCTGCAGATCAGAGCGTTGCTTGATGCAGCGCAACGCCAAAACTCAGTTGTTCATAGTCGCGCAATAGAATACATAGAAATTCACCAAGAGCAGAGATTGTTCAGTCGGCAAAGAGTCCAGGTTCGCCTCTGCGTCCCAGGGGCGGAGGTTTCCTCCTTGAGGATCAGTACAAGGATCAGGGACGAGATTAGTTTCATCGTGATGACCAACGTCGAGTGCCCACTCGTCCACGGAGTGGTCCGTACGTGCCCCGACACCAGGACGAGAGGCGCCCGTTTGGTGTGGAGCCGAATCCAGGGTTTGATGCAAGAGACGTCCTCACTCAGAGGAGAATCGACAGAGGTAGAGCCCACAGAGATGGTTTCGGCAGAGATTACCCAAGTGGTAATAATGTTGTTATCTCTCGTCCGGAGTGCTTTAGCAGAGCCATTCAGGTTGGCGGCTGGGATAGGCAAGTTTTCTGGCGAGTCGAAGCCGGCGACATGGTTGGATGATTGCCGATTGGCTGTTCAGATTGGTGGTGGCAACGACAACATTGCAATGAAGCATTTGTCCTTGATGTTGGATGGTTTGGCCCGTGCATTGCTGAATCGTTTGGCTCCTTCTAGCATCCACTGCTGGGAAGATGTGGCCCGAGTGTTCATCAGAACGTTCGAGGGCTCTTGCAAGCGTCTCGTCGGTTTGATTGATTTGCAACATTGTGTTCAGAAGCCCAACGAGTCATTGAGGGATTGCATTCAGCACTTGTCCACTTTGCATCATACAGTGGAGAATGTTTCCGAGCATCAAGCTATTTGTGCCTTCAAGGCCGGACTGAAGTACAGACAGCTTTACCTGAAGTTTGGGCAAACAGGTGATATTTCGCTGAGTAAGATGATGGAAATCCGAGGAGGTATGATATCAAGCTGAATCCGGCTAAGTGTATTTTCGGTGTTCGCGGCGGCAAGTTACTCGGTTTTCTCGTTTCCGAACGAGGAATCAATGTCAATCCTGAGAAAATCAGCGCCATTACCCGAATGAAAAGCCCCATGCGAGTGAAAGATGTTCAGAAGCTCACAGGTTGCTTGGCAGTGTTGAGTCGATTCATTTCTCGCCTTGGTGAGAGGGCATTGCCTTTGTATCGATTGATGAAAAAGTCTGACATGTTCGAGTGGACTCCAGAAGCTGAAGCAGCATTTGTCAAGCTCAAAGCCCTGCTTTCCACCTAGCCGGTGCTTGCTGCTCTGTATAGCAAAGAGCCGCTGCTCTTGTACATTGCGGCCACTAATCAGGTCGTCAGTATAGTTCTGCCTGTCGAGCAGGAAGAGGCAGGCAAGGCATACAAGGTCCAACATCCATTCTACTACATTTCTGAAGTGTTGACGCCTTCGAAGCAAAGGTACCCGCATTACTAGAAGCTCGTTTATGGTATCTATCTATCAGCGAAGAAGGTGGCACACTACTTCTAGGACCACTCAATTTTAGTCATCAGTGATGCTCCATTGTCTGAGATCCTCAACAATCGGGATGCGACTGGTCGAGTGGCCGAATGGGCGATTGAGCTCCTATACTTTGACATCAAGTTCGAAGTTAAAAAGGCGATTAAGTCTCAGGGACTTGTTGATTTCTTGGCCGAGTGGATTGAATAGCAGCAGCCAATCCAGGTTCACTCGGCGCACTGGACCATGTTCTTTGATGGATCGAAAATGCTGAATGGGTCCGGTGCTGGCATTGTTTTCATATCCCCAAAAGGCGAAAAACTCAGTTATGTCCTGCAGATTCACTTTGATTCCTCCAACAATGAAGCAGAATATGAAGCACTCTTGTATGGGTTGCGCATGGCCATCTCACTTGGCGTCAAGTTCTTGATGGTTTACGGCGACTCGGATTTGGTGGTCAATCAAGTGATGAAAGAGTGGGATGTTCGGAACTCCACTATGACTGGATATTGTAATGCTGTTAGAAAACTTGAGAAGAGATTTGAAGGTTTGGAACTCCATCATGTTCCTCGAGTGCAGAATCAAGCAGCTAATGAGCTGGCAAAGATTGGATCCACTCGGAGACCTGTCCCGAGCAATGTATTCTTAGAGCACCTTCATACTCCTCCGGTGTAGGAAGATCCCTTCACTGAAGAGCCCCTACAAGCTATGAGCGCCTTTGATCCGACTGAGGTTGATGTCCCTACGGTTATTGATCTGGTCATGGAGGTTTTGGTCATCATTCCCCGTCTGGACGGTGCCCTATATTGCATATATTCTGAGGCCAGAACTCCCTGAGGATAAAGTTGAAGTCCGACAGATTGTGCGCAGATCCAAAGCTTTTACTGTGATGGATTATCAAATTTACAGAGAAAGTGTAACTGGTGTGACACAACGATGCATCTCCCCTGAAGAAGGTTGAATTATCCTGGAAGAAATCCACTTGGGAACTTGCGGGCATCATGCGTCCTCTCGGACAATTATCGCTAAAGTGTATCGAGCTGGTTTCTTCTAGCCGCGTGCCAATGAGATGGCCAAGGACATTGTTGATCACTGTGAAGGGTGCCAGTTCTACGCAAACTTGTCTCATAAACCTGCATCTACCCTAAAGACCATTCCACGCATTTGGCTGTTCGCTATCTAGGGTTTGGATATGGTTGGTCCCTTTTGGACATGACATAGTGGATTTACTCATTTGCTTGTTGCAGTCGACAAGTTTACGAAGTGGATTGAGGCCAGGCCTATAAAGAAACTAAACTCTCGCACTGCGATCAAATTCATCAGAGAGATAATCTATCGGTATGGAGTTCCGCACAGTATTATCACAGATAATGGTTCAAACTTCGACTCGGAAGAGTTCAGACACTTCTACTCCTCCCAAGGCACTCGGTGGATTATGCATCCGTTGCACACCCCCAAACCAATGGCCAAGCTGAGCGAGCCAATGGCCTCATCCTGCAAGGTCTGAAGCCTCGTCTCATGCGGGATTTAGAACATGCAGCCGGTGCCTGGGTGTCCGAGTTGCCATCTGTTTTATGGGGCTTGAGAACAACTCCCAACCAGTCAACTGGACGAACTCCTTTCTTCCTGGTCTATGGAGCCAAAGCTGTCCTGCCGAGTGACCTGTTTCATAATTCCCCTCTAGTGGATCTTTATTCCGAAGCTGAAGCTGAGCAAGCAAGACAGGATGGCGTAGATCTCTTGGAAGAGGAACGCGATATTGGCTTTGATTTAGACGACTACATACTAGCAAGATCTGCGACGTTTCCATGTGAAGCACGTTAAGAGTCAGTCGTTTCATGAAGGTGATTTGGTGCTTCGAGTGGATCAACTGCGACCTCACAAGCTCGCTCTGGTGTGGGAAGGACCTTTCATCATCACTAAGGTGTTGAACAACGGAGCCTATAACCTCTACAACCTCAAGAAGAAGATCGATGAGCCACGAGCCTGGAATGCAGATCTGCTCTGGTGTTCCTAGACCTAATAACAGATTTGTGTTGATGTAATAAAAGTATTTTAGACAATGCCGTTTATGCAAGTTTGACTTCCGCAGTCTTTCGTCGATTCCGATTGCACAATTTCACATTTGGGAACACTCTGAGTGTGGAGCGATCCTCACACTCGGGGGTTTAGCTGCGAACATGCTTTCGCCTAAATTCAAAACCCTGCCGAGTGGATAGTAGTCCATTCACCCGGAGACTTAGCTACGGACCAGTCTTCGTCTAAGTTCAAACTTCTCCGAGTGTCGAGCGATCCTCACACTCGGGGGCTTAGCTTCGAACCAGCTTTCACCTAAGTTCAAAACCCTACCGAGTGGATAGCAGTCCATTCACCTGGACAGTCTTGACCTAAGTTCAAACTTTTCCGAGTGTCGAGCGATCCTCAAATGGGGGCTTAGCTGCGAACCAGGTTTCGCCTAAGTTCAAAACCCTACCGAGTGGATAGCAGTCCTTTCACTCAGAGACTTAGCTACGAACCAGTCTTCGTCTAAGTTCAATCTTCTCCGAGTGTTGAGCGATCCTCACACTCGGGGGCTTAGCTGCGAACCAGCTTTCGCCTTAGTTTAAAACCCTACCGAGTGGATAGCAGTCCATTCACTCGGAGACTTAGCTACGAACCAGTCTTTGTCTATGTTCAAACTTCTCCGAGTGTCGAGCGATCCTCGCACTCGGAGGCTTAGTTGCGAACACGCTTTCACCTAAGCTAAAAAATCCTTACGAGTGTATCACACCAAATTCACTTTGAAACTTAGCTACGAACCAGTATTCGTCTAAGTTCAAAACTTCTCCGAGTGTTGAGCAATCCTGACACTCGAGGGCTTAGCCGCGAACCAGGTTTTGCCTAAGTTAAAAATTCAACCCGAGTGATGAATATACTTCTCATTCGGGGGTTCAGAAAGACAAATTCAATCAAACAAACGATTGAAAGCGAAATGCAGATAAATCCAAAGGTTTCAGCGTGAATAAAGGTTTTGCGCGCAAGCAAGGATACTCAGGCTTAATCCCTGAATGAAGTTTTACGACCATTATCCACTCGGCAGTCCAGGCGAATAAAGTTTTCAATGCGAATATAATTTTTTAAGCATCGGATGGACTTGCTGGCTCGACGAAGGTGTCCAAATTGATACCTTCTGCGATCCGAGTGGCTGCGTCGATGAAGGTCTCCATAAAGTCTTCGAACTGAAGTTTCTTCGTGTTAATCACTCGGAGGTCCTTCAACTTGTCCTCTCTCGCCTCCTTACAATGGACTCTGACAAGCGAGAGCGCCACATCGGCTCCGCAACGGGCGGCTGCCTTCTTCCAGGCTTGCACTCGACTGAGAATCTCGTTGAGACGGGTCATCATGGATGCAAGGTCGGTCTGAAGGGTGTCTTCAGGCCACAGTTCCTTGTCAATCTTCTCCTGCGCAACCTTCAGTCGAATGATGTATGGTTGAACACCCTGGAGACGGACGTTGAGGCGGAACATATTCATGGCCATGACATCTCCAACCGGGGACTTAGTGGGATCCAGATTGGGCTCAATCTTTTAGGTCTTTTTTTTGATGTCATGGCAAAATCTATCTATCTAGTATATACTTAAAACGATAGAAAACGAACGGCTAAGATGTAACAGTAAAAAAAGAGCTCACAAGAACGGCCGGGATTAGCTTTAAAGAACACGACAGATTGATTCCTGTTCATGTCGGTATGAACATCGTGAGCAATGTACGACTAAGAAAAGGAGTCCAAGAGGCACACGTTGTACTTGCACTTTCCTAGAGGCACGCGTACATTTTTCTTCTGTACTATATACTAGGTCCTATAGATGGACGCATTTTCCCAGTCGTACGTGTCCAACATGTGCCAAAGGAATTACCAGCAGTCTTTGGTTTTATATTAGGAGACGTACAAAAACATTTTTTTTACCATCTCGCAAAAATAAACACTTTGCTTTCTGTTACAAAAATAGGCCGCATGATACTTGGACACGTGACAAGACTTATGTAACACTATCATTTTCTTTAAGAAAATCAATCCCCGTTTTCATGTAAAGAAAAACTAAGCGCCATTTTTGGACACGTACAATTGGGCTGATACGTGATAAAGATTTCTCATAGCTTCTTTTTTTCACGTGATAACCATGGAGTTGCCGCATAAGCCGGATGACCAATGCTAAACCTGTAATCGACCACAGGACCCTCCTAAACATAGAGATCACATATCATGACCAAAACAAGAATTACAAATGAAATGACCTTGAAAAATAAAACAAAATACATTGATGTATTCTAGGTTTGGAGCGAGCCAATGGCGTGACTTTGCAAGCCCCTATATTGCCACGGCCTGTCTAACATTATTGACCATTGTCCACGAGAAAATGCCATACAACTAAATAGCCACAAATCCAGGAACCGAAGCTCCATTAAATCTCGCAGCACCCACGTCGGCACCAGAGGACGCACTGAAGTGACAGTGACAAGGTTGTAGGATCTAAGTGACAAGGCGACACTGCTGCAGCAGCCATGCCCACCTACCCTGTAAATGCTAGCTTCACTATCAAGATTGGATTTTAGGAATGGCGCCTGCAAGCCGCAACAAAAGCGTAGAGATGGGAATTCTCAATGAAGAATTCTTTGTTGGCTAGAAGCCACAACGATGCGCCACCAAAGACGATTTTTTTGTATGTCCCTCTATCACAGTCAGAAGGACCAAATCAACAAGCAATGAAGGCCTTTTCGAAAAAACCAACTTGATAAACTACATCTCAATCAGATAGATTGTAGCATCCTTCTCTCTGATTATGTGGACGAGCATAGTCGTTGTGGAACGTCCTAGATCACCTCTAGCTAGGGTTATGAGACCCATGTTTTGTGAAGAAGAAGACACATAATGATAGTGAAGACAACAAAATTAAACAATGACGACCTTATAAAATGAAAAAACACTAGATGTACTTAAAACATGTCAGACATATTCAAGACACATGATGATATCTCACCTATCATAAACATGCAAACCAAAAATTTCCATCCATTTAAGTTACAGAAATATATGTATCACCGATCACACCGCACTTAAGTAGGGTGCTTATAAGCATGTAGTGGGGATGTAAGTAAACAGTTGTTTTAGATATTCTATTATAGAAAAAAAATTCTTTTTGTGCTTTACCTATTACATTCAAAGTATTTAATAAAGGGCAAAGACAATTGATCGCATCGGATAATTCGTGTAGCGGTGCACTTGAATCAGTTGTAGATACAACTCTTTCCACACTTAACACATGGCCTCACAACAAATTTACAATGGTATAACGAATTAGCTTGCATTCTTACTCTGTGTGAATCTCATAAATAAATAAATTCTTAGAACTATAGATTTTGTCCATGGATATTAAATTTATATTTCAATGAAAACAAAATAAATTTTGAAAATAAAATAAAACAAGATTATCAAACTAAATTTCAGTATATAAAAGTAAAAGTGATGCAAATTAAACTATGGGGTCAGCGAGTCGGATGTAATATTTTAGCATTTTAAATAGAAATATTACAAGGTATTAATTTATATTTTATTATTAGTACAAATTTTATAAAAATATTATACAAGTGGACAGAGAAAGAAATGGGTGACTAGCATATTGGAAAAAATAGAAATCAGAGTTGAATGTTTTTTTTTCATGGTTGGGCTCTTAATTAGTGTCCATTAGTCATTCATCTATCGTGTAGATGTTTCTACCACCAATACCAATGCGTCTTGATCACCAATATTTAGATGATAATATAGATACTAATAGTGGATCAAATTAAATCATTCGGCACTCGACCAGTGGCGAAAGACTAATAGGTGAACAAAAAACCTAACAAAAACATAAGACTTGCAGTTCTGATTTTTTTCATTAGCAAAATGGTTACAAAGCAAAAAATGTACATTTTGCCTAAAGTTTCTATACATCAATGCATATGTAGCAGCAAGTGAACTACAATGATAGTTTTTTGTAAAACTAATAAGCATTATGATGACATATGTAAATCTAGTCGCGCTAATGCGCGGATCACCCTGCTAGTTCTATATGGAGGGAGAAATGGAAAGATGGTTACATTACTAGCCTATGGGAATTAAGGAAATTCACTCGACATGGGAAGTTATTGTCGAGCATGATGAGCATCTTCTTCGCGAAATCTCCCAATTGCTTCTCCAGACCATTGCTCCTCCTGGTTAGCTGTTCGGTCTTCTTGATAATTTCACTCCGTTCCAGCTTCATCTTGGAGTTTTCCTCCTCTATCTTCTTGGCTGCGGCAAGCTTCTTCTCGGCGGCTCTAGTTTTCTCCTTTGCCACCTTTTGAGCATCAGCGAGCGCCTTATCCTTGTCCTCAAGTGCTTTCTTCATGGTATCTAAAGAAATAACATTGTTGAATCGCGCTTGGCGTCAACGATTTTCATCACGCACGTCTGTTCGAGTGAGAGCACTCGGTTCAAAGGATGGAAGGTGAAAATAAGAGTGCATTGGGTCGACAAAGATTACCTCCAAGGGTCTTCAACTCAGTCTGCGTGCGTTTCAGGTTGTTCTTGGAGACCTCCAGATCCAATTGCAGCTGGTTCTTTTCCTTCTCCAAGTCCTTGTACTGGGTGCCAAGTTCGCAACGTCTGTGAAATCAACAAAAAAAAACAGTTCAGTCGACATGAAAATTTCTCCACTCCCGAGTGGAAAAGGTCAAGAACATTCGACTGGATGGCGGCCCGCCGCCTCACCCCATACTCCTGAAATAGCATCATATCATGGTTGATGAAATTATGTCCATGAAACCTGCGTCATATCATGGTTGATGGCAATGATATCCATGAAACCTGCAAGGTAGTTTTGGAGTGGTAACGCTAAAGCAAAGAATTCACTCGACACGTCGAGTGGCAAGCATACTCCGCGTAAGACAAAGAACCCTGAGTTCAAGCTCTTAAGACTACTGCTCATCGTCAACGGTCAACAGTAGTCTCGGGGACTACACCCAGTGGATGCTCTCAGCGTGTCCCTACTGGTTCTGAAATCACTCGACAAGGTCTGCCCTGTCCGAGCATGAAATGGTCTCTATCAGACCCCTGCCGAGGCAAGCACTCGACGGTGGTCTCGGGGACTACACCCAATGGGTGCACTCAGCGTGTCCTCACTGGTTCCAAAAATTACTTGACAAGGTCTGCCGTGTCTGACCATGAAATGGTCCCAAATCACTCGACGAGGTCTGCCTTGTCCGAGCATGAGATGGTCTCTATCAGACCCCCGCCAATGCAAGCACTCGACGGTGGTCCAGGGGACTACACACCCAGTGGGTGCACTCAGTGTGCCCCCACTGGTTTCGAAATCACTTGACAAGGTCTGCCTTGTCTGACCATGAAATGGTGCCAAATCACTCGACGAGGTCTGCCTTATCCGAGCATGGACGGTCTCTATTAGACCCCCGCCGATGCAAGCACTCGACAGCGGTCTCGGGGACTACACCTAGTGGGTGCACTCAGCGTGTCCCCACTGGATCTGCTAGCAATCGATCTGTCGAGTGACAAGAAAATAAAAAACATGTGCGCAAGCATGTGAATATCGTCTCTATTAAGACCCCCGCTAGTGCAAATACTCAACGGTGGTCTCGGGGACTACACCCAGTGGGTGCACCCACCGTGCCCCCACTAAACCTTCTATCACTCGATCTGTCGAGCGATTACCAAAACAACTCTAAGACCCCTGCCGATGTCATCACCATTCGATAGCGGTCTCAGGGACTACACCCAGTGGGTGCACTCAGCGTGCCCCCACTGGATCTGCTAACACTTGATCTGTCGAGTGACCGAAACTCACTCGACTAAGACCTGATCTATTCGAGTGGTGAACGTACAAGTATTCTACAAAAGGAAAACACCCACCGGGTGTACAATCAAGAAAGACAAGAATTCAATTGGAAATGCACTTACAATCGAACTTACTAGGACAATGGTGCGAAGCACCGTGCTGGCATCATAAGCCAGCTTGCTAGCTTCGTACGCCTCCTTGGTGCGTAGCATCATCTGCTCCGGTTGGATCATGGCTTCCTTGTCAACTCCAGTTTGGTCTTCTGGGACGTAGTGCAGAGGAAAGACAGTCGTCGGCGGAATGGATGCTGTGGTTGGAGTAGTTTAGGGGGTCTGGAGTTGTCTGAATGGTGTCGAGGCCACAATGGTTGAAGCAGATGGTGGAGCACTGGATAATGGAGCCGTGAGCTCGATTCTTGCTCGAGATGAGCCGCATATCCCCTGGGACGACGCAACAATCGATCTTTGAGGCGTTTGCGCTGATGGCGTTCTTCGGGCGCATACACACGGGGTGCTTGAGGTCACACCATCACCCCTGTACCCCAAGGTGTCTCTTCATCGTTCTCCAGTTGAATGATCTCTACAAACATCATTCGACAACATTAGCCTATTCAGTCGGTAATTCATTTTCAAGAAACAGAGCTAAGTGAAGATTCGTTTTACCTCGTTGGGAAGTGGATGCATCGGCAGTGTCCACATCCATTTGCTCCTCTTCGTCCCGTGGAGGCGACGTCACTGAGGTAGCGGCTCTGGTAGACCAAATTCCACTCGGTCAGCAGAAATTTGAAATCCAATACAACAACGAAAGAAGAGAGCGAACACTTACTAGAGACAATGGGCACAACGATTTTCATGCGGGGCAGAGCTTTCCGAGGTTTCGACGCGTCGGGCTTGGCTGCTTTGCGGCCCGTTCACTTGACTCGACTGTTGAGGTCCGGTCCCGCTTCAGGCTCCTCTCACTTGACGCCAGGGCCTTGCCTGGGGTAGTCGCGGGGTCCTGACGCAGCTTGGAGCGATGCTCAGTGCGTGGAGGAGACTCGACTTCTTCTTCGTCCTCGTCTGAGCCCTCGTAGTCATCCTCACTATCGTCGGCATAATCAAAGTCTATGTTGCCGCCCTCGCTCTCCCCCCCGTCTTCAGGCTGATTCCCGTTTGGCACGGGCGAGTATATGTTCATCCATTCCTACAAGATTAAAACATCAAAGTCAGTCGACCGATGATTCAACCACTCGACAGAATAGTACGACAGTCGACAAAGATGTAATTTACCTGGTTCTTTGGTGGATTCTCAGCAGAGTAAGGCGTGATCCTCTTGGCTCCCAGGGGATTGTCGCAGGCTCCAGTGATGCTCCAAAGCCATTGCTCGACAGTTTTCTATGGGACTTCCTTTGGGTGCATCCGAGTCGTGTCTTCGGGGCCCGAGTAATGCCACATAGCATGGTCCCTTGCCTAGAGGGGATGGATCCGTCGGCTGAGGAATGTCTCCAAAAGGTCCATGCCAGTCACTCCGCCATGGACAATGACCACTATGGCATCCACTAAGATCCCCACTTCGACTTTCTCCCCATCTAACACTGTCAAGGATTTGGGAACGGTGGGTCGATCTAACGAGAAAGTGAAAGACCAGTCGACATGTTGGGGGATGCTACATCTTTGCAATAAAACCAGGTCGACTGCCAACCCCTAACAAATTCTGGGAAGGTCATGGATGGAAAGGAACTCCTAGCCCTCTTTTAGATCCCCAAGCCACCACATAATTGGATGACATGGGTCTTATTATCATCAGGGTTGGCCTTTTTGACTGGCTGAGATCTAATGGTGAAGATGTGTTCGAACAAGTCCCAATGGGAGGGACAACCAAAGAAACATTCACACATGGTGATGAAAGTAGCAAGATAAGAGATTGCATTCAAAGAAAAATGATGGAGTTGGGCTCCGAAGAAGTTTAGAAATCCTCGAAAGAAAGGATGGGCATGGAGAAACCTCTCTCGACGTGGGTGAGGAGAAGGAACCGCTCGCCCTCGCGCGGCTCCGATTCGATTTCCCCTCTGACAGCCTTCACGAGCCTTCGACGACGAGACCGTCAATGATGAGGTTCTCGATGTTCGCAGCTGTGACCGTTGACGAGAGGAAATCCCCCTGGATCCTCCCCGCCGGCGTGGTGAACCGCGCGCTTGACGACTTCTTGGCCTTGCCCTTCACGATTCCCTTCTTGGCGTGCTCCAGCTTCTTGGTCTTCCCCTTCGTCATCGCGGTGGCAGCGGTCGTCGAGGCGGAGCAGAGCAGTGCACTTAGATCAGGGGAGGCAGAGGGAGTGAGGAGATTTGAGGGAACAATACTGTGCAGATCCCGGCGCTACGGGATTTTATACTCTGTCGGGTGTCTCGCTGACTAGTGGGCCCGCTAAATCCTCGCATATCTCGACCACAGACGTCGCGCGGTACGTGGCAAAATGGGCGGCGCGTGAATCGAGGTATCGTGCTCCCACATGCCCCGGGCATGGCGTCATCTTCGCGAGGCGCACATTTCCCAAATTTTTGAATCCCATGAAATCTGGGCTTGGCAGAGCGACCCGTCATGTCTAAAGATCCCTTCAAAGTCATTCGGAATATAATTAATGCTGAGGATTCATTCGAACACTTTCAAGGCAGAATCGATCTAGGCGAATGACAAAGATTTCAATCGACACAAATTTCATCGAAGCCCCGAAGTACATTCGGAAGTTTGGTGCCTTTTCAGAACTGGCATCGATCCCCTTTCTCACTCGAACCCGATCCATTCGGGGGCTAATGACGAGGATATGTACCTAGGGTAGGGTCCTAGGCCTGACCTACATACCCTACCTAAGGACACTATGTCGGAGGACGTGAAGATTACAAGAGAGATTCCGACTGGATTCACCATGGTGCTCAAGTCACTCGACATTTAATCCACTCGTAAGCTTCTCCCTCCACTCGACAGTCACCTGTCACTCGGAAGACCTCACTTTCAATAGACGCCAGAAGACCAGAAGTCACCTCAGGGAGGCAAACAGGCAGGCGTTAGCCTAGTCGTCATTAGTAGCATTTATGATGTACGTTACTAGTAACATTTGTTTTTATTCCCACGATCGAACCCTTGGATGCCTGGCACTTATGAGGGGTAGCGTACTCTATGTAAGCCACCCCTCCCCTCTGTCACAAGGGTTCACACATTCTGTAACTCATACTTTCCACACAACGAGAGCTCCCGAGCACTGAGATGTAGGGATGTTACCTTCAAAAGAGGGTCCTGAACTCATACATCCGTGTATACATCCTCGCCGTAGCTAGGACTCTGCCCTCTCCTTTCGTACCCCTATCTTGCACTGTCAGACTCATTCTCACGATAGGCACCACCGCCGTCGGACCTTTCCGTTTGATCCTTCTTTGAACAATCTTCCAAGACAGTCATCCAAAAAAATCGGCAAGAGTGAGTTTGGGAATACTAACCATAGGCAATGGTCCTTTCCTGTTAGACATAATCCGCGCCTGTGTGCGCGCGCACGTCAAGCCAGGCGCAGGTGCGTGGCCATGGCGAATAAGTCCGTGACATGCAGTGGTTAGTTGGCCGGAACGAGCGGAAGTGCTGTAGCGTGCCGTGCGGCTGTGAGCGGTGCTCGAGCCGTTGCTGCATGTGGACGTGGTGGCCGGGTCTTGAGGATCATACGTACATGTAGTGGTTAGTTTCATGTAGTTAGCAGGTGAGTGGCTGGCGTGTGTGCGTGCGTGCGTGGTGGACATGGCGTTGTAACTAGCTACATGTGTGCTAGCCTGGGTATAAAAGCCCCTCTCGATGTACTGATCTAGGGCTTGTGGTATATGCCACAGGGACGGTAGGAGCCGAGGCAAGATATAGAGCCCAGCCAGCGTATGGCGTTGGTGGTGCCGGCGTTCGTCGCCGGCCGGTGGTGTCGAGTAGAGTTGAGTCTTGTATTCAGTTCAGTAAAGCCAACATACAGGCCGTTCGGCGGCCGGGGCTTTCGTCGCGGGTCCAGGGTCTGTCCCAATATTTGGTATCATGAGCTTGATGATCTTGGGCATTGTTTGTCGTGCCGGAGGCGTGCCGGCGTTGACGGTGTTCGTTGGTGGCTACGCGGAGCTCTGGGCCGTGTGTCGGTCTATGGAGGTGCGCGGCTTGGTGGCTGTAATGGCGGACGCGTAGGCGGCGCGCGGTGAGTCTCCAACTAAGTGCTGCGAACATGAAGGGCGAGGCGGCGCGGCTGCGGTGCACGGCGAGCGCATGGCGGTGACGACCCGCAACGAGTCCGTGGTGGTGGTGACCGATGTCAGCACGTCAGGTCATGTCCGCGACGGTGACCCGGCGTCAGCACGCCAGGTCGATTCCGCGGCTGCAACGACTATGATGACGGAAGCTGCAATAACTCCTATGGCGGCAAGGTCGTGGCTTAGAGGGAGAATGTTATAAATAATCCACGCCTGTGCGCGCGCGTCGAGCCAGGCGCAGGTGCGTGGCCATGGCGAATGTGTCCGTGACATGCAGTGGTTAGTTGGCCGGAACGAGCGGAAGTGCTGTAGCATGCCGTGTGGCTGTGAGCGGTGCTCGTGCCGTTGCTGCGTGTGGACATGGTGACCGGGTCTGGAGGATCATACGTACATGTAGGAGTTAGTTTCATGTAGTTGGCAGGTAAGTGGCTGGCGTGTGTGCGTGCGTGGTGGCCACGACGTTGTAACTAGCTACATGTGTGCTAGCCTGGGTATAAAAGCCCCTCCCGATGTACTGATCTAAGGCGTGTGGTATGTGCCATAGTGACGGTAGGAGTT
This sequence comes from Hordeum marinum, assembly GCA_022496015.1. Lineage (NCBI taxonomy): Eukaryota > Viridiplantae > Streptophyta > Magnoliopsida > Poales > Poaceae > Hordeum > Hordeum marinum. The sequence goes on from CM039678.1 coordinate 30,171,396, forward strand.
GAGACAAGATGTAGACCCCAAACAGCGTATGATGCTGGTGGTGCCGGCGTTGGTCGCCGGTCGGTGGTGTCGAGTAGAGTTGAGTCTTGTATTCAGGTGAATAGAGGCCAACATACAGGTTGTTCGTCAGTCGGGGCGTTCGTCGCGGGTCCGGAGTTTGTCCCAGCATTTGGTATCATGAGCTTGATGATCTTGAGCGTTGTTCGTCGTGCAGGAGGCGTGTCGGCGTTGACGCCGTTCGTTGGTGGCTGTGCGGAGCTCTGGGCCGTGTGTTGGCCTATGGAGGTGCATGGCGTGGTGGCTGTCATGGCGGACGCGTAGGCGACGCACGACGAGTCCGCAATGAGCGCTGCGGACATGAAGGGCGATGCGGCGCGGCTGCGGTGCGCGGCGAGCGCATGGCGGCGACGACCTGCAACGACTCCGTAGTTGTGGTGACCGACGTCAGTGCGTCAGGTCGTGTCCGCGATGGTGACGACCGGCGTCAACGTGCCAGGTCGACTCCGCGGCTGCAACGACAATGACAACGGGAGTTGCAACAACTCCGGCGGCGGCAAGGTCGTGGGTTAGGGGGAGAATGTTAGACGTAATCCACGCCTGTGTGCACGCGCGCGTGGAGCCAGGCACAGGTGCGTGGCCGTTACGAATGTGTCCGTGACATGCAGTGGTTAGTTGGCCAGAACGAGCTGAAGTGCTGCACCGTGCCGTGCGGGTGTGAGCGGTGCTAGTGCCGTTGCTGCCTTTGGTTGTGGTGTCCGGGTCTTGAGGATCATACGTACATGTAGGAGTTAGTTCCATGTAGTTAGCAAGTGAGTGGCTAGCATGTGCGTGGTGGCTACGGTGTTGTAATTAGCTACATGTGTGCTAGCTTGGGTATAAAAGCCCCTTCTGATGTACTGATCTAGGGTGTGTGGTATGTGCCACAGTGACGGCAGGAGCCGAGGCAAGATGTAGACCCCAACCAGCGTATGGCGCTGGTGGTGTCGGCGTTCGTTACCGGCCAGTGGTGTCGAGCAGAGTTGAGTCTTGTATTCAGGTGAATAGAGGCCAACATACAGGCTGTTCGTCGGCCGGGGCGTTTGTCACGGGTCCGGGGTTTGTCTCAACATTTGGTATCATGAGCTTGATGATCTTGGGCGTTGTTCGTCGTGCCGAAGGCATGCCGGCGATGACGGCATTCGTTGGTGGGTGCATGGAGCTCCGGGCCGTGTGTCGGTCTATGGAGGTGCACGGCGTGGTGGCTGTCAGGGTGGACGCGTAGGTAGCGCGCAGTGAGTCCGCGACGAGCGCTGGGGACATGAAGGGCGAGGCGGCACGGCTGCGGTGCGCGGCGAGCGGATGGCGGCGACGACCTGTAACGAGTCTGCGGCGGTGGTGACCGACATCAGCGCGTCAGGTCGTGTCTGCGACGGTAACGACCGGTGTCAGCGTGCCAGGTCGAGTTCGCGGCTGCAACGACAATGACGACGGAAGATGCAACAACTCCGATGGCGGCAAGGTCGTGTCTTAGGTGGAGAAACGTAGACATAATCCATGCCTGTGCGCACGTGCCGAGCTAGATGCAGGTGCGTGGCCGTGGCGAATGTGTCCGTAACATGTACTGTTTAGTTGGTCGGAACGAGCGGAGTATTGCAGCGTGCCGTGCGGCTGTGAGCGGTGCTCGTGCCGTTGCTGCCTTTGGATGTGGTGGCCGAGTCTTGAGGATCATACGTACATGTAGGAGTTAGTTCCATGTAGTTAGTTGGTGAGTGGCTGGCATGTGCGTGGTGGCTACGGCGTTGTAATTAGCTACATGGGTGCTAGCCTAGGTATAAAAGCCCCTTCTGATGTATTGATCTAGGGGCGTGTGGTATGTGCCACAGTGACGCTAGGAGCCGAGGCAAGATGTAGACCCCAACCAGCGTATGGCGCTGGTGGTGTCGGCGTTCGTCGCCGGCCGGTGGTCACACCGTTGTAATTAGCTACATGTGTGTTAGCCTGGGTATAAAAGCCCCTCCCATCTAGGGCGTGTGGTATGTGCCACATTGACGGTAGGAAACGATGCAAAATGTAGTGCCCAGCCAGCGTATGGCGCTGGTGGTGCCGGCGTTCGTCGCCGGCCGGTGGTGTCGAGCAGAGTTGAGTCTTGGAATCAGTTCAGTAAAGCCAACATACAAGCTATCCGACGGCCGGGGCGTTCATCGCCGACATAACAGTGTGCTCCTTTTTTCACCTTCGTTCGAGCGAGTGCGAGAGAGAGAGAAAGCGGGTCCGGGGTTTTTCCCAACATTTCCAAGGTCTGATCGCCGTCGCCGAAGGCCGCCGATGCACCACCCGCCACACCACTTCCTCGTTGTCGGACTTCGACAGGCCCTCCCTTGCCGGAACGTTTATAAAAACGATAGCATCTACCAGACCTGCAACAACGTCATCAGGATAGTCTACCTAAAATGCCTCACAGATCAAGTCGGATGGGGTAGGCAACGCCACGTCCGGCCGCTCGTAGATGTGAAGATCGTCCTCATCGGACTCCTCCCATTCGGAGTCCTCCGCGAGCGTCCGGAAGCGGCCGCCCACTCGCCGGCGGCACCCGGAATCCGGGCTGTAGAGCGTCGCCAGCGTGCGTCGCCCTAGTCGCAAGAAATAGTCCCCTGCAACTGTGGAGTATATTTACTCCCTACACGTCCCTAATAGCGTTTAGCCTGACCTAAATCCAGTTTACCATACAGTTGAACTGAAGCTACACCTTACATAAACCCAGAAGGGGACAGTCCAGACAACTCTCGAACTCAAGCCTCCTCCAGGCTAGGAAGAATGTTTCCTAGATCAGGGGCGACCACCTACATGTCTTGTGTGTATCAGATGGAGACCACCTACATCCCCATATTGCTCGCAATCTTCCTGATCATACATTTTGTTTCTGATGGGTCGCTGCTCTGATTTGGTATGGTGGTACCGATATGTCTTCTGGTGCGGGTGAGTCCAGAATGGTCCTTCGAAATAGCCAGGCACGGCCAGAGAATTGACCGTTCAAACAGTTGTTCTTTACGTTTTCTTTTCTAATCTGTTTTTTTCTTCTTCTGGAATTGCTTCGTCTGTTCAGGACAAGCGTCGAAGCAGCCTAGCAAATGATGTATCCTGCAGGTAACCTGGTGGCCTGTGCAACACGTGTAATAGTTGTATGCACACGCAAACCATTTTTAAAAGTCTGAAAATTTTCTTACGATTTGTTTTTTATCAAGAAAAAAAAACAGTGCATATTTAATCTGTGCCAGTGCTGAAGAAGGTCCGATTATCGACTCAGCTCAAGCATTGCTCAATCATTCACCCACTAGCTGCTGCTACCTAGGATTCCTAGTACTATTCTTGTGTCCTTGAACGAGCGTGGTGGGGTGTTAGGTGCTGCTAAGGCACATCATTAGACGCCCGATCCACGACGGCAACGTAGTGGCGGTCGACGGTGCATGCGGGAGCAGTTACGTGGACAGTCGCCGGAAGCTGGCCGACGTGATGATTAGGGAGCTGACCTCTTGGAGGAGATCACACAGCAAAGCTGCTGCAGGCCAGGGGCTCATAGTGGACGGAGAATCCTTGGCCTCGGCCTTTTATTTGTGCGTGTGACTTTGGCATGCATCAGTTAGGGCATCTTCATCCAAAGTCACTTAAAATTGGACTCCTTATCCGTCCGTGAAAGCGTCAGGACGTGTTCATGAACATAGATATGGCAGCTGGTCATCCAACTATGTACATCAAATAAGTATCAAATATGGACAACAAGGCCCGCAATGCTCACCCAAAGTTGCTTCCAGATTTGTGAAATTTGAACATGCGGATTGGTCAATACACTGGTAGAAAAAGGCCGATTTGTCCCGGTTCGTCAGCCTCATTTGTCCCGGTTCTGGAAACGAGACTAAAGGGTCGGGACTAAAGCCCAAAACCTTTAGTCCCGGTTCTCTTACAAACCAGGACAGAAGGGGCTTCACGTGGCCTCTGCGGGGAGTCCAGGCAGGAGGACCTTTAGTTCCGGTTGGTAATACCAACCGGAACCAAAAGGCATCCACGCGTCAGCATCTAGCAGTTGCTGATTTTTTTAAAAGGGAGGGGAGGGTTAGGGGGTTTTGGACGGTTAATTTAGGGGTTTTATATTGTTTTAGCTAGCTAATTAATAGAGAGAAGTGCCTCTCTTTCTCCGCTTTTTTTCCGTGCTTGGTCGACGCTAGCTACTATAGAGAGAACTCGACACGCGAGCTAGTAAGCAAATGAAGGAACCATTAAGTACAGAAGATCGTCATGAACATATAGAGATAGAAGCGATCGACCTCTCTTTTTCCGAGAGATTGGTCGTATAACAAGTTTTCGTATATATATCCGACGCTACTAGCTACATATATACAATATAAGATCTCTTATAATCCCTAACTCTAATGTCAACTTCCAGATGGTATTCTCCGGTTTTATTTATGACGTGGTCAAGAAAGAATCCCGCCAATTCTTCTTGAATTGCTCGTATGCGATCATGTGGTAGGAGTTCATCCCGCATCTGTCACATCTAATTTGAAGAAGGGGGTCAATACATATAGGTAATAAAATAAAATTGTGAATATTATTGCTTACGCACTTGAAATTGTTTTTCAGAATAGCCCCGCTTAGGGGTCATCGCGTTGTAGATGAACTCGCAAACGTAGTATCCATATAAATTATTTCCGGTTTCCTGTCGCAAGCACTTTTACGAGAAATAGAGTTCAATCAAACTGATAATCAAGCATGATAAATGGTATTGATGAAACTAAAATCAATGGGAGATGCGCGGAACTAGCTAATAGTACTTACTTTCAAGTGTGTAAATCGCAGCTCCCCCGACAGTGCCGGAACAATTGCTGTGAACTCTTTCCAAACCCTGCCAGACAAAAAAAATAATTACTTGATATCAGGAAATGAACAAAGTTGCCGATATGATGCGATAATGATCGACTGAACTTACTTATGGAGAATTTTAGTCATGTCCGCATATTCCTAGGAATCTTTTCTTTTCGAGTCTAAGACGGTTACTACTCCCCGCTCAAGCCGAATCTCTAGCAGAATATAGTGAAAACTGCGCACGCATGCATAACTCATCAGTTACATTACTATAAACCTCGAATAATAAGGGAAACCGAATATGCACAACACACTAACACTCACTTGAAGTTGTAAGGAAAGCGTATTGTCCCTTTGTTTTGATTTTTAACCAACGATTGTAGCAAGTTTTCCTCGGTTTGTGTGAGATACTTTTGGAAATTATACTCATGTATGACATTTGGGTTAATGAACCCAATTTCATAGATTTGTACTTTTCTGCACTCGACGATCTTCAATCTGCATAATATAGTAGTAAGGATAATTATATATACATGCAATGAAAGAGCTGAGCTATATACATAGAGAGACTTAATTACAGAAGTAGTACTTACAGACAGTAGCAAGTCACGATTGTTTTGTCGAGGGCCTTTTGATTGAATAGCTTGAATATCTCCTCAAATTTAATATTCGACACTTCCATTCCAACGAGGTCATGCTGCTCCTTAACTAATAGTATCAAAGAATCCGTCCCAGACTCGTGGCAGGTTTTCATGTACCATTCATGGAATTTTCGCATCATCGTTGTTAGAGGAGGAGGATCAAGTTAGACGAGAGGCCGCCCGTGCCGATAACGGAATTCGTCCACCTCCAACGGCTTAAACTGTACATCATCGCTCAGGTAATCACCTGGTTTGGTACCGGGCACCATCCCCGGATGATTAGCGACGATATCGCTAGGCACCTTGAGCGGGGGGCACGATTAGTTCGCCTGTTCGCCGAGCTAGGGAATTTTTCCCCACTTCTTCGTTTTGCTAACCTTGCATGACTGGAAGTATTTCCCGACTGGCACGCAACTTGATATGACTTTTTAATACAGCGGTCAAAGTTGGAATCCGACGGAGGCGGTGGTGGTCGCTTCAGGGTATCGATAGTGCACATCGCTTTCACCGGATCTATCTTCTCCTTCAGAGGTGGAGTTTTCTTTGCAAAATGGGCCCTCAATTCGGGCTGACATATCTCCTCGTTTTTAGACTCGGTCCTCTCATATGGTAACTTTTCCAGAGGCTTGAGAGATGGACCGTATCTGTATCCCCTAGTGCCTATGCTTGTACTGCTAGCCGCCGAAGCGACGACGGCTCCCTTCCGTCGTTGCTTACTAGGCGCCGGAGGAGCCGAAACGGCGGCGTCTGTCTTTCGCCGTTGCCGACGAGGCTGAGGAGGAGGCGTACTACTCTGACGTGCCATAGTAGGCGAAGTGCCCCCACGCGTCGGAGGAGCCGGAGAAGGAGGCAGTGTGCCCTGATCACTCGCCAGAGGAGGAGGAGGAGGAGGAGCCGGAGTGCCCTGATTCGCCCGAGGAGAAGGAGGAGGCGGAGGCGTCCAGTTTCGAAGCTTGATGTACTCCTTCTTCCATATACATGTACTCCTAAGGACACGAACCAGCTTATTCTCTCCTTCACCTGTACAGTGGTCAAGCTCGAGCTCCTCAAATTCCTTCATTACTTCATCCACCATCACAACAGAAAAGCCATGTGGAATCGGACGGCAATGAAAAGTTCTATTGGGTTGAGGAGGTGCAACAGAGCCGACAGCTGCCTTGAAAGTGAGGTTTCGGCATATCGTCATAAGCTAACAATGTTGAGCCTCCATGATAATATCCATGGGGTAGCTAGGAGACGTGAAGTCAGGCTGAACGGGCTCCGTGGAAGTTGTTGGAAATATGCCTTAGAAGCAATAATAAATTAGTTATTATCATATTTCCTTGTTCATGATAATGGTTTATTATCCATGCTATAATTGTATTGATCGGAGACTTAGATGCATGTGTGGATACATAGACAAAACCATGTCCCTAGTATGCCTCTAATAGACTAGCTCGTTAATCAAAGATGGTTAAGGTTTCCTAGCCATGGACATGAGATGTCATTTGATAACAGGATCACGTCATTAGGAGAATGATGTGACCGACAAGACCCAAACTACAAACATAGCATATGATCTTGTCAGTTTACTGCTTCTGTTTTCTGCATGTCAAGTATCTGTTCCTATAACCATGAGATCATGCAACTCACTGACACCGGAGGAGTGCCTTGTGTGTATCAAACGTCACAACATAACTGGGTGACTATAAAGGTACTCTACAGGTATCTTCGAGGGTGTCTGTTGGGTTGGCATGGATCAAGACTGGGATTTGTTACTCCGTGTGACGGAGAGGTATCTCAGGGTCCACTCGGTAATACAACATCACAACAAGCCTTGCAAGCAATGTGACTAAGTGTTAGTCACGGGATCTTGAATTACGGAACGAGTAAAGAGACATGCCGATAACGAGGTTGAACTAGGTATGGAGATATCGACGATCGAATCTCGGGCAAGTAACATACCGAAGAACAAAAGGAACATCATACGGGATTAACTGAATCCTTGACACAGAGGTTCGACCGATAAAGATCTTCGCAGAATATGTAGGAACCAATATGGGCATCCAGGTCCCACTATTAGTTATTGACTGTAGAGGTGTCTCGGTCATGTCTACATAGTTCTCGAACCCGCGGGTTCTGCACACTTAAGGTTCGGTGACGTTTCGGTAGCATAGAGTTACGTATGGTGATTACCGAAGGTTGTTCAGAGTCCCAGGTGAGATCCTGAACATCACGAGAAGCTCTGAAATGGTCCGGAGGTAAAGATTGATATATAGGAAGTCCTATTTTTGTCACCGGAAAAGTTTCGGGCTCATCGGTATTGTACCGGGAGTGCCGGTAGTGTACCGGGAGACCATCGGGAGGGGTATTTCGACCCAAGAGGCTACATGGGCTGTGGGAGAGTGAATACCAGCCCTTAGTGGGCTGGTGAAAGTACCACACAAGTCCCATGTGTATGGGAAGAAAAACCCAAAGAGAAAAAGGTGGAAAAAAGGCAAAAAGCAAAAATAAGGAGGAGTCCTAGTCCTACTAGGATTGGAGGTGGAATCCTCCTCTCCTCTAGGTTCGGCTGAAGCCTAGGTGGCTTGGCCCTTGGGCAAGCCTCATCCTCTATTCCTCTTATATATACTAGAGGTGTTAGGGTTTTTGCACTAGATTTTCAGCCACGTGATACTCGTTACTCTAGTGCATAGTTTCTCCTCTAGATCGGTTTTCAGCGGTGCTTAGGCGAAGCCCTACCGGAATTGCTCCACCGCAATCACCATGGTGCCCTCACGCTGCCGGAGAACTCGTCTACCTCTCCGCTCACTCTTGCTGGATCAAGAAGGCGGAGATCGTCATCGAGCTGTACGTGTGCTGAACGTGGAGGTGACGTCCGTTCGGCACTAGATCAGAAGGACCCTGATCAAGATTGCGAGACGGAACGTGATGAGGTCGCGGGACAGATCGTGATGAGTTCGCAGGATGGATCGTGATTGGATCGCGGGACGGATTGTGATAAGATCGCGCGATGCTCGGCGATTTGGATCGCGAAGACGTTCGACTACACCAACCACGTTTCTTAACGATTCTCGGTTAGCGATCTACAAGGGTATGTAGATCCACTCTCCCTCTTGTGGATGCTCATCACCATGTATAGATCTTGCGTGTGCGTAAGAAATTTGTTGTTTCCCATGCAACATTCCCCAACAGTGGCATCATGAGCTAGGTCTATGTGTAGATGAGATCTCGAGTAGAACACAAAGAGTTTGTGGGCTTTGATTCTTAGATTGCTTCCTCCCTTGGTCGTGTTTTGGTTTAGCGGTATTGTGGGATGAAGCAGCACGGACCAACCTTACTCGTACGCTTACGACAGACCAGTTCCATCGACTGACGTGTAACCTCGTTGCACAAAGATGGCTGGCGGGTGTCTGTTTCTCCTACTTTAGTTGGACCGGATTCGACAAAGGCGGTCCTTGAGAAGGTTGAAAAGCAACTTATGTATCACCATTGTGGTTTCTGCGTAGGTGAGAATTGTTCTTCCTAGATACCCGTAGCAGCCACGTAAAACATGCAACAACAACTAGAGGACGTCTAACTTGTTTTTGCTAATTGTTGTTGCAGGGTATGTTGTGATGTGATATATGTGATGTATGAGGTGATCATGTGTTGTATAGAATATCAAGACTTGCATGTCGATGAGTACGACAATCGGCAGGAGCCATAGGGTTGTCTTTAATTATTGTATTACCTGCGTGTCAATCATTAAGCGCTATGCAATGCTTTACTTTACCGCTAAACGGTAGCAATAGTAGTAGAAGCATGGTGAGCGCGACAACCACGATGGCGACACGTTGATGGAGATCAAGATGATGAAGATCATGGTGTCATGCCGGTGACGACGGAGATCATGTTAGTGCTTTCAAGATGGAGATCAAAAGCACAAGTTCATGGCCATATCATGTCACTTATGATTTGCATGTGATGTTAATCCTTTTATGCACCTTGTTTTGCTTAGGACGACGATAGCATTATAAGGTGATCCCTCACTTAAATTTGAAGATAAATTATGTTCTCCCCGAGTGTGCACCATTGCGAAAGTTCGTCGTGTCGAGACACCACGTGATGATCGGGTGTGATAGACTCTACGTTCACATACAACAAGTGCAAGCCAGTGTTGCACATGCAGAACACTAGGGTTAAACTTGATGAGCCTAGCATGTACAGACATGGCCTCGGAACACAAGAGACCGAAAGGTCAAACATGGTTCATATAGTAGATATGATCAACATGATCATGTTCACCATTGAAACCACCTCAACTCACGTGATGATCGGACTTGAGTTGGTGAATTTGGATCATGTATCACTCGAATGACCGGAGGGATGTCAATTTGTGTGGGAGTTGTTTAGTAAATTATTAATTGAACTCATTATCACGAACATAGTCAGTAGTGTCTTTGCAAATTATGTTGTAGATTACTTGCTCGCGTTGTAGCTCCCTTGAATTTTTATATGTTCCTAGAGAAATAGAGTTGAAAGATGATGGTAGCAATATTGCGGACTGGGTCTGTGATCTGAGGATTGTGCTCATTGCTGCACAGAAGGCTTATGTCCTTAATGCACCACTCGGTGTGCCAACCCCTGTAGCGTCATCTGTAGATGTTGTGCACATTTGACGGGCATGTTCTGATGACTACTTGATAGTTTAGTGCGTCATGCATTACGGCTTAGAATTGAGGCTCCGAAACGTTTTGAACATCACGGAACATATGAGATGTTCTAAGAGCTGAAATTAGGATCTCAGGCTCATGCCCGTGTTGCGAGATATGAGATCTCCAAGAAGATTCTTTGCCTACAAGATGAAAGAGAATAGCTCAATCGTTGAGCATGTGCTCGGATTGTCTGGGTGCTACAATCGCTTGAATCGAGTGGGAGTTGATCTTCTAGATAAGATAGTGATTGATATAGTTCTCTAAGTCACTGTCACTAAGCTACTAGAACTTGGCGATGAACTAAAAAATGTCAGGGATAGAAATAATGATCCTTGAGCTGTTCGCGATGCTTGACACCGCGAAGGTAGAAATCAAGAAGGAGCGTCAAGTGTCTATGGTTAGTCAAACCACTAGTTTCGAGAAGGGCAAGAGCAAGGAGGGAGACTTCATGGATAGAAAGTCAGTTGCTGCTCCAGTGAAGCAACCCAAAGTTGAATCCAAACCTGAGACTAAGTGCTTCGATTATGAGGAGAGCGGTCACTGAGGCGGAACAACCCTTGATACTTGGTAGATAAGAAGGTTGTCAACGTCGACAGAAGTATATTTGATATAACTGTTAATGATGTGTACCTTGCGATTACTCCTAGTAGCACCTGGGTATTGGATACCGGTTCAGTTACTAAATGTTTGTAACTCGAAATAAAAGCTATGGAATAAACAGAGAACTAGCTAAGGGTGAGGTGGGGATGTGTGTTGGAAATGTTTCCAAGGTTGATGTGATCAACATCGCACTCTCTCTTTACCTTCGGGATTAGTGAGGAACCTAAATAAATGTTATTTGGTGTTTTGCGTTGAGCATGAACGTGATTAGATCGTGTTTATTGCAACACGGTTATTCATTTAAGTTAGATAATAATGGTTATTCTGTTTACATGAATGATACCTTCAATGGTTATGCACCCAGTGAGAATGGTTTGTTGAATCGTGATCGTAGTAATACACATATTCATAACATTGATGCCAAAAGATACAAAGTTAATAATTATAGTACCACATACTTGTGGCATTGCCGCTAAATGTCATATTGGTATAAAGCGCATGAAGAAACTCCATGCTTATGGATCTTTGGACTCATTCGATTTCGAATCGGTTGAGACATGTGAACCATGCCTCTTGGGCAATATGACTAAGGACCCCTTTTTCCAGATGGATGGAGCGGGCAAGTGATTTATTGGAAATGATACATGTTGATGTATGCAATCCAGTGAGTCTTGTAGCGTGCGGTGGATATAGTTATTTTCTTACCTTCACTTATGATTTGAGTAGATATAGTGTATATTTACTTAATGAAACACAAGGCTGAATCGTTTGAAAGGTTCAAGCAAATTCAGAGTGAAGTTTAAGATCGTGGTGACAAGAAGATAAAAATATCTGGGATATGATCGTGCAGGTGAATATCTGAGTTACGAGTTTGGCATACAACTTTAGACAATGTGAAAGTTGTTTCACAACTCACGCCACCTGGAACACCATAGTCTGATGGTGTGTCCGAACGTCATAGTCGTGCTCTATTGGATATGGTGTGTGCTATGATGTCTCTTATCGTTTTGCTACTGTAATTTTGGGGTTATGCATTAGAGACAACGACATTCACTTTAAATAGGGCACCATCTAAATCCGTTGAGATGACACCATATGCTTTGATAGAAACCTAAGCTGACATTTCTTAATGTTTGGGGCTGCAACACTTATGTGAAAAAGGTTTTCACCTAATGAGCTCGAACCCAAAGCGGACAAATGCATCTTCATAGAATACCCTAAGAACAACTGGGTAAACCTTCTATCTCAGATCCAAGCATAAAGTGTTTGTTGTTAAAACTGGGTCCTTTCTCGAGAAAGAGTTTCTCTCGAAATAATTGAGTGGGAGGAAGATAGAACTTGATGAGGTTGCCGAATCTTTGTTCAAACAGAGAGTAGCGCAGTGCAGGACGTTGTTTCTGTGAAGCCTACGTTAGTTGAAGAGGAAGTTAATGATGATGATCATGAAGCTTCGGATCAAGTTACTATCGAACCTCGTAGGTCGACAAGGATGTGTACTGCTCCTGAGTGGTACGCCAACCCTGTCTTGGAGGTCATGTTGTTGGACAACGATGAACCTAAGAGCTGTGGAGAAGCGATGATGGGACCGGATTCCAACAAATGGTTAGAGGCCATGAAATCCGAGAAAGGATCCATGTATTAAAAACCAAGTATATACTTTGGTAGACTTGCTCGTTGGACGGCAGGTCGTTGAGTACAAATGGATGTTTAAAATGAAGACAGACGCTCATGGTAAATGTCACCATTTGTAAAGCTCGACTTGTTGCAAAGAAGTTTACAACAAGTTCAAGGAGTTGACTGCGATGAGACTTTCTCACTCGTAGCGACGCTAAAGTCTGTTGGAATTATGTTAGTAGTTGCTGCATTTTTCAATTATGAAATCTGGCAGATGGATGTCAAAACATCGTTTCCTTAATGGTTTACTTGAGGAAAGGTTGTATGTGATACAACCAGAAGGTTTTGTCAATCCTAAGGATGCTAAAAGGTGTGCAAGCTTCAGTGATACTTCTATGAACTGAAGGAAGCATCTCGGAGTTGGAATATAGACTTTGATGAGGTGATTAAAGTTTTTGAGTCTATACAAAGTTTATGAGAAACTTGTATTTACAATAAAGTGAGTGGGAGCACTATAGAATTTCTGATAAGTATATGTGGATGACATATTGTTGATCGGAAATTATGTAGAATTTCTGGAAAGGATAAACGGTTGTTTGAAAAGAGTTTTTCAAAGGAAGACCTGGATAAAGCTACCTAATTGTTGAGCATCAAGATCTATAGAGATAGATCAAGATGCTTGATGAGACTTTCAATGAGTACATACCTTGACAAGATTTTGAAAGAGTTCAAAATGGATCAGTCAGAGAAAGAGTTCTTGCCTGATTTGTGAGGTATGAAGTTGAGTGCGACTCAAAGCTCGACAACGGCAGAAGAAAGAGAAAGGACGAATGTCGTCCCCTATGCCTTAGCCATAGGCTCTGTATAGTATGCCATGCTATGTACCGCACCTGTGTGTGCCTTGCCATGAGTCCGTCAAGGGGTACAAGAGTGATCCAGGAGTGGATCACTGGACATCGGTCAATATTATCCTTAGTGATTAAAAGACTAAGGAAATGTTTCTTGATTATGGAGGTGATAAAGGGTTCGTCGTAAAGAGTTAGGTCGATGCAAGATTTAACACTAATCCGGATGACTCTTAGTAGCAATCCGGATACGTATAGTGGAGCAGCCATTTGGAATAGTACCAAGGGAGTGTGGTAGCGGTGTTTACAGTTTGACATAGAGATTTGCAAAGTACACACGGATCGGAATGTCGCAGACCCATTGACTACAAGACCTCTCTCACATGCAAAGGATGATCGAGCCCCAGAACTAATCAGGTGTTAGATTCATAACAATGCAAATCACATGGTGATGTGAACTAGATTATTGACTCTAGTGCAACTAGTAGACTATTGGAAATATGCCCTAGAGGAAATAATAAATTAGTTATTATCATATTTCCTTGTTCATGATAATCGTTTATTATCCATGCTATAATTGTATTGATCGGAGACTTAGATGCATGTGTGGATACATAGACAAAACCATGTCCCCAGTATGCCTCTAATAGACTAGCTCGTTAATCAAACATGGTTAAGGTTTCCTAGCCATGGACATGAGATGTCATTTGATAACGGGATCATGTCATTAGGACAATGATGTGATGGACAAGACCCAAACAACAAACGTAGCATATGATCGTGTCAGTTTACTGCTACTGTTTTGTGCATGTCAAGTATCTGTTCCTATGACCATGAGATCATGCAACTCACTGACACCGGAGGAGTTCCTTGTGTGTATCAAACGTCGCAACATCACTGGGTGACTATAAAGGTACTCTACAGGTATCTCCGAGTGTGTCTGTTGGGTTGGCATGGATCAAGACTGGGATTTGTTACTCCGTGTGACGGAGAGGTATCTCAGGGCCCACTCGGTAATACAACATCACAACAAGCCTCGCAAGAAATGTGACTAAGTGTTAGTCATGGGATCTTGTATTACAGAACGAGCAAAGAGACTTGCCGGTAACGAGGTTGAACTAGGTATGGAGATACCGACGATCGAATCTCGGGCAAGTAACATACCGAAGAACAAAAGGAACATCATACGGGATTAACTGAATCCTTGACATAGAGGATCGACCGATAAAGATCTTCGTAGAATATGTAGGAACCAATATGGGCATCCAGGTCAAGCTATTGGTTATTGGCTGTAGAGGTGTCTCGGTCATGTCTAAATAGTTCTCGAACCTGCAGGGTCTGCACACTTAAGGTTCGGTGACGTTTCGGTAGTATAGAGTTATGTATGGTGATTACCGAAGGTTGTTCGGAGTCCCGGATGAGATCCTGGACGTCATGAGGAGCTCCAGAATGGTCTGGAGGTAAAGATTGATATATAGGAAGTCCTATTTTGGTCGTCGGAAAAGTTTCGGGCTCATCGGTAGTGTACCGGGAGTGCCGGTAGTGTATCTGGAGACCATCGGGAGGGGTATTTCGACCCAAGCGGCTACATGGGATGTGGGAGAGTGAATACCAGGCCTTAGTTTGCTGGTGGAAGTCCAACAGAAGGCCCATGCGTCTGGGAAGAAAAACCCAAAGAGAAAAAGGCAAAAATAAGGAGGAGTCCTAATCCTACTAGGATTGGAGGAGGAATCCTCCTCTCCTCTTGGTTTGGCCGAAGCCTAGGTGGCTTGGCCCTTGGTCAAAGCCTCCTCCTCTCTTCCTCTTATATATACTAGCGGTTTTAGGGTTTTTGCACTAGATTTTCAGCCACGTGCTACCCGTTCCTCTACTGCATAGTTTCTCCTCTAGATCGGTTTTCTGCGGTGCTTAGGCGAAGCCCTGCCGGAATTGCTCCACCACCATCGCCATGGTGCCGTCACGCTGCCGGAGAACTCGTCTACCTCTCCGCTCCCTCTTGCTGGATGAAGAAGGTGGAGATCTTCATCGAGCTGTACGTGTGCTGAACGCGGAGGTGTCGTCCGTTCGGCGCTAGATCGGAAGGACGGTGATCAAGATTGCGAGACAGATCATGATGATATCGCGGGACGGATTGTGATGAGTTCGTGGGACGGATCATGATTGGATGGCGGGACGGATCATGATGAGATCACGGGACGCTCGGCGATTTGGATCGCGAAGACGTTCGACTACACCAACCGCGTTTCTTAACGCTTCCCGCTTAGCGATCTACAAGGGTTTGTAGATCCACTCTCCCTCTCGTAGATGCTCATCACCATGGATAGATCTTGTGTGTGCGTAGCAAATTTTTTGTTTCCCATGCAACGCTCCCCAACAGAATCGATGTTTCTTCTCCGCTGAGATGGCAGGGTAGTTTCTGGGGTAGCTTCCTGTCATTGAGATGGTTGGCCGACAGCTCACTGGCTCTCAACTTCCTCTAGATTTTGTAGTCTTGCATTGAGCTTCTGAATTTTGCTCAGCTCCACTTCCCTCTTTCTCTCCCGGCTTCTGTAACCTCTTGCATCGGGAAACCCAACCTTCCACGAAACGGAGCCTGGTGTGCCTCGTGTTCGTCTAGTGTGCTCAGCATTCCCTAGGGCCTCAGTCAGCTCGTCCTTCTCTCTGTCGAGAATGAACGTCCCTTCCTACGTTGCGGTGATATACTTCTGAAGCTTGTTCATGGGTATTGCAAGTTGCTCGTCCGTCCAACGGCACTTCCCTGTTTTAGGGTCCAAAGTTCCCCCAACCCCGAAGAACCAAGTCCTTGAATGGACTGGCCAATTATATGTCTGTGGTACGATGATTTTAGCAATCAGGTCATTCTCAGCTTTGTCCCACAACGGCTGGGCATTGAGGTAGCAACCTGACCCCGTGTGATGGTGATACTGCTTCTTTGCAACATTGACCTTATTTGTCTGTGACATTTTCTTAGCCTTGTCCGATGTCTTGTAGTCCACAAATGCAGGCTAGTAATCTCTTATCTTCGCAATTCGGTCGGTGAATTCGAGAGTCTTCCCTTTGTCGACAAACTTTGATTTCAACTCATTCTTCCACCTCCTAAATAGATCTGCCATCTTCTTAAGAGCACACGCCTTGACCAGTGGCTCTATAACTGGCTTATTCGGATCCTCCTCTGGCGGTAGGGTGAAATTTGCCTTCAGCGCGGTCCAAAGATCATCTTTCTGTCTACCGGTGACATAATCACCTTCAGGGGCGCCGTCCTTAGGCTTATTCCAATGCTTGATGCTGATCGGGATGTTGTCCCTAACAATAGCTCCGCACTAAGCAGAAAATGCGTTCTTGGTACGCTAGGGTTCAATCGGATGGCCATCGTTCGCGAGTGCTATGACCGTGAAATTTTCATCCTTGCACAACCTCTTCTTCGGGCCTCGTCTCGTTACCGAAGTTTGGCTCGATCCGAAGGGCTATAAAAGAAGAAAGAAGAGTTAATTAATATACGTCCATACCAAAATAATTAATGCATCAATTATCTAGTCACCGGAGCCAAGACTTAATTAATATATATACCTCGTCGGACTTTGCAACAGCTCCCTCCTCCGATCGGTCACCGGAGCCGTCATCATGGTCTCCTTCTTCCTCTGGCATTCAGTCACCGGAGCCATCATGATCATGTCCTTCCTCCTCCATTGTTCGATCACCGGAGCCATCATAATCCCCTTCCAGACCATCGGTGGCATTGAGAAATGACATGATATCACGTCCGCCATGGATTATGTCCCCCAACAACTGTTCTTGTTCTTCGTCTCTTGGATCCATAGTTTCTGCAAATATTACAACATGGCAATTAATATACAAGCATGAATGTCCGACGTCCGGACCGCCTCTCTCATGAATGTCCGACGGCGTCCCGGATAGGATGATTAATTAGCTTTTTGGTACGAAGTTCAACAAGAACCTTCCGAATATCGCTAGTTGGTCGGGAAGGAATGGGGTAGATCGACAACGACGCTCTTTCTTCTAGGGTTTGGGTGGCCTTGATAGTTGGTCGGGTGAGCGGACCGCCTCTCTCTCATGCATATCTTCAACGTGCCCTCTCATGTCGAAGTTATCGGCGAGAGGGTAGATCGACAACGACGCTCTTTATTCTAGGGTTTGGATGGCCTCAATAGTTGATCGGGTGAGCGGACCGTCTCTCTCACTCATGCATGCCCGACGTCCCCCCTCATGTCGAAGTTATCGGGGAGGGGGTAGATCGACAACGTTGCTATTTCTTCTAGGGTTTTGGCGGCCTCGATAGTTGGTCGGGTGAGCAGACCACCTCTCTCTCATGCATGTCCCTTCTCATGTTGAAGTTATCAGGGAGGGGTAAATTTTAACTTAGAGTTACATCCATCCATTCATCCATCCATACATACACATACATACATACATGGACCAAAAAATTCTATGAACAAAAAAATATTCTATGAACAAGAAAAGACATCATATGAACATGACTAAAAAATTCATCATATCCAAAATAAGTATAGCATTTTGGTGTGACAATGATCACATCTATTTTTTGACCAAAAAATGCTATGAACATTAACATAAACATAAAAAAGGCCGGGTGGCATGGCGGCTCACAGCGGGGCTCGGGCGACGACGGGGCAGGGGCGCGGCCGGCGATGACGGGGCAGTGGTGCGGCCAACGACGGCGGGGACAGGCCGGGGCAGGGGTGTGGCCGGGCTGATCGGGGGTACGGCAAGGGCACACGGGCGATGGTGACGGCGAGGGCGGGGGCAGGGCAGGGGCGCACGGCGACGGTGATGACGGTGACGGCGACGGCAGTGACAAACGGCGTCGGAGAAGAAGGGCATCGGGGCAGGGCGCGGCGAGGGCAGGGCGACGGCGACGGCAGTGACGAACGGCGCGGCGACGGCGACGACGACGGCGATGGTAAGGCACGGCATTGGGTCGAAAAAGATTACCTCCCAGGGTCTTCAACTCAGTCTGCGCGCGTTCCAGGTTGTTCTTGGAGACCTCCATGTCCAATTGCAGCTGGTTCTTTTCCTTCTCCAAGTCCTTGTACTAGGTGCCAAGTTCGCAAGGTCTCTGAAATCAACAAAAAAAACTGTTCAGTCGACATGAAAACTTCTCCACTCCCGAGTGGAAAAGGTCAAGAACATTCGACTGGATGGCGGCCCGCCGCCTCACCCCACACTCCTGAAATAGCGTCATATCATGGCCCAATGTTGGAAAGATGCCCTAGAGGTAATAAATAAAGTGTTTATTATTGTATTTCCTTGTTCATGATAATCGTTTATGATCCATGCTATAATTGTATTAATTGGAAACATGGATACATGTGTGGATACATAGACAAAGACAATGTCCCTAGTATGCCTCTAGTGAACTAGCTCGTTGATCAAAAGATGGTTAAGGTTTCCTAGCCATGGACATGAGATGTCATTTGATAACGGGATCACATCATTAGGAGAATAATGTGATGGACAAGACCCAAACTACAAACGTAGCTTATGATCGTGTCAGTTTATTGCTACTATTTTCTGCATGTCAAGTATATGTTCCTATGACCATGAGATCATGCAACTCACAGATATCGGAGGAGTACCTTGTGTGTATAAAACGTCACAACGTACCTGGGTGACTATAAAGGTGCTCTACAGGTGTCTCCGAGGGTGTCTGTTGGGTTGGCATGGATCAAGACTGGGATTTGTTACTCCGTTTGACGGAGAGGTATCTCAGGGTCCACTCGATAATACAACATCACAATAAGCCTTGCAAGCAATGTGACTAAGTGTTAGTTGCGAGATCTTGTATTATGGAACGAGTAAAAAGACTTGCCAATAACAAGGTTTAACCAGGTATGGAGATACCGACGATCGAATCTCGGGCAAGTAACATACCGAAGAACAAAGGGAACATCATACGGGATTAACTGAATCCTTGACATAGAGGTTCGATCGATAAAGATCTTCATAGAATATGTAGGAACCAATGTGGACATCCAGGTCCCGCCATTGGTTATTGACCGTAGAGGTGTCTCGGTCATGTCTACGTAGTTCTTGAACCCGCGGGATCTGCACACTTAAGGTTTGGTGAAGTTTTGGTAGTATAGAGTTATGTATGGTGGTGACCGAAGGTTGTTCAGAGACCCAGATGAGACCACGGACATCACGAGGAGCTCAAGAATGGTCCGGAGGTAAAGATTCATATATAGGAAGTCCTGTTTTGGTCGCCGGAAAAGTTTCAGGCTCATCGGTAGTGTACCGGGAGTGCCGGGAGTGTACCGGGAGACCTCCGGGAGGGGTATTTCGACCCAAGAGGCTACATGGGCTGTGGGAGAGTGGAAACCAGCCCTTAGCGGGCTGGTGGAACAACCACAAGAGGCCCATGCGGCTGGAGGAAGAAAACCCAATAGGAAAAGGTGGAAAAAAAAGGCAAAAAGGAGCAATCCTAGTCCTACTAGGATTGGAGGAGGAATCCTCCTCTCCTAGTAGGTTCGGCCGAACAAGCTAGCCTTGGAGGACAAGGCTGCCTCCTCTCCTCCTATCCTCTTATATATACTGGAGGTTTTAGTGTTTTTGCACTATTTTTTTCAACCACGTGCTACCCGTTCCTCCAGTCCATAGTTTCTCCTCTAGATTGGATTTCTACAGTGCTTAATCGAAGCCCTGCCGGAATTGCTCCACCACCATCGCCAGAGCGCCGTCAGGCTGCTGGAGAACTCTTCTTCCTCTCCACTCCTTGTTGCTGGATCAATACGGTGGAGATCGTCATCAAGCTGTATGTGTGCTGAACGAGGAGGTGCCGTCCGTTCGGTGCTAGATCGGAAGGATCGTGATCAAGTTCGTGGGATGGATCGTGATCAAGTTCGTGGGACGGATCGTGATCAAGTTTGTGGGACGGATCATGATCGGCTCGTGGGACGGATCGTGATTGGATCGCAGGACGGATCGTGATTGGATCGCGAGACGCACGGCGATTTGAATCGCGAAGACGTTCGACTACACCAACCGTGTTTCTTAATGCTTCCCGCTTAGCTATCTACAAGGGTATGTAGATCCACTCTCCCTCTCGTAGATGCTCATCACCATGGATAGATCTTCGTGTGTGTAGGAAATTTTTTGTTTCCCATGCAACGTTCCCCAATAGTGGCATCATGAGCTAGGTCTATGTGTTGATGAGATCTCGAGTAGAACACAAAAGGTTTTTGGAAGTTGATGCTTAGATTGCTTCCTCCCTTAGTCGGATTTTGGTTCAGCGGTATTTTGAGATGAAGCGTCCTGGACAACCATTACTCGTACGCTTAAGAGAGACCGGTTCCCTCGACGCAACTTGTTGCCTAGATGGCTTGCGGGTGGCAGTTTCTCTCACTTTAGTTGGATCGGATTCGACAAAGGCGGACCTTGAGAAGGTTGAAAAGCAAATTATGTATCACCGTTGTGGTTTATGCGTAGGTGAGAATTGTTTTTGCTAGAGACCCGTAGCAGCCACGTAAAACATGCAACAACAATTAGAGGACGTCTAACTTGTTTTTGCAGGGTATTTTGTGATGTGATATGGCCAATTACATGATGTGATATATGTGATGTATGCGATGATCATGTGTTGTATAGAATTTCATGACTTGCATGTCGATGAGTACGACAACCGGCAGGATCCATAGGGTTGTCTTTAGTTATTGTATGACCTGCGTGTCAATCATTAAGCGCTATGTAATGCTTTGCTTTATCGCTAAATGGTAGCAATAGTAGTAGAAGCATGTTGGGCGCGACAACCCCAAGGCGACACGTTGATGGAGATCAAGATGATGAAGATCATGGTGTCTTGCCGATGACGATGGAGATCATGCCGGTGCTTTCAAGATGGAGATCTAAAGCACAAGTTCATGGCCATATCATGTCACTTATGAATTGCATGTGATGTTAATCCTTTTATGCACCATGTTTTGCTTAGTACGACGGTAGCATTATAAGGTGATCACTCACTTAAATTTCAAGATAAAATGTGTTCTCCCCAAGTGTGCACCGTTGCGAAAGTTCATCTTGTTGAGACACCACATGATGATCGGGTGTGATAGACTCTACGTTCACATACAATGGGTGCAAGCCAGTGTTGCACGCGCAGAACACTTGGGTTAAACTTGACGAGCCTAGCATGTACAGACATGGCCTCGGAACACAAGATACCGAAAGGTCGAACATGAGTCATATAGTAGATATGATCAACATAATGATGTTCACCATTGAAGCCACCTCAACTCACGTGATGATCGGACTTGAGTTGGTGGATTTGGATCATGCAACACTCGGATGACTTGAGGGATGTCAATTTGAGTGGGAGCTTTAGTAATTTGATTAACTAAACTCATTATATTGAACAATAGTCTAAGTAAACTTTGCATATTTATGTTGTAGATCAATGGCTCGCGCAGTAGCACCCCTGAATTTTAATGCATTCCTAGAGAAAGCTAAGTTGAAAGATGATGGAAGTAACTTTGTTGACTGGGCCCGTAATCTGAGGATTATCCTCATGGCTTCCTAGAAATCATATGTCCTTGATGCACCGCTTGGTGACCAACCAAAAGACATGACCTCCTAAAATTTTAAGAACGCTTGGGAGGCACGTACTGGAGATTACACAATAGTTCAGTGTGCAATATTGTATGGCTTAGAACCGAGACTTCAAAGACGTTTTGAACGTCATGGAGCATATGAGATGTTCCAGGAGTTGAAGTTTATCTTTCAGAAGAACGCCCGGATCGATAGGTATGAAACCTCCGATAAGTTCTATGCTTGCAAGATGGAGGAGAACGGGTCTATCAGCGAGCATATACTCAGAATGTCTGGGTATTCAACTCGTCTAGCGGAGTTGGGAATTGCCCTTCCGCCAGAGGCGATCACTGACAAAGTTGTTCAATCACTGCCACCTAGTTACAAGAGCTTTGTGATGAACTATAACATGCACGGGATGAACAAGTCATTCGCCGAGCTCTTTGCGATGCTAAAAGTCGATGAGTCTGAAATCCAGAAAGAACATCACGTGTTGATGGTCAATAAAACCACTAGTTTCAAGAAAAATGGCAAAGTCAAGGGCAAGGGCAAGAAGGGTAAAACCAAGAAGGATGGCAAAGCAGTTGCTACTCCTGCAAAGAAGCCTAAGCATGGACCCAAGCCAGAAACTGAGTGCTTTCATTGCAAGGGAACTGGTCACTCGAAGCAGAACTGCCCCAAGTACCTGGCTGAGAAGAAGAAGGCCAACGACAAACAAGGTATATATGATATACATGTTATTGATGTGTACCTTACTAGATCTCATAGTAGTGCCTGGGTATTTGATACCGGTTCGGTTGCTCACATTTGCAACTCAAAGCAGGAACTACGGAATAAACGAAGGCTGGCAAAGGACGAAGTGACGATGCGCGTGGGAAATGGTACCAAGGTTGATGTGATCGCCATCGGCACGCTCTCTCTTCGATTACCATCGGGATTAGTGATGAACCTGAATAATTGTTATTTAGTGCTTGCGTTAAGCATGAACATTATATCTGGATCTTGTTTATTGCGAGATGGTTACTCATTTAAATCTGAGAATAAAGGTTGTTCTATTTATATGAGTAATATCTTTTATGGTCATGCACCCAATGTGAGGGGTTTATTCATATTGAATCTTGATAGTGATGATACACATGTTCATAACATTGATGGCAAAAGATGTAGAGTTGATAATGACAGTACCACTTTCTTGTGGCACTGCCATTTAGGTCATATTGGTGTAAAACGCATGAGGAAGCTCCATGCTGATGGACTTTTGGAGTCACTTGATTTTGAATCACTTGACACATGTGAACCATGCATCATGGGCAAGATGACTAAAACGTCGTTCTTTGGAAGAATGGAACGGGCAAGTGACTTATTGGAAATCATACATACTGATGTGTGCGGTCCAATGAATGTTACAGCGCGTGGTGGATATTGTTGTTTTCTCACCTTCACTGATGCCTTAAGTAGATATGGGTATATTAACTTAATGAAACACAAGTCTGAAACGTTTCAAAAGTTCAAGCAATTTTAGAGTGAAGTTGAGAATCATCGTAACAAGAAGATTAAGTTCCTATGATCTGATCAAGGAGGTGAATATCTGAGTTATGAGTTTGGCCGTCACTTAAGACAATGTGGAATTGTTTCACAGTTGACACCGCCCGGAACACCACAACGTAATGGTGTGTCCGAACGTCGTAATCGAACCTTATTAGATATGGTGCGTTCTATGATGTCTCTTGTTGATTTGCCACTATCATTTTGGGGTTATGCATTAGAGACAGCTGCATTCACTTTAAATAGGGCACCATCGAAATCCGTTGAGACGACGCCATATGAACTATGGTTTGGCAAGAAGCCAAAGTTGTCGTTTCTTAAAGTTTGGGGATGTGATGCTTATGTCAAAAAGTTTCAGCCTGAAAAGTTGGAACTCAAAGCGAAGAAATGCATCTTCATAGGATACCCGAAAGAGACAGTTGGGTATACCTTCTATCTCAGATCCGAAGGCAAAGTGTTTGTCGCTAAGAACGGAACATTTCTTGAGAAAAAGTTTCTCTTGAAAGAATTGAGTGGGAGGAAAATAGAGCTTGATGAGGTTATTGAACCTTTACATCAACCAGAAAGTAGTGCAACACAGAAAGATGTTTCTGTGGAATCTACGACGGTAGAAGTGGAAGTTAATGATGATGATCATGAAGCTTCGGATCAAGCTGCTATTGAACCTCGTAGGTCGACAAAGCCGCGTACTACCCCTGAGTGGTACAACAACCCTGTCTTGGAGGTTATGTTGTTGGACAACAATGAACCTACGAGCTATGGAGGAGCAGTGATGGGCCCGGACTCCGAGAAATGGTTAGAGGACATGAAATCCGAGATGGGATCCATGTATGAAAACAAAGTATGTACTTTGGAAGTATTACCTGAAGGGCGAAAGGCCATTCAAAACAAATGGATCTTTAAGAAGAAGACAGACGCAGACGGTAATGTCACTGTCTATAAAGCTCGAGTTGTGGCAAAGGGTTTTTCACACGTTCAAGGAGTTGACTATGATGAGACTTTCTCACCCGTAGCGATGCTTAAGTCTGTCAGAATCATGTTAGCAATAGTTGCTTATTTTGACTATGAAATTTGGCAGATGGATGTCAAAACAACATTCCTCGACAGTTTCCTTGAGGAAGAGTTGTATATGATGCAACCCGAAGGTTTTGTTGATCCAGAGAATGCTGACAAACTTTGCAAACTCCAGCGATCCATTTATGGACTAGTGCAAGCATCTCGGAGTTGGAATAAGCTCTTTGATGAGGTGATCAAAGCGTTTGAGTTTATACAAGTTTACGAAGAAGCTTGTATCTTCAAGAAAGTGTGTGGGAGCTCTATAGTGTTTCTAGTATTATATGTGGATGACATATTGCTGATTGGAAACAATATATAAATGCTGGAAAGCGTGAAGGAATATTTGAACAAGAGTTTTTCAATGAAGGACCTAGGAGAAGCTGCTTTCATATTAGGCATTAAGATCTATTGAGATAGATCGAGACGCTGAATAGCACTTTCACATAGCACATACCTTGATAAAGTTTTGAAGAAGTTCAAAATGGACAGTCCAAGAAGGGGTTCTTGCCTGTGTACAAGGTGTAAAGTTGAGTAAGACTCAATGCCCAGTAACTACAGAAGATAGAGAAAAGATGAGTGTCATCCCCTAAGCTTCAGCCATAGTCCCTATCATGTATGCAATGCTGTGCACAAGACCCGATGTCAGCCTTGCCGTAAGTATGGCCGGAAGGTTTCAAAGTGATCCTGGAATGGAGCACTGGCAAGCGGTCAACAATATGCTTAAGTACCTGAAAAGAACTAAGGAAATGTTTCTCGTTTATGGAGGTGATGAAGAGCTTGTCGTAAAGGGTTACGTCGATGCAAGCTTTGACACTGATCCGGACGACTCTAAGTCGCAAACCGGATACGTATTTATTCTTAACAGGGGAGCGGTAAGCTGGTGCAGTTCCAAGCAAAGCGTGGTAGCTGATTCTACGTGCGAAGCGGAATACATCACAGCCTCGGAGGCGGCGAAGGAAGGTGTCTGGATGAAGCAGTTCATGACAGATCTTGGAGTAGTGCCCACTGCACTGAATCCAATGAACCTGTTCTGTGACAACACTGGTGCCATTGCTCTAGCCAAGGAACCAAGGTTTCACAAGAGGACCAGACACATAAAGCGACGCTTCAACTCCTTCCGCGATTACATCGTGGAGAAAGACATAAATATTAGCAAAGTGCACACGGATCTGAATGTTGCAGACCCGTTGACTAAACCTCTTCCAAAGGCTAAACATGATCAACACCAGAACTGCATGGGTGTTCGATTCATTACAATGTAAATCACATAGTGATGTGAACTAGATTATTGACTCTAGTGCAAGTGGGAGACTGTTGGAAATATGCCCTAGAGGTAATAAATAAAGTGTTTATTATTGTATTTCCTTGTTCATGATAATCGTTTATTATCCATGCTATAATTGTATTAATTGGAAACATGGATACATGTGTGGATACATAGACAAACACAATGTCCCTAGTATGCCTCTAGTGAACTAGCTCGTTGATCGAAAGATGGTTAAGGTTTCCTAGCCATGGACATGAGATGTCATTTGATAACGGGATTACATCATTAGGAGAATAATGTGATGGACAAGACGCAAACTACAAACGTAGCTTATGATCATGTCAGTTTATGGCTACTATTTTCTGCATGTCAAGTATATGTTCCTATGACCATGAGATCATGCAACTCACATATATCGGAGGATTACCTTGTGTGTATCAAACGTCGCAACGTAACTAGGTGACTATAAAGGTGCTCTAGAGGTGTCTCCGAGGGTGTCTATTGAGTTGGCATGGATCAAGACTAAGATTTGTTACTTCGTGTGACGGAGAGGTATCTTAGGGCCCACTCGGTAATACAACATCACAATAAGCCTTGCAAGCAATGTGACTAAGTGTTAGTTGCGAGATCTTGTATTATGTAACGAGTGAAGAGACTTGCCAATAACGAGGTCGAACCAGGTATGGAGATACTGACAATCGAATCTCGGGCAAGTAACATACCGAAGAACAAAGGGAACATTATACGGGATTAACTGAATCCTTGACATTGAGGCTCGACCGATAAAGATCTTCGTAGAATATGTAGGAACCAATGTGGACATCCAGGTCCCGCCATTGGTTATTGACCGTAGAGGTGTCTCGGTCATGTCTACATAGCTCTCGAACCCGCAGGGTCTGCACACTTAAGGTTTGGTGACGTTTCGGTAGTATAGAGTTATGTATGGTGGTGACCGAAGGTTGTTCGGAGTCCCGGATGAGATCCCGGACATCATGAGGAGCTCCGAAATGGTCTGGAGGTAAAGATTCATATATAGGAAGTCCTGTTTTGGTCACCGGAAATGTATCGGGCTCATCAGTAGTGTACCGGGAGTGCCGGTAGTGTACCGGGAGACCTCCGGAGGGGTATTTCGACCCAAGAGGCTACATGGGCTGTGGGAGAGTGGAAACCAGCCCTTAGCGGGCTGGTGGAACAACCACAAGAGGCCCATGCGGCTGGAGGAAGAAAACCCAATAGGAAAAGGTGGCAAAAAGGGCAAAAAGGAGCAATCCTAGTCCTACTAGGATTGGAGGAGGGATCCTCCTCTCCTAGTAGGTTCGGCCGAACAAGCTAGCCTTGGAGGCCAAGGCTGCCGCCTCTCCTCCTATCCTCTTATATATACTGGAGGTTTTAGGGGTTTTGCACTATTTTTTTCAGCCATGTGCTACCCGTTCCTCCAGTGCATAGTTTCTCCTCTGGATTGGATTTCTGCAGTGCCTAGGCGAAGCCCTACCAGAATTGCTCCATCACCATCGCCGGAGCACCGTCAGGCTGCCGGAGAACTCTTCTTACTCTGCACTCCTTCTTGCTGGATCAAGACGGTGCATATCGCCATCAAGCTGTACGTGTGCTGAACGCGGAGGTGCCGTCCGTTCGGTGCTAGATCGGAAGGATCGTGATCAACTTCGTGGGACGGATCGTGATCAAGTTCGTGGGACGGATCGTGATCAGATCGCGGGACGGATCGTGATTGGATCGCGGGACGCACGGCGATTTGGATCGCGAAGACGTTCGACTACACCAACCGCGTTTCTTAACGCTTCCCGCTTAGCGATCTACAAGGGTATGTAGATCCACTCTCTCTCTCGTAGATGCTCATCACCATGGATAGATCTTCGTGTGCGTAGGATTTTTTTTTCCATGCAACGTTCCCCATTACCCAAATCACTCGACGAGGTCTGCCTTGTCCGTGCATGAGATGGTCTCTATCAGACCCCCGCCAATGCAAGCACTCGACGGGGGTCTAGGGGACTACACACGCAGTGGGTGCACTCAGTGTGCCCTCACTGGTTTCGAAATCACTTGACAAGGTCTTCCCTGTCTGACCATGAAATGGTCCCAAATCACTCGATGAGGTCTGCCTTGTCCGAGCATGAGATGGTCTCTATCAGATCCCGCCGATGCAAGCACTCGATGGCGGTCTCGGGGACTACACCCAGTGGGTGCACTCAGCGTGCCCTCACTGGATCTACTAACAATCGATCTGTCGAGTGATAAGAAAATAAAAAACATGTGCGCAAGCATGTGAATATCGTCTCTATTAAGACCCCCGCTAGTGCAAGTACTCGACGGTGGTCTTGGGGACTACACCTAGTGGGTGCACTCAGCGTGCCCTGACTGAACCTTCTATCACTCGGTCTGTCGAGCAATTACCAAAACAACTCTAAGACCCTTGCTGATGTCATCACCATTTGACAGCGGTCTCGGAGACTACACCCAGTGGTTGCACTCAGCGTGCCCCCACTGGATCTGCTAACACTCGATCTGTCGAGTAACCGAAACCCACTCGACTAAGACCTGATCTATTTGAGTGGTGAACGTACAAGTATTCTACAAAAGGAAAACACCCACTGGGTGTACAATCAAGAAAGACAAGAATTCAATTGGAAATGCACTTACAATCAAACTTACTCGAACGTTGGTGCGAAGCGCCGTGGTGGCATCATAAGCCAGCTTGCTAGCTTTGTACGCCTCCTTGGTGCGTAGCATCATTTGCTCCGCTTGGATCATGGCTTCCTTGACAGCTCCAGTTTGGTCTTCTGGGACGTAGTGCAGAGGAAAGACAGTCGTTGGCGGAATGGATGCTGTGGCTGGAGTAGTTGAGGGGGTCTAGAGTTGTCCGAATGGTGTCGAGGACACAATGGTTGAAGCAGCAGGTGGAGCACTGGATAATAGAGCCGCGAACTCGGTTCTTGCTCGAGATGAGTTGCCTATCCCCTAGGACGACGCAACAGTCGATCTTTGAGGCGTTTGCGTTGATGGCGTTCTTCCGGAGCGTACACGCGGGTTCTTGAGGTCACACCATCACCCCCGTACCCTGAGCTGGCTCTTCATCGTTTTCCAGTTGAATGATCTCTGATAACATCAATGGACAACATTAGCCTATTCAGTCAGTAAATCATTTTCAAGAAACAGAGCTGAGTGAAGATTCGTTTTACCTCATTGGGAAGTGGATGCATCCGTAGTGTCCACATCCATTTGCTCCTCTCCGTCCCGTGGAGGTGACGTCACTGAGGTAGCGGCTCCGGTAGACCAAATTCCACTCGGTCAGTAGAACTTGGAAATCCAATACAACAACGAAAGAAGAGAGCAAACAATTACTTGAGACAACGGGCACAACTATTTTCATGCGGGGCAGAGCTTTTCGAGGTTTCGGCGCGTCGGGCTTGGCTGCTTTGCGGCCCGTTCACTAGATTCGACTGTCAAGGTCCGGTCCCGCTTCAGGCTCCTCTCACTTGATGCCAGGGCCTTGCTGGGGTAGTCGCGGGGTCCTGACGCAGCTTGGAGCGATGCTCAGTGCGCGGAGGAGACTCGACTTCTTCTTCGTCCTCGTCTGAGCCCTCATAGTCATCCTCACTATCGTCGGAATAATCAAAGTCTATGCTGCCACCCTCGCTCTCCCCTCCGTCTTCAGGCTGATTCCCATTTGGCACGGGCGAGTATATGTTCGTCCATTCCTACAAGATTAAAACATCAAAGTCAGTCGACCGATGATTCAACCACTCGACAGAATAGTACGACAGTCGACAAAGATGTAATTTACCTGGTTCTTTGTAGGATTTTCAGCAGAGTAAGGTGTGATCCTATTGGCTCCCAGGGGATTGTCGCAGGCTCCAGTGATGCTCCGAAGCCATTGCTCGACAATTTTCTATGGGACTTCCTTTGGGTGCATCCGAGTCGTGTCTTCGGGGCCCGAGTAATGCCACATAGCATGGTCCCTTGCCTAGAGGGGATGGATCCTTCGACTGAGGAATGTCTCCAAAAGGTCCATGCCAGTCACTCCGCCACGGACAATGACCACTACGGCATCCACTAAGATCCCCACTTGGACTTTCTCCCCGTCTAACACTTTCAAGGATTTGGGAACGATGGGTCGATCTAACGACAAAGGGAAAGACCAGTTGACATGTTGGGGGATGCTACATCTTTGCAATAAAACCAGGTCGACTGCCAACCCCTAACAGATTCTGCGAAGGTCATGGATGGAAAGGAACTCCTAGCCCTCTTTTAGATCCCCAAGCCACCACATAATTGGATAACATGGGTCTTATTATCATCAGGGTTGGCCTTTTTGACCGACTGAGATCTAATGGTGAAGATGTGTTTGAACAAGCCCCAATGGGGGGGGACAACCCAAGAAACATTCACACATGTTGATGAAAGTAGCAAGATAAGAGATTGCATTCAGAGAAAAATCATGGAGTTGGGCTCCAAAGAAGTTTAGAAATCCACGGAATAAAGGATGGGGGGCATGGAGAAACCTCTCTCGACGTGGGTGAGAAGAAGGAACCGCTCGCCCTCGCGCGGCTCTAGTTCGATTTCCGCTCCGACAGCCTTCACGAGCCTTCGACGACGAGACCGTCGACAACGAGGTTCTCCACATCCGTAGCTGTGACCGTTGACGGGAGGAAATCCCCCTGGATCAACCCCGCCAGCGTGGTGAACCATGCGCTTGACGGCTTCTTGGCCTTGCCCTTCACGATTCCCTTCTTGGTCCACTCCAGCTTCTCGGTCTTCCCCTTCGTCATCGTTGTGGCGACGATTGTCGAGGTGGAGCAGAGCAGTGCGCTTAGAGCAGGGGAGGTGGAGGGAGTGAGGAGATTTGGGGGAAGAATACTGTGTAGACCGCGGCGCTGCGGGATTTTATACTCTATCGGGTGTCTCGCTGACTTGTGGGCCCGCTAAATCCCTGCATATCTCGACCACAGACGTCACGCAGTACGTGGCGAAATGGGCGGCTCATGAATCGAGGCATCATGCTCCCACATGCCCCGGTCGTAGCATCATCTTCATGAGGCGCGCGTTTCCCAAATTTTTGAATCTTGTGAAATCCGGGCCTGGCAGAGCGACCGTCATGTCTAAAGATCCCTTCAAAGTCATTCAAAATATAATTAATGCTGAGGATTCATTCGGACACTTTCAAGGTGGAATCGATCTAGGCGAATGACAAAGATTTCAAACGACGCAAATTTCATCGAAGCCCCGAAGTACATTCAGAAGTTTGGTGCCTTTTTCAGAACTAGCATCGATCCTCTCGTGGATTTGTCACGGCAGATGTCCGGGTGAACGGACTTAGGTTCGGGGCGAGATGCAACTACGTGACAGCTTGAAGGGGTTGATCGGAATCGAGAAGACACGGAATTTTACCCAGGTTCGGCCCCTCCGATGGAGGTAAAAGCCTACGTCCTGCATGTCTGGTATTCATGATGATGAAGATCTCTCGGTTACAAGGGTGCTAATTGCTACCTCTAATCTCTTGTGCCTCTAATCTCTTGTGTTGTCTAAACTTATAGACTTGTGTCTCTTGAGAACTTGTCCCTCTAGGGGTGCTCTACCCCTCCTTATATAAGTGGAGAGGGTAGGTTTACAAATAGAGTCCTACTAGGAGTAGGATTAGGACTAGTCTTTCACGAATCCTACTCTGGGTCTTATTTCCTTTAAGGGAATCCTTCTCTCTTGTGGGCCTTCTCCTGTGGGCCTTCTCTTGTGAGCCGCCTGGCGCCGGCTCACCCGACGGGTCTTGGGCTTGGTCATCCTGTGACCCGCTTGCCGGGTCATAAATAAGATGTCATGTTTTAACGGGTCTCCTGTGAGTTGCCTGGCCGGGTCATTAATAAGATGTCATGTCTTCGGCCGGGTCTCCTGTGAGTCGCCAGGCTGGGTCATACAATGGGGTATATCCCCATCATTAGCCCCTAGGTTAGCTTTATTTATTCATGGTAAGCTCCTGAAATAAGAGTAACAAATATGTTAAGTGGTCGGCTTGCTCCTTTGGCCGCCTTATAAAATGGCTCCTCAGAAATCCGGGTCTTTTCTCCATATGAATGAGTCGTCTTCATAATCATCTTGCTTATCAATGTCTTTTGAAAAATATTGAAAATAGAACACCCATATGCCATTGAGTCGGCTTCCAATACTCTTGGCGGGTCATCCCCACCGGATCATAATCATTGATGATGTCGGGTCATTATCGTTGGTGACTCCGGGTTAAATAACTAGAATCCTGATGACTTGATAAATATTGGGATGAAAATCCATCTGATGTAGAACCGGACTTCCATTGTTGTGAAGTAGGGCGGCTTATATAAACTCTGGTGGATTATGATCTTTTGATAACACCGGGTCATAAGTGTTGGTGACGCCAGGTCTAACAACTGAGCTCTATATTTAATATCTTGAAAATTCTCCTCAAAGTTTTTGATATGTCCATATTACCTGTAGCCCCCAAGCTCCGAGATTATCCATGATAACTTGGTGCGTTGCAAATAACATTTTGGACTGTGTAGCCCCCAAGTGTCAAGTTGTCCTGCCTGTTGCAACCTGGGACTTATAATTGCCTTATATCTTATAATGGTTCGGCGGGTGTAGCCCCCAAGGGCCGTCTCATCAGAATGTGATGCGTTGGGTCTTCAATTTGAATCTCTTAATCTTTTGGAACAGCTGAATACTGTAGCCCCCAAGTGTCGGGTCAGTAAGAATTACTGGGCTGGGACTTTAGAAAAATATAGAAGGGCCGGCTCATCTCCTTGAGATAATATGGTCTTGCTGACAATGTAATGGTTTGAAAACCGGCTTGCATTAGCCCCCAAGTGCCGTGGTGCATGCTTGCAGCGACATGGGACTTGCATAATTGATATAAACTTGGACTTGGATAATGTAGCCCCCAAGTGTCGGGTCGTCTGCCTGCGGCGACTTGGGACTATGTGAAAATAATACGTCTCACCAAAATTTGTTGAATGAATCTTTGACCGTGGTCGTAATATAACCCGGAATGAATATCCTGGAATAATTCCTTTGTCTTTGACATGAAATTCCTGATCGTGGTTGCGGTGCAACCCGGCAAATATAAGTTTGAGAAATCCATGAGTGTTGTAGATTACTATAGAGCATAATTAAAGAAATCCGAGAACCGGCCAATTAGATGATACGACATTATATCTGACAGGGCGGCTCTTTGCAAAATAATAATTTCTCCGAGCTGGTTTCAAAAACCCCAATCATTTATTACTCGTTATGATAAACCATGAAGATCCAGCCATATTGGCTATTAAAAGATCCATTTGCTCTTGGAATACACTTAACGGGGGCTCATCTTTTAAGAGATAGTACCTGCAAAAAATAAACTAGACACAATATATTCTGCATTGTTGCAAGGGCGGCTTGAAGAAGCTCAACCCGGAGATGTTTATACCTTTCACAACATTGCTCCTTTTCTCATAATCTTGCTCTGACCAAGCTTGATAAGCCGGCATGTTATCTGGAGGTGGGAAGCCCCCTTGATAATCCACGGCTCTACCTTTTAGCTCCCATTTGAGAGGACCTTTGTAATAGCTTTAAGGTTAATTCTGCCTTTCTTGAATGCAGCTCCGGATGTATATATTTCCATCTCTTCATGTTTTTGTTTTGCTGGCTCTTTATTGATTGATCCCCCTTTGAATAAATCCATCTTGAACTTTAGAGCCAGCGCTTGTCTTTGAAGATGTCATGCCTTGTCCAGTAATTTAGAGCCGGCTGAGCACTTTGAAACTTGTCAACCGGAGTAGTATGACTCCGGCTCTTGTAAGATGAACTTTGTCGAGAACCAATTGTCGTAGGGTAATGTAAGCTGTATCTAAAGGTAAGAAGCCTCAATCAACAACCGTGGCTAATAATGAGCCAGAAGCGGCGGAAAGCCGGCTATTTGCAGGGCAATGTAAGTTGTACCTAAAGGTAAGAAGCCTCCTGTTAACGTTTGAATATTGTATGCGCGGACGCCGGCTGTCGATGGGAGATGTAAGCTATACCCTAAGGCAAGAAGCCTCCATCGACAACCGCGGCTAATGATAGCCTGAAACGGCATAAAGTCGGCTGTTTGAAGGGAGATGTAAGCTATACCCGAAGGCAAGAAGCCTCCTTGAACGGCTACACTTGATAAGAAACTGAGTTTTGGCGTAAAACGCTGGTTTTTAGGGTAAGATAAGTGAACCCGTCGGTAAGAAGCCCCCTTCGACAACCGCGGTTAATAAGTAACCGGAAGTGGCATAAAGCCGGCCATTACGGTGAGATAAGCGATACCCGTCTGTAAGAAGCCCCCTTCGATGGCCATAGTTGATAAGCAACTGGAATTTGGTGTACACGCTGTTATCTTAGGGTCATGTAAGCTATACCAAAGGTAAGAAGCCTCCATCAACAACAACGCTTAATGTAACCAAACTAGGCATAAAGCCAACTATGCAAGGGAGATGTAAGCTATACCCGAAGGCAAGAAGCCTCCTTGCAAGAGTTTAATAACAGCTGGCTGTGCAAAGGAGATGTAAGCTATACCCGAAGGCAAGAAGCCTCTTTGCAACAGTGCTTAATTGGGCATAACGCCGGTTGTGCAAGGGATATGTAAGCTATACCCGAAGGCAAGAAGCCTCCTTGCAATAGTGTAAAAGCAAACTGTGCAGGGGAGATGTAAGCTATACCCGAAGGAAAGAAGCCTCCCTGCAACAGCGCTTGATAGGGCATAAAGCCGGATGATAGATCAGCCGTTTTGACGGCGAACAAACCACTTCAACTCAAATTTCTGAGCCGGAAAATTTCATCTTGCAAAGACCCGGGATTCTCATTGAAAACGACCAAATGTGTCTTGCCATGTCTATAGCCCCCAAGCCTCAAGTTGACTCGAAGAGGCAGCTTGAGGATCTTCACTGGAAGTTTGAGGTTGACCGTGGCGGGTTATAGATGATCCCGTATGAATTGTTTCATTGATCCGGTCGATGGTTCGTTCCGGCTTTTTGTTTGAAGTGAACCAAACTGTAGTGGCGGCAATTTATGCGCTTGTCTGTTGGATGGCTCGTATCGACGAGCACCCACCGATATGTTGATGTAGATCATAGTGTGGGTGGCGTCTTGCACGAGTCCGTTGGGCGGCTCGTATCGTCGAGCACTGCACCTGATGTTGATGTAAATTGGACCGTAGGACGGTGGACGGTTTGTACTGGTGTATGCAGCCACTGGCGTGTTGATGTAGACTCATGAGTCGCCCGTGGTGTGTTTGACGCAACCGGGACAATAGAGGCGGCAAATCCGTACTTGCAACATGACATTGCCTTTATGTTGAATAATTGTCCTACGTACCAACATATAGGCGAGGGTAAATGTCCTCACATGAATCATAGGATGCTTGTAAAATAAATATGTCGGATAGCACCTGATTTATTTGGCTGATAGATGAACCGCCCGTGGTGTTTATATACTGGCACAGGCGCACGAGTCACTTGTTGATGTAGGCGTAGGAGTCAGTCGCGGCATTGTAAGCCGGTGCAACCGCGAGAAACCGCTGCGACATTGCAAGCCGACATATTGATGTAGACCCGGTCGTATGACCGGCGGGTTGTATGCGTTCGTCCGATAGCTCGACATGGCGCATATGCGGACGCGGCCTCTGATGAAGGTGCAAGGACCGGGTACTATGGCCATGACTTAATCGACTTGCATACATAATAGCATAGC
Source organism: Hordeum marinum (assembly GCA_022496015.1). Classification (NCBI taxonomy): domain Eukaryota; kingdom Viridiplantae; phylum Streptophyta; class Magnoliopsida; order Poales; family Poaceae; genus Hordeum; species Hordeum marinum. Next base: position 30,206,770 of record CM039678.1, read on the forward strand.
TCGAAGTAAAATCGTCCGATGATATTTTAATTACACGAAATAATAATTAGAAAAATATCACCTGCCGGTTTTGATAGAAACTACCGATGATCCGTCTGCGTACATAATCAGACCAGGCCCCACCTCTGCTCTTCTTTTAATCGGCTCGTACTTCTTTCTTATCCAAAACTCCTCCCACTTCTCTTCCCCGTACGAGAGGAGCGGCCGACGCAGGGGCCGCAAGCCGGCGAGCGGCTACCACAGCGATGGCTGGCCCAACGAACAAGGCGTGGCGGGCTGGCTCGGGGCCAGGGGTGGCTTGGAGGTGCAAGAGCAGAAGCACAGGGCGGCTCACGCGGGACGACTCGCGAGAGGGCGCTGTGAGACCACGGTGATCCGGCGGCGGAGGCCGACGCAGCGCGGTGGTGACCAGCGGGCGGCTCAAGCGGAAGCAAGGTGACGGCGGCTGGCGGGCGCAGGAGAGCCGACCTGTAGGCGGAGGCAAGCGAAGGCGAGGCCGGCTCATGGGCGGATTGTCGACGGCGGACACAGATCGGGGCTGGCAAACGATAGCTCATGGTAGCTCACAGTGGAGGAGTCGGCGCATGGCGGCTCGCGTGAGAACAACCATGGCGGCTTAAGCGCGAGGCCAGCAGGCAAACCTTTTGGGGGCGACCCGGCCATGGCACAGCGAGAACCGGCGGGTGCAGGCACAACAAGGTGGAGCCGGCAGGTCGATGCCTCGGCGGCTGAGGAGCGAACGTGGCGGCTTGAAGTCATGGCAGCCGGACGCGGCGGCTTGTAGGCGTGGCGGCCCGACGCGCGGCAACGCGTAGGTGCGTTGGCTCAGCATGGCTCCGGCTTGTAGAGGTAGAGGTGAGCACAACGGCGGGTCGATGCGAAGGCTGCGCCAGGCGGCTCTCTGGCCATGCAAGACCGTCAACTCAGCAAGCCATGGTAGGCGGCGGGACGACCCGAGAGCGGCTCGGAGACACATGCGAAATAGTGTCCGAGTCCTTCTCCAAGCCGTGGAGGTTTGACCAATCACGAGCCTTGTTCTATTCCCTTTCGGTCGGTGTATCTAATCTTCCTAGTGCCTGCCTTCACGAGATGGATGTAGCAGCGATTGATGCAAGAAAAAACTGATCTTGCTAATTGATTCAACCTTCTCACGAGTACTAACTCACCCACTAGTACTTAGTACGTACTAGCACTTAATAGTGATCGGACGTTTGACGCAGCGGGTAGTAACAACAGCAAGGCAATAGCCTCAGGACTTGAAGCCAGGCTGCGTACGTCAACTCTAGTGGATGTAATCTGCTTCACGCGCAACAGATCTTGCAATAGAAAACGGCAATTGAACAATGAAGCACTTCGAGTTGGTCTTGATCTGATCGCATCCCGTCGGTTGTTCCGACGGAAATTAACTTCACTCGGATGGGTGGATCGACAGATCTCGTGTCGCGACACGCATGGAACCCTAGCTTCCTTCGATCTCAAAATTTCTCATCTTCAATGATGAAACTGTAACTGATGTAAATCCTTCGGCGCCGGCTCTTCTTGATTTCTTGATCCGTGAAGAGATCCCTCCAAGAACACAATACCACCTGCAGGCCCCACGGTGGGCGCCAACTGTCGTGGATTTATCATGGCAGATGTCCGGGTGAACGGACTTAGGTTTGGGGCGAGACGCAACTACATGGCAGCTTGAAGGGGTTGATCGGAATCGAGAAGACACGGAGTTTTACCCAGGTTCGGCCCCTTCGATGGAGGTAAAAGCCTACGTCATGCATGTCTGGTATTGATGATGATGAAGATCTCTCGGTTACAAGGGTGCTAATTGCTACCTCTAATCTCTTGTGCCTCTAATCTCTTGTGTTGTCTAAACTTGTAGACTTGTGTCTCTTGAGAACTTGTCCCTCTAGGAGTGCTCTACCCGTCCTTACATAAGTGGAGATGGTAGGTTTACAAATAGAGTCCTACTAGGAGTAGGATTAGGACTAGTCTCTCACAAATCCTACTCCGGGCCTTATTTCCTTTAAGGGAATCCTTCTCTCTTGTGGGCCTTCTCCTGTGGGCCTTCTCTTGTGAGCCGCCTGGTGCCGACTCACCCGCCGGGTCTTGGGCTTGGTCATCCTGTGACTCGCTTGCTGGGTCATAAATAAGATGTCATGTTTTTAACGGGTCTCCTGTGAGTTGCCTGGCCGGGTCATTAATAAGGTGTCATGTCTTCGGCCGGGTCTCCTGTGAGTCGCAAGGCCGGGTCATACCATGGGGTATATCCCCGTCAGATCCCCTTTCTCACTCGAACCCGATCCATTGGGGGGCTAATGACGAGGATATGTACCTAGGGTAGGCTCCTAGGCCTGACCTACATACCCTACCTAAGGACACTATGTTGGAGAACGTGAAGATTACAAGAGAGATTTCGACTGGATTCACCATGGTGCTCAAGTCACTCAACATTTAATCCACTCGGAAGCTTCTCCCTCCACTCGACAGTCACCTGTCATTCGAAAGATCTCACTTCCAATAGATGCCAGAAGACTAGAAGTCACCCCGGGGAGGCAAACAGGCAGGCGTTAGCTTAGTCGTCATTAGTTGCATTTATGATGTACGTTACTAGTAACATTCGTCTTTATTCCCACGTCAAACCCTTGGATGCCTGGCACTTATGAGGGGCAGCGTACTCTATGTAAGCCGCCCCTCCTTTCTGTCACAAGGGTTCGCACCTTATGTAACTCATACATTTCACACGACGAGAGCTTCCGAGCACTGAGACGTAGGGCTGTTACCTCCAAAAGAGGGGCCTAAACTCATACATCCGTGTATAAATCCTCGTCGTAGCTAGGACTCTGCCCTCTCCTTTCGTACCCCTATCTTGTACTGTCAGACTCGTTCTCACGACAGGCACCGCCGCCGCCGGACCTTTCCGTTTGATCCTTCTTTAAACAATCTTCCAAGATGAGTCATCCAAAAAATCGGCAAGAGTGAGTTTGGGAATACTAACCATAGGCAATGGTCCTTTCCTGTTCGACATAATCCACGCCTATGAGCGCGCGCGCGTCGAGCCAGGCGCAGGTGTGTGGCCGTGGCGACCGTGTCCGTGACATGAAGTGGTTAGTTGGCCGAAACGGGCGGAAGTGCTGCAGCATGCCGTGCCATTGTGAGCGGTGCTCGAGCCGTTGCTGCGTGTGGACGTGATGGCCTGGTCTTGAGGATCATACGTACATGTAGGAGTTAGTTTCATGTAGTTGGCAGGTGAGTGGCTGGCGTGTGTGCGTGCGTGCGTGATGGCCATGGCGTTGTAACTAGCTACATGTGTGCTAGCATGGGTATAAAAGCCCCTCCCGATGTACTGATCTAGGGCGTGTGGTATATGCCACAACGGTAGATGCCGAGGCAAGATATAGAGCCCAGCCAGCGTATGGCATTGGTGGTGCCGGCGTTCGTCGCTGGCCAGTGGTGTCGAGTAGAGTTGAGTCTTGTATCCAGTTCAGTAAAGCCAACATACAGGCCGTTCGACGGCCAGGGCGTTCGTCGCGAGTCCGGGGTCTGTCCCAACATTTGGTATCATGAGCTTGATGATATTGGGCATTGTTCGTCGTGTCGGAGGCGTGCCGGCGTTGACGGTGTTCGTTGGTGGGTGCGCGGAGCTCCGGGCCATGTGTCGGCCTATGAAGGTGCGCGGCATGGTGGCTGTAATGGCGGACGCGTAGGAGGCGCGCGGTGAGTCTTCGACGAGCACTACGGACATGATGGGCGAGGTGGCGTGGCTGCGGTGCGCGGCGAGCGCATGGCGGCGACGACCCGCAACGAGTCTGCGACGGTGGTGACTGATGTCAGTGCGTCAGGTCATGTCCGCGACGGTGACGACCGACGTCAGCGCGTCAGGTCGAGTCCGTGGCTGCAACGACTATGACGACGGAAGCTTCAACAACTCCTGCGGCGGCAAGGTCATGGCTTAAAGAGAGAATGTTAGACATAATCTACGCCTGTGTGCGCGCGCGCGTCGAACCAGGCGCAGGTGCGTGGCCCTGGCGAATGTATCCGTGACATGCAGTGGTTAGTTGGCCGGAATGAGCGGAAGTGCTGCAGCGTGCTGTGTGGCTGTGAGCGATGCTCGTGGCGTTCCTGGGTGTGGACGTGGTGGCCGGGTCTTGAAGATCATACGTACATGTAGGAGTTAGTTTCATGTAGTTAGCAGGTAAGTGGCTGGCATGTGTGCGTGCGTGCGTGGTGGCCACGACGTTGTAACTAGCTACATGTGTGCTAGCCTGGGTATAAAAGACCCTCCCGATGTACTAATCTTGGGTGTGTGGTATGTGCCACAGTGACGGTAGGAGCTGAGACAAGATGTAGACCCCAACCAGCGTATGGCGCTGGTGGTGCCGGTGTTGGTCCCGGTCGATGGTGTCGAGTAGAGTTGAGTCTTATATTCTGGTGAATAGAGGCCAACATACAGGTTGTTCGTCGGTCGGGGCGTTCGTCGTGGGTCCGGAGTCGTGATAGCGATGACGGCGTTCATTGGTGGTTGCGCGGAGCTTCGGGCCATGTGTTGGCCTATGGAGGTGCGTGGCGTGGTGACAGTTATGGCGGATGCGTAGGCGACACGCGGTGAGTCCGTGACGAGCGCTGTGGACATGAAGGGCGATGCGGCGCGGCTGCGGTGCGCGGCGAGCGCATGGCGACGACGACCCGCAACGAGTCCGCGGTTGTGGTGACCGATGTCAGTGCGTCAGGTCGTGTCCGTGACGGTGACGACCGGCGTCAGCGCGCCAGGTCGACTCCGCGGCTGCAACGACAATGACGATGGAAGCTGCAACAACTCCGGCGATGGCAAGGTCGTGGCTTATTGGGAGAATGTTAGACGTAATCCACGGCTGTGTGCACGCACACGTCGAGCCTGGCGTAGGTGCGTGGCCGTGGCGAATGTGTCCGTGACATGCAGTGGTTAGTTCGCCGGAATGAGCTGAAGTGCTGCAGCGTGTCGTGTGGCTGTGAGCGGTGCTAGTGCCGTTGCTGCCTTTGGACGTGGTTCCCGGGTCTTGAGGATCATACGTACATGTAGGAGTTAGTTTCATGGAGTAAGCATGTGAGTGGCTGGCATGTGTGTGTGCGTGCGTGATGGCTACGGCGTTGTAATTAGCTACATGCGTGCTAGCCTGGGTATAAAAGCCCCGCCTGATGTAGTGATCTAGGGCGTGTGGTATGTGCCACAGTGACGGTAGGAGCCGAGGCAAGATATAGACCCCAACCAGTGTATTGCGCTGGTGGTGTCGGCGTTCGTCGCCGGCCGGTGGTGTCGAGTAGAGTAGAGTCTTGTATTCAGGTTAATAGAGGCCAACATACAGGCTGTTCGTTGGCCGGGGCGTTCGTCACGGGTCCGGGGTTTGTCTCAACATTTGGTATCATGAGCTCGATGATCTTGGGCGTTGTTCATCGTGCCGGAGGCGTGCCGGCGATGACGGTGTTCGTTGGTGGCTGCATGGAGCTCCGGGCCATGTGTCGGTCTATGAAGGTGCGCGGCGTGATGGCTGTCATGGCGGACGCGTAGGCAACGCGCAGTGAGTCCGTGACGAGCGCTGCGGACATGAAGGGCGAGGCGGCGCGGCTGTGTTGCGAGGCGATCGCATGGCGGCGACGACCCGTAATGAGGCGTTGGTGACCGACCTCAGCGCATCAGGTCGTGTCTCCAACGGTGACGACCAGCGTTAGCGCGCCAGGTCGAGTCCGCGGCTGCAACGACGATGACGGCGGAAGCTGCAACAACTCCGGTGGCGGCAAGGTTGTGTCTTAGGAGGAGAATGTTAGACATAATCCACGTCTTTGTGCGCGCACGCGTCGAGCTAGGCGCAGGTGTGTGACCGTGACGAATGTGTCCGTAACAAGCAATGTTTAGTTGGCTGGAACGAGCGGAAGTGTTGTAGCGTGCCGTGTGGCTGTGAGCGGTGCTCGTGCCATTGCTGCATGTAGACGTGGTGGCTGGGTCTTGAGGATCATACGTACATGTAGGAGTTAGTTCCTTGTAGTTAGCAGGTGAGTGGCTGGCGTGTGTGCCTGCATGCGTGGTGGCCACGGCATTGTAAATAGCTACATGTGTGCTAGCCTGGGTATAAAAGCCCGTCCCATCTAGGGCGTGTGGTATGTGCCACAGTGACGGTAGGAGCCGATGCAAGATGTAGTGCCCAGCCAGTGTATATCGCTGGTGGTGCCGGTGTTCGTCACCGGCCGGTGGTGTCGAGCAGAGTTGATTCTTGGAATCAGTTCAGTAAAGCTAACATACAAGCCGTCCGACGGCCGGGGCGTTCGTCACCGACATAACAGTGTGCTTCTTTTTTCACCTTCGTTCGAGCGAGTGCGAGAGAGAGGAAGAAAGCGGGTCCGGGGTTTTTCCCAACTTTTCCAAGGTCTCATCGCCGTCGCTGAAGGCCGTCGATGCACCACCCGCCACACTACTTCCTCCTTGTTGGACTCCGACAGGCCCTCCCTTGCCGGAACGTTTATAGAAACGATAGCATCTACCAGACCTGCAACAACGTCATCACGATAGTCTACCTGAAATGCCTCACAAATCAAGTCGGATGGGGTAGGCGACGCCACGTCCGTCAGGCCAATCGTCCTCATCGGACTCCTCTCCTTCAGAGTCCTCCGCGAGCGCCCAGAAGCGGCCGCCCACTCGCCGGCAGCATCCCGAATCCGGGCTGTAGAGCGTCGCCAGCGTGCGTCGCCCTAGTCGCAAGAAATAGTCCCCTGCAATTGTGGAGTATATTTACTCCCTAGTGTGTCTCGGCCTTTTATTTGTGCGTGTGGCTTTGGCATGCATCAGTTAGGGCATCTTCATCCAAAGTCACTTAAAATTGGACTCCTTATCCGTCCGTGAAAGCGTCAGGACGTGTCCATGGACATAGATATGGCAGCTGGTCATCCAACTATGTACATCAAATAAGTATCAAATATGGACAACAAGTCCCGCAATGCTCACCCAAAGTTGCTTCCAGTTTTGTGAAATTTGAACATGCGGATTGGTCAATACACTAGTAGAAAAAGGCCCATTTGTCCCGGTTCATAAGGCAAATTGGTCCCGATTCTGGAACCGGGACTAAAGGGTTGGGACTAAAGCCCAAAACCTTTAGTCCCGGTTCTCTTACAAACCGGGACAAAAGGGGCTCGACGTGGCCTCTGTGGGAAGTCCAGGCAGGAGGACCTTTAGTCCCGGTTGGTAATACCAACCGGGACCAAAAGGCATCCATGCGTCAGCATCCAGCAGTTGCTGTTTTTTTTAAAAGGAAGGGGAAGGGTGGTTAGGTGTTTTTGGATGGTTAATTTAGGGGTTTTATATTGTTTTAGATAGCTAATTAATAGAGAGAAGTGTCCTCTCTTTCTCCGCTCTTTCTCCATACTTGGTCGACGCTAACTACTATAGAGAGAACTCGACATGCTAGCTAGTAAGCAAATGAAGAAACCATTAAGTACAGAAGATCCTCATGAACATATAGAGATAGAAGTGATCGACCTCTTTTTCTCTGAGAGATTGGTCGTATAACAAGTTTTCTCCGATGCTATTAGCTACATATATACAATATAAGATCTCTTACAATCTCTAACATCTAATGTCAACTTCGAGATGGTATTCTCCGGTTTTATTTATGATGTGGTCAAGAAAGAATCCCGCCAATTCTTCTTGAATTGCTCGTATGCGATCATATGGTAGGAGTTCATCCCGCATCTGCCACATCTAATTAAAAGAAGGGGGTCAATACATATATATGGTAATAAAATAAAATTGTGAATATGATTGCTTACGCACTTGAAATTGTTTTTCAGAGTAGCCCCGCTTAGGGGTCGTCGCATTGTAGATGAACTCGCAAACGTAGTATCCACATAAATTATTCTCCGTTTCCTGCCACAAGCACTTTACGAAAAATAGAGTTCAATCAAACTGATAATCAAACATGATAAATGATATTGATGAAACTAGAATCAATGGGAGATGCGCGAAACTAGCTAGTAGTACTTACTTTCGGGTGTGTAAATCACAGCTCCCCTGGCAGTGTCGGAACAATTGCTGTGAACTCTTTCCAAACCCTGCCAGACAAAGAAAATAATTACTTGATATCAGGAAATGAACAAAGTTGCCGATATGATGTGATAATGATCGATTGAACTTACTTCTGAAGAATTTTAGCCATGTCCGCATATTCCTGGGGATCTTTTTGTGTCGAGTCTAAGACGGTTACTACTCCCCACTCAAGCTGAATATCTAGCAGAATATAGTGGAGACTGTACACGCATGCATAACTCATCAATTACATTACTATAAACCTCGAGTAATAAGGGAAACCGAATATGCACCAGACAGTAACACTCACTTGAAGTTGCAAGGAAAGAGTATTGTCTCTTGTTTTTATTTTTAACCAACGATTATAGCAAGTTTTCCTCGGTTTGTTTGGGATACTTTTGGAAATTATACTCATGTATGACATTTGGGTTAATGAACCCAATGTCATAGATTTGTGCTTTTCTGCATTCGACAATCTACAATCTGCACAATATAGTAGAGAGGATAATTATATATACATGCAATGAAAGAGCTCAGCTATATACATAGAGAGACTTAATTACAGACAGTAGCAAGTCACGATTGTTTTTTCGAGGGCCTTTTGATTGAATAACTGGAATATCTCCTCAAATTCAATATTCAACAGTTCCATCCCAACGAGGTCGTGCTGCTCTTTAACTGACAGTATCAAAGAATCCGTCCCAGACTCGCGCAGGTTTTCATGTACCATTCATGGAATTTTCGCATCATCGTTGTTAGAGGAGGAGGATCAGATTTGACGAGAGGCCGCCCGTGCCGGTAACGGAATTCGTCCACCTCCAATGGCTTAAACTATACATCATCGCTCAGGTAGTCACAAGGTTTGGTACCAGGCACCATCCCCGGATGATTAGCGACGATATCGCTAGACACCTTGAGCGGGGGGCACGATTGGTTCGCCTGTTCGCCGAGCTGGGGAATTTTTTTCCTACTTCTTCGTTTTGCTAACTTTGCATGACTGGAAGTACTTCCCAACCGGCACGCAGCTTGATATGTCTTTTTAATACAGCGGTCAAAGTTGGAATCCGGTGGAGGCGGTGATGGTCGCTTCAGGGCATCGATAGTGCGCATCGTTTTCACCGGATCTATCTTCTCCTTCGGAGGTGGAGTTTTCTTTGCAAAATGGGCCCTCAATTCGGCCTGACATATCTCCTCGTTTTCAGACTCGGTCCTCTCATATGGTAACTTTTCCAGAGGCTTGAGAGATGGACCGTATCTGTATCCCCTACTGCCTATGCTTGTACTGCTAGCCGCCGGAGCGGCGGCAGCTCCCTTCCGTCGTTGCTTACTAGGCGCCGGTGGAGTCGGAGCGGTGGCGTCTGTCTTCCGCCGTTGCCGACGAGGCTGAGGAGGAGGCGTACCGCTCTGACGTGCCGGAGTAGGTGAAGGAGGAGGCGGAGTGCCCTCACGCGTCGAAGGAGCTGGAGAAGGAGGCGGTGTGCCCTGATCACTCGCCAGAGGAGGAGGAGGAGGAGGAGCCGGAGTGCTCTGATTCGCCTGAGGAGAAGGAGGAGGCGGAGGCGTCCAGTTTGGAAGCTTGCTGTACTCCTTCTGCCATAGACATGTACTCCTCAGGGCACGAACCAGCTTATTCTCTCCTTCAGCTGTACAGTGGTCAAGCTCGAGCTCCTCAAATTCCTTCATTACTTCATCCACCATCACAACAGCTAGTATAGCCATGTGGAATCGGTTGACAGTGAAAAGTTCCATTGGGTTGAGGAGGTGCAACAGAGCCGACAGCCGCCTTGAAAGTGTTGAGCCTCCGTGATAGTATACATGGGGTAGCTAGGAGACGTGAAGACAGGCTGAACGGGCTCCGTGGAAGCAACGCTGCTTCTTTGCTGAGATGGTGGGGTAGCTTCTGGGGTAGCTTCGTGCCGCTGAGATGATTGGCTAGCAGCTCGCTGGCTCTCAGCTTCCTCTAGCTTTTGTAGTCTTGCATTGAGCTTCTGAATTTCGCTCAGCTCCGCTTCCCTCTTTCTCACCCCGCTTGTGTAACCGTCTGCGTCGGGAAACCCAGCCTTCTACGGAACGGAGCCTGGTGTGCCTCGTGTTCGTCCAGGGTGCTCAACATTCCCTAGGGCCTCAGTCAGCTTGTCCTTCTCTCTGTCGAGAATGAACGTCCCTTCCTGTGCTGCGGTGATATACTTCTGAAGCTTGTTCATGGGTATTGCAAGTTGCTCATCCGTCCAACGGCGCTTCCCTGTTTGAGGGTCCAAAGTTCCCCCACCCCCGAAGATCCAAGTCCTTGAACGGTCTGGCCAGTTATATGCCTGTGGTACGATGTTTTTAGCAATTAGGTTATTCTCAGCTTTGTCCCACAACGGCCGGTCTTTGAGGTAGCCCCATGACCTCGTGTGATGGTGATACTGCTTCTTTGCAGCATTGACCTTGTTTGTCTTTGACATTTTCTTAGCCTTGTCTGATGTCTTGCAGTCCACAAATGCGGGCCAGTAATCTCTTATCTTCTCAAATCATACGATGAATTCTGGAGTCTTCCCTTTGTCGACAAACTTTGATTTCAACTCATTCTTCCACCTCCTGAATAGATCTTCCATCTTCTTAAGAGCAGACGCCTTGACCAGTGGCTCTATAACTGGCTTATTCGGATCCTCCTCTGGCGGTAGGGTGAAATTTGCCTTCAGCACGGTCCAAAGATCATCTTTCTATCTATCGCTGACATAATCACCTTCAGGGGCGCCATCCTTAGGCTTATTCCATTGCTTGATGCTGATCGAGATGTTTCCCTAACAATAGCTCCGCACTGAGTAGAAAATGCGTTCTTGGTCCGCTTGGGTTCAATCGGATGGCCTTCGTTCGCGAGTGTTGTGATCGTGAACTTTTCATCCTGGCGCAACCTCTTCTTCGGGCCTCGTCTCGTTACCGAAGTTTGGCTCAATTTGGAGGGCTATGAAAGAAGAAAGAAGAGTTAATTAATATATGTCCATACCAAAATAATTAATACATCAATTAGCTAGTCACCGGAGCCAAGACTTAATTAATATATATACCTCGCCGGACTTTGCAACAGCTCCCTCCTTCGATTGGTCACCGGAGCCTTCATCATGGTCTCCTTATTCCTTCGGCATTCGGTCACCAGAGCCATCATGATCATGTCCTTCCTCCTCCATTGTTCAATCACTGGAGCCGTCATAATCCCCTTACAGACCATCAGTGTCGTTGAGAAACGACAAGATATCACGCCCGCCGTGGATTATGTCCCCCAACAACTGTTCTTGTTCTTCGTCTCTTGGATCCATAGTTTCTGCAAATATTACAAAATGGCAATTAATATACAGGCATGAATGTCCGACGTTCGGACCGCATCTCTCATGAATGTCCGACGGCGTCCCAGATAGGATAATTAATTAGTTTTTTGGTACGAAATTCAACAAGAGCCTTCTGAATATCGCTAGTTGGTCAGGTAGGGACGGGGTAGATCGACAATGACGCTCTTTCTTCTAGGGTTTGGGTGGCCTCGATAGTTCGTCGGGTGAGCGGACCGCCTCTCTCTCATGCATATGTCCGACGTCCCCTCTCATGTCGAAGTTATCGGGAAGGGGGTAGATCGACAACGATGCTCTTTATTCTAGGGTGTGGATGGCCTCGTTAGTTGGTCAGGCGAGCGAACCGCCTCTCTCACTCATGCATTCCCGACGTCCCCCCTCTTGTCGAAGTTATCGGGGAGGGGGTAGATCAACAACGCGCTCTTTCTTTTAGGGTTTGGGTGGCCTCGATAGTTGGTCGGGTGAGCGGACCACCTCTCTCTCATGCATTCCCTTCTCATGTCGAAGTTATGAGGGAGGGGTAAATTTTAACTTAGAGTTACATCCATCCATTCATCCCTCCATACATACACATACATATATACATGGACCAAAAAATGCTATGAACAAAAAAATATTCTATGAACAAAAAAAACATCATATGAACATGACTAAAAAATTCATCATATCCAACATAAGTATAGCATTTTGGTGTGACAATGATCACATCTATTTTTTTGACCAAAAAATGCTATGAACATTAACATAAACATAATAAAAGGCTGGGCGGCGCGGCGGCTCACAGCGGGGCTCGAGCAACGATGGGACAGGGGCACGGCCGACGACGACGGGGAAGGGGCGCGGCCGGCGACGGGAGGGACGACCCAGGGCAGGGGCATGGCCGGGATGATCGGGGGCGGGGCAGGGGCCCACGGGCGACGACGATGGCGGGGGCAGGACAGGGGCGCTCGGGCGACGGCTATGGCGGGGGCGGGGCAGGGGCGCACGGCCACGGTGACGACGGCGACGGCGACAGAAGTGACGAACGGCGTCGGGGAAGAAGGCCGTCGGGGCAGGGCGCGACGAGGGAAGGGTGACGGCGACGGCAGTGACAAACGATGCAGCGATGACGACGACGACGGCGACGGCAGGGCGCGGCGTCGGGGAAGAAGGGCGACGGCAACGACACTGATGAACTGCGTCGGGGCGGGGCAGGGCAAGGGCGTTGACGGCGACGGCAACGAGGAGGCAGGGCGCGACGATGGGAGAAATTAGGGAAAATCCTAAGTGTTGGCTAATATACAAGAAGCATTGGTCTCGGTTGGTGGCACCAACCGGGACCAATGCCAACCTTTAGTCCCGGTTGGTGGCACCAAGCAGAGACCTTTGGTCCCGGTTGGTGCCACCAACCGGGACTAAAGGTGGGCATTGGTCCCGGTTGGTTCCACCAACCGGGACCAATGGTTGGTATTGGTCCCGGTAGTAGCCACCGACCGGGACTAAATGGTTGGTCCTGGCTGTGGTGGGAGTTTAGTCCCACCTCGTAAGCGAGGGGCGCTCGCACCGGTTTGTAAGCCCACCCTTCCCTGCCTTATTGAGTTCCTCTCAAATTGAAAATAGATGCCCTTATGTGGGAAAATTTGACCTGAAATCAAACTGAATTTCAGTCTGATTTTCGGTCGAATTTTACTTACATAAGCGCATCTATGTTCATTTTTATTATTTTTTATGTTATCTAAAAGGATTTTATTTTTTTGAACTTATTTGAACTCTATACTTTTTGTGTGTTCAAAATGCATCATTCAAAGCCACATCATCAATTTTCAACCATTTCTGACTTCATTTGGTATTTTTCATGCACTTACTGATTTTTTGAGATAAATAACCCTGAAATTGAAAAGCACTTCAAATGAACTCTAAAAATATTGAAATTTGGCATGGTATCATCATTTCACCCACAGAGCATGTGCTAAAAAGTTGAGATGGTTACGGCAAAAACTACATGCACTTCGTGTACAAAATGGAGAATCCCTTTCGAAGTATCACAGTTTCGGATGAAAACTCATCTGTTACAAAGGGATTTCATTTTTTTGAACTAATTTGAAGTCCATACTTTTTGTGTGTTCAAAATACACCATTCAAAGCCACATCATCAATTTTCAACCCTTTCTGACTTCATTTGATATTTTTCATGCACATAGTGATTTTTTTGAGCTAAATGATCCTGAAATTGAAAAGCACTTCAAATGCACTCTGAAAAGGTTAAAAGTTGTCATGGTATCATCATTTCACCCACATAGCATGTCATCAAAGGTTAAGAGAGTTACGGCAAAAACTGGATGCACTTCGTGTACAAAACGGACAATCTCTTTCGAAGTATCACGGTTTCGGAAGAAAACTAATCTGTTACAAAGGGATTTCATTTTTTTGAACTTATTTAAAATCCATACTTTTTGTGTATTCAAAATGCACCATTCAAAGCCACATCATAAATTTTCAACCCTCTCTGGCTTTATTTGCTATTTTTCATGCACATACTGATTTTTTTGAGCTAAATGACCCTGAAATTGAAAATCACTTCAAATGAACTCTTAAAAGGTTAAAAGTTAGCATGGTATCATCATTTCACCCACATAGCATGTCATACAATGTCGAGAGGGTTACGGCAAAAACTGGATGCACTTCATGTACAAAACGGAAAATCTCTTTCAAAGTATTAGGGTTTCGGACGAAAACTCATGTGTTACAAAAGGCATTTCATTTATTCACATGTCACTACAATGATATAGTTGTGGAGAGAAAGTCTTCACTTTTTCTTCGCTCGTGTCCTTCGCTTATTGCGCCGTAACCATGGATAATCTTCATCGTTTAACAGGGTGCTTGGGTCAGCCTTGACTTTGAAGGGAGGAATTTCATGAAACTTTTCATAATCTTCAGACATGTCTATCTTGCCCTTCAATCTCACGATGTCTCTTTTTCCTGAAAGAACTATGTCACGCTTTGTCTCATCGTATGATGTATTCTCTTCCTTATCTTATCTTTTTCTCGGTATGGTAGACATGTCCTTCACATAGAAAATCTGCGCCACATCATTGGCTAGGATGAATGGTTCGTCTGTGTACCCAAGATTGTTCAGATCAACCGTTGTCATTCCGTACTGGGTCTTCCTGTACCCCGCCTCTTGACAGATTGACCTATTTGTACTGAAACAAAGGAACCTTGAAATCATGTCCATAGTCAAGTTCCCATATGTCCACTATGTAACCATAATATGTGTCCTTTCCCCTTGATGGTTGCTGCATCAAAGCGGACACCGCTGTTTTGGTTGTTGCTCTTTTCATCTTGGGAGATCGTGTAAAATGTATTCCCATTTATCTCGTACCCTTTGTAAGTCAATACAGTCGAAGATAGTCCCCTAGCCAACGAGTACAGCTCATCAGAAACAGTGTTGTCACCCATGAGATGTGTTTGCAACCAACTGCCGAAAGTGCTGATGTGTTCATATGTAATCCAGTCGTCACACTGCTCCGGGTGTTTGGAGCGCAGAATATTATTGTGTTCATCGACATACGGGGTCACCAAGGTGGAATTCTGTAGAACTGTGTAGTGTGCTTGAGACCAGGAATGCCCGTCCCTACATATTATTGAGTCCGCTCCTAGCATGCCTTTTCCAGTCAGTCTCCCCTCATACCACGATTGAGGGAGACCAACCTTCTTAAGGTCAGGAATGAAGTCAACACAAAACCCAATGACAACCTCTGTTTGATGGCCCATGGATATGCTTGCTTCTGGCCTAGCGCGGTTACGAATATATTTATTTAAGACTCGCATGAACCTCTCAAAGGGGAACATATTGTGTAGAAATACAGGGCCCAGAACGATAATCTCGTCGACTAGATGAACTAGGACGTGCATCATGATATTGAAGAAGGATGCTGGGAACACCAGCTCGAGACTAACAAGACAGTGCACCAAATCACTCCTTAACCTTGGCAGGATTTCTTGATCGATCACCTTCTGAGAGATTGCATTGAGGAATGCACATAGCTTCACAATGGCTAATTGAACGTTTTTCGGTAGAAGCCCCCTCAATGCAACTGGTAGTAGTTGCGTCATAATCACGTGGCAGTCATAAGACTTTAGGTTTTGGAACTTTTTCATTGCCATATTTATTATTCCCTTTATATTCGACGAGAAGCCAGACGGGACCTTCATACTGAGCAGACATTCAAAGAAGATTTTCTTCTCTTCTTTGGTAAGAGCGTAGCTGACAGGACCTTCATACTGCTTTGGATGCATGCCGTCTTTTTCATGCACACGTTAATGTTCCTCCCGTGCCTCCGGTGTGTCTTTTGTCTTCCCATACACTCCCAAGAAGCCTAGCAGGTTCACGCAAAGATTCTTCGTCTTGTGCATCACCTCGATTGCAGAGCGGACCTGTAGGTATTTCCAATAGGGTAGGTCCCAAAATATAGATTTCTTCTTCCACATGGGTGTGCGTTTGTCATCGTCATTCGGAACAGATAGTCCGCCAGGACCCTTTCCAAATATTACTTGTAAATCAATGACCATATCAAGTATGTGATCACCAGTACGGAGGGCATGCTTCTTTCGGTGATCTGCCTCACCTTTGAAATGCTTTTCTTTCTTTCTACATTAATGGTTGGTCGGAAGAAATCGACTATGCCCCAGGTACACATTCTTCCTGCATTTGTCCAAATATATACTATCGGTGTCATCTACACAGTGTGTGCATGCGTGGTATCCCTTGTTTGTCTGTCCTGAAAGGTTACTGAGAGCAGGCCAATCGTTGATGGTTACAAACAACAACGCATGTAGGTCAAATTCCTCCTGTTCGTTCTCATCCCACACACGTACACCTCTTCCATTCCATAGCTGTAAAAGTTCATCAACTGATGGCCTTAGGTACACATCAATGTCATTGCCAGGTTGCTTAGGGCCTTGGATGAGCACTGGCATCATAATGAACTTTCGCTTCATGCACAACCAAGGAGGAAGATTATACATACATAGAGTCACATGCCATGTGCTATGCTGGCTCCTCTGCCCCCTAAAAGGATTAACGCCATCTGCACTTAAACCAAACCATACATTCGTCGGGTCACCTGTAAAATCGCTCCACTTTCTCTCGATCTTTCTCCACTGCGACCCGCCAGCGGGTGCTCTTAACTTCCCGTCTTTCTTACGGTCTTTTTTGTGCCATTGCATCAACTCAGCATGCTTTTTGTTTCCGAACAGACGTTTCAACCGTGGTATTATAGGAGCATACCACATCACCTTGGTAGGAACCCTCTTCCCGATGCGCTGGCCCTCAACATCACCAGGGTCATCTCTTCTAATCTTATACCGCAATGCACCGTATACCGGGCATGCGTTCCGTTCTTTGTACTCACCGCGGTAGAGGATGCAATCATTAGGGCATGCATGTATCTTCTGCACGTCCAATCCTAGAGGGCATACAACCTTCTTTGCTGCGTACGTACTGTCGGGCAATTCGTTATCCTTTGGAATCTTCTTCTTCATTATTTTCAGTAGCGAACTAAATCCCTTGTCAGATACACCGTTGTCTGCCTTCCATTGTAGCAATTCCAGTGTGGTACCGAGTTTTTTATTGTCATCTTCGCAATTTGGGTACAACCCTTTTTTGTGATCCTCTAACATGCGATCGAACTTCAACTTCTCCCTTTCACTTTCGCATTCCCTCTGTGCATCAACAATGACCCGGCGAAGATCATCATCCGGCACATCGTCTGGTTCCTCTTGATCTTCAGCTTCCCCCATTGCAGCATCACCGTATTCAGGGGGAGGATAGTTGTCGTCATCCTCTTCTTCTTTGTTGTCTTCCATCATAACCCCTCTTTCTCCGTACTTGGTCCAAACATTATAGTGTGGCATAAAACCCTTCCGAAGAAGGTGGAAATGAAGGGTTTTAGAGTTGGAGAAAGACTTCGTATTCTCACAGACAGTACATGGACAATGCATAAAACCATTCTGCTTGTTTGCCTCAGCCGCTTCTAGAAAATTATGCAGGCCCTTAATATACTTGGAGGTGTGTCGATCATCGTACATCCATTGTCGGTTCATCTGTGTGCGTTATATAATAAAGTGTATTAAAAACCATTACAACATATCATGAATAGAGAAGTGAACAATAATAAAAGTAAGAAAAGCATACGAGTAAGTATATTTTCTTTTAGCAAGAAGATAAGATCAAGAGGCTCACCACGCGCGGGTGATCGACGGCGGTTTCAGGACGGCGACGGAACAGGATGGACTGCCAAACCTAGACAAATCTTGACAAAAATGGAGTTGGACAAGGAGCTTTGAGAGGAGAAAGCTTAAGTTTGGCTTAGGCATTTCATCAAACACCTCATGTGCATAAGAGGTGAGCTAGAACACCACAAAGCTCTCCCCTCGCCAGTCAAAAAAACAAAGCAGTGTGGAATGCTTTGCTTGCTGACGAGGGGGTATATATATATATATAGACATTTCATTGGTCCTGGTTCGTGGCTGGAACAGGGACTAAAGGACCCCCTTTGGTTCCGGATCCAGCCACGAACCGGGACCAATGGTTGTGGGCCAGGAGCGAGGCAAATTGGTCCCGGTTCGTGTCTGGAACCGGGACCAAAGGTTACAGACGAACCGGGACCAATGCCTCACGTGACCTGCCCGGCCCCCTGGCCTCACGAACCAGGACCGTTGCTCCTATTGGTCCCGGTTCGTGACTGAACCGGGACTAATGGGCTGGCCCGGCCCGAACCAATGCCCTGTTTTCTACTAGTGATAGACAGACGTTTGAGATAACCTGTCGGATTACAAAAAATGTCCGAACTACTTGGGCCGGAATTTCCCAGGCGTTTTGAGGTACCACGTTGGAAATGCCCTAAGGTCTTTAGCGCATGCATGACGATGACTCGTAGGCCACGCCCGGTCCATGCATCGTATGCATCTGCCATCCTGATGCATAAACTTTGTCATAACTCCATCACACGATCTAATTAAAATAGACTTGATAGTTTACAGAAAACTCTATCCTGCACGTGCATTTTTTTTTGCTTGTTCGTGTTGTTGATGCTGTTGTTGTATATACTCATGAGTAGTATTGCTTGTGCTCACGTGACTGATTAATTTGGCTAAGCAAAATGTGCACCCATGATTTAACCCTTTTCATTTGAGCGAGAAATAGGAGCCAAATGTCAAGTACGACGAGCAAAACGAGCAAATAAGTCATGTGAGTGACGGAGATCTTCACATGGAATGGAACTATCTGATGGGCCAAACGTCGTTTCTCTTTGCCACGAGATAGTTCATGTCAAAGAGAAACGACGTTTGGCCCCTAAAATAGTTCCATTCCAGCTGTAAAGTAGCACTGATCATCTCAATTCAAGCTACTCGAATGAACTACACCTTGGAGGTATGTGCGCCTCCTGAAAGGATATTAACATGGCTTTGTCCTTTAGAATCTTCTTTGGAAGGTGGACCGACTTGTGACAAGGGGATGGCCTCACCAATCTTTCATCCGAGCCCTACAAAGATGCCCCCGAGATTGCTTCTCACATGCTTCTTGAATTTCAAATGTTCAAAGAGGATATATGCAAGTATGGATCAGGTGGCGATGCTAACCTATTTGCAGGTATGGATCAGTTGTGATGCTAATCTATTTGCAGGTATGGATCAGGCACCTTTTGGTGCCACCGAGGCTTCTGCGCAAAAGGCCACTCCCTGGTCGTTCGTGATTACTGTCTGTTGGAAAATCTCAAAAGAAAAGAATGTTAAAATATATTGCCCACCTCTTTTCCTTAGTTTGGACTTTTGAATCAACTGGTTGGAGCATGAATTTAATATAGGATCTGAGCCAAGAGGTCTTAAGATTAAGACCCTCTCAACACAGTATTAAAAGAAAAAGATTATATGGCCTATGTGATGCCAAGTATAAGGACTGTATAAATCTAGACATGAGGGAGCGGGGGTGTTGAAGTATATTGCCCACCTCTCTCCATCACTTCAGACTTTTGAATGAATTGACTAGAGCATGATTTCAATAAGGAATACCGAGATCTTCAACTACAAATCAATAGTGCCCTCTATTCTAGTGCAAACATCAAGGAGGAAGGTCGACCTTGGCTCTTGGGAAAGCATTTTGTGCAAATTACGTTGTAACCTACACTTTTGTGAGTTGAGCTCTTTTTACTTCAGGTCTTCGCCAACTTGTTTCCTTCTCCTAAATAAGTGAAAAGACAGAGTTCCAGCTATGTTTCAATTTTGAAAAGACCAAAGTGCCTGACCCACATAATAGTTTAAGAGGTCAACAAACAATGTTGTGTGCTCATGAAATTTCAGTTAGCTAATAAGGCATCTCCAACATCGACCCGCAAATTCCTTCGGTATATGTCCATTTTTGTGTCCGGTCATGGTCCGCGGACATGATATTGGAGGGAGCCATCCAACGCTAATAACAAAGTATCCGGATGGGAGGAGAAAAAGTAGGAAAGGATCATGCATGTGGTGAGGATATTTATGGTTTAGTGTCCGATTGGGAGGAGACCGAGAAGAGTAGGATCAAGCATGTGCGGATGGGAGGAGAGAGAAAAGATAGGAAAATGCATATGAGCGGTCATGTGCATGTCCAGACTCCCGTAAAGCTCCCCCATGTTTGTCTCTGATTTGTCGGAAAATGGATGTCCAGGTCACTTCACGGACCGATGCAGGACCGCATTGAATTGTAAAAGTGAACAAAAGTGTCTCGTCAGACATATAGCAGAGTTTTGCTGGTCTCCCTTGGAGATGCCCTAAGTACTACTATATCTCTTTGATGAATATCAACACATGGAATGGGACTGTTTTAGAAGAGCTGGTAGATGAATTACTTCCAATTGACGTGCAATGTGTGATAACAACCATCGATCGCCTCTCAAATTTTGCACCAAAGCCCATCATATTGTAGCATGTCACCATTGTACGAAGATCGGACAGGAATATTCCACGTTAAACTATTCCCTTGTCTTAGAGGCAAGAACTCCTACTTACATGCTCAGCATATGTGAAAAGTAGATATCATCCCAGGTCAAGCTATACGAATGAAGTAACTCCAGAGGATTGGGAGCCTCCTAAACGCAGGATATTCACAAGGTTTGCCTTTTGGAATCGTTTTTCGACGTCACATGACTTGTGACAAGAGGATAGCCTCACCAACCTTTCAGTTAGCTCTGCAAATCCGCTTCCGAGATTGCTTCTCACATGCACGTTGAATGTCGATATTCCAAGAGAATATGGGCCGCCATTGTTTCCTATTCACTAGGTATATGGATCAGGTGGCAATGAGGCACAACATTGGGATTTTGCTCACTACTCGTGCGTGTCTACAAAAGGCCAGTCACTCATTAGCTGTGATTCTCGTGTGTTGGAAAATTTGAAAAAAATTGTGCTAGGGTCTTCAACTAAAAATCACCCATGCCCCCATCGTTGCTGGAAAAATCATGGAGGTAGGTAGGGGCTTGGGTCATTTTGAGAAGCAAAGCATTTTGCACAAATTATGCCTTAACCCGTCCTTTGGTGATTTGAGCTCTTTTTTACTTTAGATATCGGCCAACATGTTTCCTTCTCTTTAATAGATGGAAATACACAACTCCTGTCGCATTTCCATTTTTTTTAAAAATAGTCGTCAACCCGTGCGGCCAATTGTAGGTAGATGTATATAAGTTGAACTTATATTTATCCTTATTGCATGCAATATTAGTTGGAAACAAACATTATACAATAAATTATAATATCATTTTGAATCATTGTAACTATAACATGCAATGCTGCATATTGGTTACCGTGTGCTACAAATCACATATTCTTCTGAATAAACTCCTAATTTGAAATTGACATATAGTATGTGATTTATCAATTATGTTACACTAATGCTGCATTTTTTGTTACATTTTTTACGCTGGTTGTTAAATCTGTACTCACACAGTATGTCAATTAAAAGAAACGATAATGCATGGTAACATGACAGTATCCAACAATAATTTCCTCTGTTCAAGTCTCCCGAAGCCCTAAATTATTAGGTCTCATCCCTTACTCTAGAAACGTTAAATTTTACATTCCATCACAAAAAGATACTACATTATCCTTTCTTTAATGGCGTGAGTAAAAATCATGTATGGTTTCCGGCCATCTAAAACCCAATGACACTAATATATCATAATATATTGTGCGCCCTAAAGGAAACCTTGAATGGATCCTTTGAGCTCAGTTCAAAAAGGATGCATGAGTTTAAACTTTACCGCAAATTCTTTTATTTCCATGTTACACAGAAGAAAAACCGTCTGCATTGGTTGTTTCTACCACTTTCTATCCTAGATCTGCAGATAAGTAATCTTTTGAGTAACCCACAAATATAATATTTTTTAATAAAAATGTTATATGTAGCTGTTGGTAATTCAAATGTAGAAAAAATAGGATTACAAATATATTATGGCAATTTTCACGCTTTTCGAATCCTGAGTAGCGTTGTATCAGCAAAATAGAGGAATGCATATAAAGACAAATGAATTGTGGTCTCCCATAATAAGATTTTTCTAGAAAGATCTCATGACGCATGTATATCCTTGTAGTCCATCTTCAAATTTGCAATGCAAGTAACAAATCACTAGAAAGTCAAGTAGCCTGCAAACCTAATTAAATAAATATGGGAAAATGTATCAGGTGATCTACTCACAGTAGAATTCGATGGTACAAATTGCAACTATTGGAAATAAGTGTATCACATAAAACAATTAAGTAAGCAAAGTTTGCATGGTACCTTTTGTATTCTGTGAAGGAATAAGTAAAATTTCCATAGTTAAATCCTTTGAAACCTATACCGACAACAGTAAATAATTTTGACATCCATGTTGTATTTGTAAACAACATTTTCTCATATGGAGACGTGCAGTAAAACCTACTGACATAAGGAGTGTTCTCACATGAATCATCACACCACACAGTCCACGTAAATTCCAGGAAGATGACGGAGTAGCTAAAAGGAGAAAGAGTAAATGTGGGAAACTTACAGCTGCTTTCCCTTCAATTCTTCTACCATTTTTTGTTGCAACGTATTCCTTTCATCACATTGATAACACTCAAGCACTTTAGACATTTATAATCTAGATGGAGGAGGCAGCCAGTCAGCTGCTAACCGGTCGCCTGACTGCTAGACTCCATGGGCCGAGTACTAGGAGTCCAGGAAGCGGAGCAGTGGATATGGTTGTGTGTGCAGCAACTCCCAATTTGAAAACGAAACGTTGCCGTCGGTGCCGTGAACAGTGGCGGACCCAGCCCACAATGCCAGGGTGGGCCAATAGTACATACACGCATAAAGATGTATTTTTATTTGTTTATTCCATCTATTTTGCTACGGTATTAAGGCAGATTCCTAAATCCAGGGTGGGCCAGGGCCCACCCTGGCCACCCTATAGCTCCGCCACTGCCGTGAAGGAAATATCCGTGTGACACAGAGAGGTAATGGGAATTCCGAATAGCTATGCAATTTCTGACTGGATATCGTCACGACCGGATTGATAGGAGAAGATTGAATCGGAGAGCGACACTGTAAACATCTTTTTCTTTGCCAGAGAGCAACAAGGCAAATCCCCAGGAGTAACATAAATTTATTGGGTCATCTTTAACAGAAATATAACTTTTTGAATACTTATACTAATACCTAGCAATTTGGAATCTATGTAAAGCTCCTTACTGGAAAAAAATATTGGATTCCAGAATATACCTCATAACGATGTACAGATGATGAAGAAACAAACCTGCGCGGCTGCGCCTACTTTGGTACGATTCTTTCCCAAATAATGTTGGTAGGAACTCCTTCAATAGGCATGGTGTGGAAATATTTTTATCACGCTACATCCATTCAATTGAATCTGAATCCAGCCGTGGTGTGGAAATTTTTCCAATGAATTACATATCTGCATAGCAGTCCATAAAACAGAAAACTGCACTGTTCTACCAATTCAAAAACAGAAAACTGCAGTAATATATAAGAAAAGAGAATATTGCACCTGAAATAAATTTCGGAAAAAAGAGAATATCAACATGGGAATTGAAATATCTTGTACCATCATGAGCATTGGATTTTCATTAATCTCAATTCTGAAAGCAGTTATTTTCCCTTCAAAGAGAATAGTACGGGATGCACATGCAGTTCTTTTGAGATATTTCTTGGGATTCCGTCACTGATCCTGCCCAACGTTGATGTACTAAACGCATAACCAATCATTTATGTTGGTCTTCCACTCTAACCCTGGACATTGGACGCCATGACTGCTTTGGCGCTCTGCTTCCCAATCTCGACGGAAATCATTGTGGAGTCATCGTGCGTTGGCACAAAAGGTATTCTACGCGTGCGGGACTTACTCCGGAACATGGGCATTTAGCATGATGGGTCGTGGTGTCTAAGATGATGCTACATGGAAGCTGTGTAGTTGAGATTGGCACTGCGTATTGGTGGCAGCAGCAGCATGCCCCTGGTGATGGGATGCTACCAAGGCGCCAAGAACACAGCATAATTTAACACGTCCGTTCTGCCTGACCTAGCGGATCATATCTCAGAAAGTGATATCGATCGATTTAGGTGTGGTTGTTAGAATAAATTTGAGAAACTCCATCGATCATCTGAGGACCAAGCAATCCTCCACATCACGACACCGAGATTTGTTAACGAGGTTCATCGTCATGACTACATTCTCGGGGCTTCACTATGGATGCTCCTCCCCATGGCACCGTCACAATACCGCACCCTGGTCGCCCTGGACACCGGCACACACCGCCGGCTCCCCCTGCGCTCTTGTGCTATTATGTTGACATAGGTAACATCGTGTGTCTAGCCCCGCCATATATGAGAGGCTTAGGTTACAAGTGTCCTATTAAGACACAACTCTATATCCTACATAAACACAATACAACTACAAGTCCAACTGTAACCTACCTTGTACATTATATTCGACACAACTCTAAAAGTGGTATTGAGAGTGAGACGTGCATAAATTTGTGATGGGAAAGATGAGAGAGATCAGGGCATGAAACAATTGGAACCCTAGAGATTAGGGCAAATTGAGGGAACACGAATGGTGGTTTCGTGGAGAAAAAGCAACGGAAGATAATAACGATGAGAGATGAGAGAGATTGATGAGATAGATCAAAGCATGGAACAATGGAACCCTAGAGATTAGGGTAAATTCAGGGAATATGGAGAGTGATTCGTGGAGAATAAGCAAACAGAAAAGAAGATATTAACGATGGTGAAACAAAGTGGCCAGTGGGTATACGACTTGTTTTTTCCAACAGGCTTAAGCGAAGGGACTCTTCCTGTGTTCCACTGTTCCACCTGAGTTAATCTCTTCCGTTACAACTTCTGGTCTGACTCGTATTTTTTCATTTTTTCGGATAGACATGGGACTCCCGTTCTCCACCTGAGTTAATGTCCTCCGTTACAAAACTTGGTCCCACTCATATTTTTTATTTTTCTCTAATTGACATGGGAAAATTTCGGGAGATCTATACCATGATAATTTGGTCTGACCAGATCGACAGCTCGTAAATTCTAATTAATGTGGTAATTTCTTGGGAGTCTCTAATTAGTATAAGCTAGTCATCAACCCATGCACCTGCACAGGCTAGTAGTTTCAAGAAGCAAAAGAAAATCTTTTCTAATAACTCAATTTCCATTGATATCTCCATGTATTAAAAAATATGAAATATAATTGGGAATGTACTTTTTATAATGATCATTAGAAACAAAAATCATTTTTTGTGATTGTTAGGAACCAACTAATATGGTGAAATCTTACACACCTTTAGCTCGTTCGTGAATGGTATGCTTCCAATTATGTCACATCGATGGTACAATTTTTGCAGCGTTTCAAATCATGACAATCAACTATGCAAAAAAACTGTAAAGATGAAGAATAGATTGAGAATACCTCCTTATGTGGATAATATATCATTTTGTAGTAGATAAACCACGTAGCAGCAGAAATTAGCAAACCCATGAATGTTTGGTAAGCATAAGTGTTGCCTATGTATCATAAATGCAAGGATGGTCCAAACATATAATTCAAGCATCATGATTAAAGATGTCATGAAGAAGATTTGAAAAGAAGAAAAATGCATGACATGGTGCAACTATTTTCACAGCTGGAACTCACCATGTCGCACTCTATCACTACTCCCCGGTAGCGTCATTCATCTAGTGACTAGTCGATGCCGCACAACGCTAGAAGCACATAGAAAAAGTCAAATAAGATGATTTTATAGCTTAAGTGCACTATAAGAGTACTCTTTCTATATATAATGGAATATCATTCTATTATAATGAAAATATATAGGGTTAATACAGTGCATGTATATATGAAGCTACCATAAGGCATATAGTTCGTATTTTAAGCCGCACGTCTGGAAGCACATACAAACAATAAGTTGTCAACATACTGGAAAAACTTATTTTTTTTCGATAAAAAAAATTATCCAAAACATAATATTCGACTACAAAACTTTTGTGAGTAATATCTGAACATACAATAATTGTTAGTATATTCTTTGCCGACTTTCCAAAATATTTGTGACATCTGTTGCGGGCATGCAAAATCAACATGACATGTAGAGGAATACATCGACGGGTATATGACATCTCAACCTTGTACCCACGACTGGTAACATTTAGAAAATGTGCAACTGGGAAAAAAATCACATGATTATTGTTTTTCTAAGAAAAATGACGTTAGATGGAGGCTGGTCCATACTACAGGGAGGTGCATGGATCGTGTGTGTGTGATTATTTGAATTGCTGGATGTTGGTACTGAAGAATCCTTTTTTACTATACGTGATAGATATCATATTTGTTTTTTGAAAGAACTTTGGCGTGGATGTTAAGGCTCCTTTTGATGTATGTAGCCAGATATACTTTTTTTCTATGGACTGAAACATGGACGTGGGTGTGTTTTTTTTTTGACAGGGTAAAGATTTCATTTCTCAGATAATAGCAATGTCATTTACAGTCAAAGATGAAATGAAATCAGGCGGACGTGGGTGTGTGTTTTATTGAAAGGCTGGACGTGGGCGGTGATAATCCTTTTTTATTAGTACGTGGCATGCATGTCCAGAAATCTATTTTTAATATGTGATAAATTTCATCTTCTAGGACTCTATCAAGTAAAAAAAAAGTTCCATGATTTATTATCTTGTAGGACTCCGACGGTTTTTTTGTAAGATCCATGATTCCTTATTTGATCCTAGCCATACAATTTATATCCTATGGTTAATTTTTTCTTTTGTTTTAAGGATTAACGTGGAGGCTTCCTTGGTGCCTCCAATTAGTAATAAGAATATTTCTGTCCGCTCACCAGATTTCAGTAGGCTAATTGACTCTGGACTTGAAAAATATGCCACCGGGAAAGTACAAGTATATGGACTTGTTGCATGATATCTTTGAAGTGGACTAGATCTTTATTCTTAAGCTATGAATGAATGGATATACAAAAGCAAATCCCTACGGCTTGGGAGCAGCCACGCACAGCCGGCTGCATTCGTGCAAAGTTAATTAAAAGCCAAGCAAAGCAAGCAAGCATCCATCCATAACAACAGTCCACTGTATATCCATAGCTGACTTAGTGTTAACTCGTGTCAAGTCCAAATCAGCTCCCCACTTGGTTACATAACCCGATCAATACATGGCCTTTTTTTAGAAAAGGAGGTTAAACCTTCAGCCTCTGCATCAATCGATGCATACAACCATCTTTATTAATTATTTCACAAAGGTCTGACAAGAAAATACGTCAAGCCATCCGAAGCCACCACTCACACCTATAAACTCAATAATGTGGAGTGCTCTCAACCCCCATATCTAAAACCGATGACGTCGCCGATCCATCCACATAACGTATCGGGACCAACAGCCGGTGCAGCAGACCTAAAGTGCGAATCACATGCACACGTTTTAGAAGCCAGAAGCCACCATCATCCTCGGACCGCTGACTCATCTTCAGAAGAGAGATCCGCATCATCCTTGCCAGTCCAGACATCTGTCGACGCCACCACGGCGCCCAACGACACCATCACCCTACGCGCATTCATCCAGACGCGAAGACTCTGTAAGATATGTCATGCGTAGCACCTGTCGACCAGGCATGACACAACATAGCACCTGTCGGCCGGGCATGACTTGACATCTCCGCCAAATCTCCGTGCAAGACTTAGCCGCTCCACCTCATGGCTCATGCCTCTATCAATACATGGCCTACAGATAAGAAACAAAATAAAAGGGAAACCACATACGCATAGACATTCTCGTTCTCCATCATCGCCCGAAAAGATGTTGGTAGAGTATTATTTTTCATCTTCTTTCCTCTTTCCGGAGGACCGGCTAGCAAAAAAGTAAGCAGAAGGAATTAAGGGACAGCAACCGCGCTTGACAAGCATACGTTCGTCGCCGTCGATACTTTTTTTAGGAGAAATCCACACACGTGCTTACCACCGGACTACATAGTTTTTTTTGTAGTGAATACACAAACAATTTTTATCAAATGTACATACACTTATAAAATTCATGAACATTATAAGTACATGAAGATTTATTTTGAAAACATCCGAATTATTCATGTGTTAGTCATGAATGTTAATAGTGGAACCGATAAATACAATCTTAATTTGTGTTACATCTGTTGCATGTGATGGCTATACACGCATGCTTCCTTGAATAGATTTAATTTATAAACGCGATGTCGAACCATAAAAATGGATGATGCCTGAGTGTGGCCATACGTGCACGCCATCAATCTGATGCGTCAGAGTCAAAATTGGATTGAAATGATAGCGGCTCAACTAAAAAATATTTGTTGTCCCATTGCAACGCGGCAGCATGTTTGCTAGTTTTTACCTAATAGTAGTGCTTTTGGCTGTCCATCACTCATTTTATGGAAAACGACCTGTGTTTTTGCGAAATCAACCTGCAGTCTGGACATAAGTGACAAAAATGAATCGTTTTTTGAATTTTTTAGAAACACCCTTTTATTTCATGAAATAAACCAGCAATCTGGACTTAAGTGAAAAAACGAATCTTGTTTGTATTTTCCTAGAAACCCCCATGTCGTTTCTATCAATTAATCTGCAGTTCAACTATAAGTAACAAATGCTTTTAAAAATCATATCTTTTAAACCGAAACAACAATTTTAATTTTTTATATATGCAATTTGATTAGAAAAAATATGTAGAATCTGAATATGATGTTATTTTAGATATTTATAATTATTAAATTTCTATTTATGGTGTAATTTCAATCAATAGCGATGTCTAGAATCTGAATATGATGTTATTTTACCTATTTAACATTTTTAAATTTTATTTTTTGGTGTAATTTTAATAAATAGTGCACAATCCGTCTTTTTTATCGTACCAGTCCGATCCGTGTTGCAAATGAACACCTCATCAAAATCGGATTGAAGACAAAATAAACCATCAATAACGACACATGCATGCCTCGGCAAAATATCGCATGAAAAAAAGTTAATAGGCATCTTATTTCGAGAGAGAGACGCAACATAGATGGGATGTCAATGTTCAAATAGATGGGATGTTATGTCGAGAGTTAGGGACGTGTTGTATTGTTTTTTCGTTGTCACGCATGGGCTCATTTGCTAGTCCAAGGAAAAGAAAGGAAGGAGTAGAGCCGTTTGGAGGCAAGCGGTGGGACACATCAAGGCCGGACTGGCCATTAACGGGACAACAGCAGAGCTTGCGATTGCCATCGTTCATACAGCCATGAGTCCATGTCAGCCTTATAATTAGTTTGGTACATGCATCAGGAAAAATGTCTCTCCGAGAAGCCAGAAGCAATGAACCCAAATCGACGCAGTACGTACGTAATGGAAAGTGACCGGCGTCTCGGGCGCAAGAGCATGCGACAAGTTTACTATTAATAAGGGTATTTTCAATGCTGACTTATAAATTTCTCCGGTATGTGTAGACAGATGAATCAGTCCGCGAACACCAATGCCGAAAACCGTCATCCAATGTGATGTGGAGAAGAGAAAGGGACCGAAGGAGAATAGCTGTGTCTATGGTCGGAGCTGCAGTTTATATAGCAGATGAATGGCAATGGTTGGCAACAGACGAACATACGGGTGGCGCTGGAGTAGCCTCGGCAGTCGCGTGCCATTAATGTGGGCGGTAGATAGATGGACGGACGACCGTGGTGTCATTTGAATGCAAGCAGTCTGGTGTACCGGGAAGTGGCGCATGCCACACTTTCTCAGTCGACGCGCCATTTTTGTGTCGGTGTCAGTGAGAGGTCGCCTACGCTCTAGCGGGGCATGAATACGAGACTGGCGCTCCCGGAGCGACACTGACCATTTCGAACGTGAAATGTGTGTTGGCGAGGGAGGGGGTTTGGGTGAGTTAGGACGGTCAAGAGCAGGCATGACAGCGGTCTAGACGCCTACAAAGTCTCCGGTTTGCAAGGAAAAGTACAGACGGACCACTCTACGGGCTGATACATGTCTGCACTGGATGATACAACACAGAAGGTCGGCATTGAAGATGCCCTAAATGCTCTAAATGGTTGAAGAATATTGAATTCGTGCTCCAACCAACTCATCTAAAAATCCGAACTATGATAAAGGCCGAACATTATAGTCCAACACCTCCGTCACGTCGATGCTCCTTTGGAGTTTATGGCATGGACGACGAAAGCGGAGGGAGACCCTAATTATTTATTGCGTTTGTTGGATTTTGAACCCTGAACTTTTTGTTTGTAAGTTTATGCACCTAATCACAAACTTATGAAAAGAGACGGACAAGCGAATCAACCTGTGGTTGGATGGTTAGAGAAAAAGTGATATTCCCACCCCATCAGGATTCAAGTCGTGTTGCTTGCATTATTCTTGAATTTATTTTAGGATTTTCAATGATGCGCTTTTAGTGAAAGGAAACGTTTCCATCGACAACGAGACACCTAAGATGACTTCGTAAATCTAAACAGGATATTTCGACTCGGTCTTTTGAAGGTGCTCATAAGGATAGTGAATGCGTGTCTTTGTTCGTAGGGATAAATGTATGCCCGTATATATAAACACCAATGTATATACTGTGTTAAAGAAAAAAATAGCGGACACTATATATTCTAGCAAAGAACATACAAACGGGTCGTCTGCAACTGGAATAACCGTACGTGTAGTTTCACGGGAACCAGGTAATTCTTCTTGGGGGATGCTGCATGGTGGAGCACTGGAGCTCGATCTATCGGATACCCCATAGCCATTGCCAACCCGTACGTGGGCGCGCATCGGAGAAGGCGACGAGAGACCGAGACCGCCGGGGAAGGGAGACACAGGAGTCGGCGTGAATTGACGTGCCACGACTCTCCAACCAAACAGCGTCGTCGTCAATCCTTTCCTTTTGGCAATTGGAAAGCGCACAGAAAAGGCGTGCGGTACGACCAAAGTGCCGCCGAAGCCATTCACCGGCGTGCGACCGGGCCGGCAACGGGACGGCATGCAGTTCGCGTCCGTGTCCGCGCGCCCGACAGTCTCGGCGGGACGGTTCGTACGTAGTAGGTGCGTGCATGCCGACGCTCGCTCGCATGCAACAACCATGTACGTGTGTACGGTCGACTTAATGCTATCGCAGGCGGCAGGCTCGATGATGCGCTATGGAAGAGCTAGCAATTACCTCACAGTTGGGGCAGGCCCTCCGACAAGAGGAGGTATGGCTCAAACAGCGGTCTCGAATGTTGTGGCTGCGTGCAGGAGATCGGAATACAGGTTATTTTCTACCATGCTCTGTATTAATCTCAGGGCTACAGACCGATAGAGGAACTGCTGCAATGTGTTGAGCAACGAGTTTCCGTGGGGATGAACGATGCACTTGAAAAAGAGGATACACGGGCGGAGGTGAAGGCTGCACTTTTTGATATGACGCCATCTAAAGCGCCAGGCGTGGATGGATTTACAGCTGGTTTCCACCAACGACACTCGGATGTTGTTTGGGCAGATATTACTATGGCTATACTCAGCTTCAGAAGGAGAAAGAAAGGTAAAAACTTCAGTTGTGCCGTGAAACTTGACATGCTCAAGGCATACGTTCGGGTGGAGTGGCATTATCTCGAGGCCATGCTCCGGAAGCTAGGCTTCGGAGATCGTTTCATCAGTTTGGTGATGAAGTGTGTGATGTGTGTGAGATTCACAATCAAGGTGAATGGAGAGTTGTTACCGTATTTTAACCCCTCGAGGGGGTTGCGCCAAGGATGTCCCATCTCCCTGTATCTCTTCCTTATATGTGCGCAAGGCCTAACCTCATTGCTCAACAATTATGGAAGTGCCCGTGTCGTGGTAGCGATTCTGACATTAGAGAGGGATACGATAACGGAGCAGGATCTATCGAGATGCAAATGGGTGACACGGTGGTTTTAGCGAGTTCGGGTCTCTCGCGGTGGAGATAACAACCCTACATCTCGTGCTCCGGAGAGGCTTTGCTTATTCCTCATGAACATGAGTTACATGGTGTAGTTGAGAGGGAGAAAGGAGAACGGATCTCCATGCCTGAGCTAAGTCCTGAGCCAAGGGAGAGCAAGCTAGCCTGAGCTATGTGGTGGAGGTGGCTTATATAGAGTGCATCACCCGCTCACCTCGTATGTTACAAGATGGGGCATTGATGCCATCATGTCGGCCCATTGCAGAACCTCCTCTATGCTTCGACTGGCTTGCCGACTGTTGGTCCTAGCATATCTGAGTGAGTCACACTGCCGAGTGGTTGACTGTCATCCGAGTGGATGAAACGTTGCTTGCCGAGTG
Source organism: Hordeum marinum (assembly GCA_022496015.1). Lineage (NCBI taxonomy): Eukaryota > Viridiplantae > Streptophyta > Magnoliopsida > Poales > Poaceae > Hordeum > Hordeum marinum. The sequence continues at coordinate 30,238,961 of CM039678.1, forward strand.
GATAGTATGAATGTATTTATCTGGACCTACCTGAAATGTGGACCCCATGCTGTTATGATATTTCGACCCTTCAAGAGCCTACCTATTTTGTGTATCCCCGACAGCCCGCATTCACAAAGGAACCCGAGTGAGTGTCCATGCACCATGGGTTAGTCATCTCCTATTCCCTGACGATAGTCTTATCTTCCTTGGTGATAACATCCAAAGTGCAGCAAGACTCAATGAAATTCTCCAGATTTATGTTGATTGCTCGGGACAAGCAGTAAATTGAGAGAAAAGTTCTATCTTCTTCAGTGGCAATACAGATCAGCCCGTGCGATAGTCTCTTAAAAAGGCTCTTGGGATCTTAGCAGAGGCGTTCTCTGAACGCTATTTGGGTCTCCCGACAGCTACTGGAAGAGTCACTAGCGGCACATTCACCCACATCAGTGAACGTGTTCGCATCAAGATTGGTGGTTGGTCGGAAAGAAACTTAGCTTGTGCGGGAAGGGAGGTTCTTTTAAAATCTATTGTTCAAGCAATCCCGGCCTATACTATGAGTTGCTTCCGAGTGACAAAGAAAGTGTGCAAGGACATTACATCACCAATGGCCAAGTATTGGTGGAGTGGCTCTCTTGACAAGAGATCCCTACAGTGGTTGTCCTGGGAAAAGCTTACACAGTCAAAAATTAAAGGTGGAATGAGCTGTCGAGATCCCCAAAACTTCAACCTTGCTATGCTCAGCAAACAGGGATGGTGACTCTTGACTAACCTTGATTAATTATGTGCCTGGGTGCTGAAAGGTAAATACTATCCCCACTGCACATTCCTCCAAGCAACAGTCCCTAAGCGAGAGCTTCCTCGACCTGGAGGGACATCGCCGAGGGTAGAAAAGTCTTGGAGACAGGGCTCATTAAACAGATTGGTGATGGATCCTCTATCTCCATTTGGAATGATCCTTGGATTCCTAACACCATGTCTATGAAGCCGACGGGCAGGCTAGGTATTTCACCCCTACACACTGTGTCCGATTTGATCGATGACTACACTGGGAATTGGAAGGTTGATCTTGTTCGCCAAAATTTCCTCCATCATGATGCCGAAGCAATCATCAATATACCTTTGAACAGAATAGGTGGAGTTCACATCTTGGCGTGGGCACTGGAGAGGTCAGGCAACTATACCGTGAAATCAGCGTATCGTTCTCTATTGACTCGTAACGAGCATCGTACTCTAGAGTAAGGGATAATCACAAGATCTTCATCAGCTAATAAACAGTTGTGGTCTGCACTTTGAAAGCTACATGTGGTTCCGAAGGTTCGGGTGTCATGGTGGAGAGTTCTTCGCGGCATTCTGCCTGACTCCGTGACCTTGCAGCACCGACATGTCAAACATTTAGGCTGTTGTGACATCTATCAGGCCATGGATGAAGACTTGATGCATGCGCTTATCTCATGTCCGCATGCAAAACAGTTTTGGATGACGGCACCTGACCGGTTTGATCTCCATCTACCGAGGCTGCATCCTTTAACATGGGCTCGTGACATTGTGCTTGATCACATGTTCTCATGTGATACTAGATGCAAGATCATCACAATTATGCACGTCATATGGACCTCGAGGAACAACTGGACTCATGAGAAAAAGGGCTTTCATCCTGTGCAAGCACTCAAATGGTTCCATGAGACTCTTTCCTTGCTGGACTTGCCTGCTCGCCAGCCTCTTGCGCAGGCAGGGCAGAACTGGAGGCCCCCAAACGCTGGCTGGATCACCATCAACATTGATGGTTCTGTGTTCCCGGATTCCGCGAATGGAGGAGCAGGTGCTATTTCCCGGTCTCACCTAGCTTTCATATGTGACTGGTGCAGACCACTCAAAGGAGTGATTGACCCCTTCATTGCCGAGCTCCTAGCATTTCGGGAGGGAGTGATCTTCGCCCAGCTTCGCGATATGTCACATGTGATCAAGGAGGTCGATAGCTTGGAGTTGGTCACCCAATGGAACTCGCGCGGCAACTTACGTTCTGTGGCTGCGCCTATCTTTAGTGAACTAGATGTTTTAATCCCTACCTTTGTGTCTTTCTCGGTTCATCATGTCACTAGAACTTTAAATTTCCCATCCCATCTGTGTGCACAAGGTGTTTGTACGTCGGGGGTACAGAATGCTGGCTCGATTAGAGTCTGGACTTTCTTGTTGCTGGCCTACAGGCAGACTGTAACCGTCTATTATTAAGTTGAATAAAATCTGATTTCGATGCAAAAAAAAAGGCTCGATGATACGCCGCGGCGATGACTTATACCTGAGGCGACCGCGAAAACAACATGCGCGCGTCCGGGCATACGTGCACGTACGGGTCAAGTCGGAAATGGTTTGGTTACCGTGCGCCGAGTTATCTCATTTGGAACACGTATGGGTCAAGGGCTGGGGGTACAGAAACACAGGAGGAATTAACCCTTTTTCTTGTCAAGAACGGAGGAGCCAAAATTTACACATTATTTTACTTCGTATAAAACAAGTGGATCGCGTCACTCGTCATAATCAAAAGAGTCTTGAGGTAATCATAATTAAGCAAACCGGACCTGTCGGACAGGAAAAAACAGGAACAAGCGATCCTGCCGGTTCTTTAAGTGCAACGGACCAGGAAAAAAAGGTCAAACCAGATTTTTTTTCTTCAAAAAACCATTAAACCGGACGGTTCACAGAAAATCAGTCGGTTTGATATCATTTTCAGTAAAGCCCCTCAATAAGATCGTTTTTGCGGGAACAAGATGGTGGTAGAATAAAAAAAGGAAGAAAACCCCTTTTTTTAGTAGGGTTTCAGCCATTTGGACCAAGAGCAGCCAAGCACGAGGACCAAGACGCACGAGGAACACCTTCGATTACACATTTTTTATCTATAGATTGGTGCATTTATTGATAACGAATATATATTATTTTATTCCTTAAAAAATCGACGATCGAACTGATGAAGCGGCGGTCTGACCGGTAACAATGTGAACCCCTGAACCGGCAGGGCCGGTTTGATTACCAGTTTGTTTTTTCAAAATAGGGGAGTAATTAAAACTTTTGCAAGCGATACACTTCAACTGCTGACTTTTGTTGAACTTGACGCTGTCTAGTGTAAAACTATTGTTGTATACTGTATGATATATTCATAAAAAAATATAGTATAATATACTACTCCAGTATTCACACGCAACAAGCTCCGGGCCGCCTTTGAGTATTGTCCAGGATTTGAGCCTCAAATGCTGGGTAGTTGCTACAGTCATCAAAGGAGTTGGGCCTCATGCCCCGGTTCCAGGCCCTAGGTGCCGGTTCTTGTTTCCGACCCTACGTATTCAACGCCTTACCCAAGGGTGTTGTAGATACATTGCCCATCCTATCGTGTTTGGAAGGTTAACCAGGAGATAAGGGCATATAAATAGCTGACTCGCAGAAGAACTTGAACATGACTGGTCCGGATCCGTCTGTGCATACGGATAGGAGAGCAAGCTTGGCATCCAAGACCATCTCCTTGCCGCACCAGACCACAATCCCCACCAAGGTTGCACCTTAGCACATACATGAATAACAATGAGTTGGGCCGCCATCGGTCCACGTAAAAGGGGACCTTCAACAATGGGGGCTTGATTTCACCTGGATGAAGCCCCCATTTTGACAGCGCCACCGTGGGCAACATGTTTCCATTGGGGGTAGATCTGACAGCTCCATATCTGGTCGAGGGCACACCCTCAAGGCCCGTAGCACCCGTGTCACCCAGGAACCCCATCGGAGCTCTGCCGAACACCGATCACCAGATGGTTTCCTGCTAGTCACTAGGTCCCCAACAACGCCACCCATCTAGCACCAGTGGAAAAAGGCCCATTTGTTCCGGTTCGTAAGGCCCATTTGTTCCGATTCAGGAACCGGGATGAAAGGGTCGGGACTAAAGCCCACGACCTTTAGTCCCGGTTCGCTTACGAACCGGGACAAATGGGGCTACACGTGGACGCTCTGCCGAGCCCAGGCAGGAGGGCCTTTGACCCCGGTTGGTAACACCAAAAGGGACCAATGAGCGTCCACGCGTCAGCAGCCCAGGAGCTGTTTTTTTAAGAGGGGGGGTTGAGGGTTTTGGAGGGTTAATTTAGGGGTTTCGTATATTTTGATAGATAGCTAATAGAGAGAAGTGATCTCTCTTATCTTCGTGCTTGGTCACGACGCTACGTACTATACTTATAGATAGAACATATAACGCAATTTAATCATCGTTTTCGTCAATGAGACATCATATAACAAGTTGGTCACTACTCATAATCACAACTCCTCCTCCTCATCATCATCATCAACTCTAACACATTGTAGCACATAATAACACATTGTACCTAGGACCTATGTTCTTCTATCTCGTAGGACCTACTCTACCCTCTTTTAGGTACAATATCATAAAACAAGATAGACCCTGACTCTCCATTATGGAGAACGGAGATCATCCTATTTCCCCATTCTTGGCCTACGCACAATGTTGCTTCCAAGTAGATCTCTACGACTGAGCATACATTTTTTCAATCTTTGATTGTCATGACTCCATCGGTTTTATAAATCCGGTATGGACAGGAGTGATGTGTAGGCTGACCTGGCCGTGGTGGCCCTAAGCTCGTAACAACAACGCGATCTCTTGGAAACATCAGATGAGGCACAAAATCCTCCGGGATTTTTTGTTAAAAAACATAGTAATAACTTTGTAGTTAGCAATGTAGTTTAGTTTTAGAAGAATTTATGCAAAAGATGCACGGCTGTCGTAATAGTAGAATTAAAATCTTACCATGCAATCTGGAGGTTACCGTAGTTCACCACGTGCACTAGTGGCACGTATTGACCATAATGTGCAGGAGTTTGATAATAACTATTGTAATTCTCAAGATGACTAAAAAATGCGCTAAGATGATCTTTGTCCTTATAAGTTAATTCTGCTTCATCACTGTAGTAGTAGGTTCTGTCTATCAAAGGTGATAAGCATATTAGGCTCAAATGCATAAGCCTTGCATAGTGCTTGCCAACTTTTGCATTCAAAATAGCAATAGGTATCTGCATGGTACAATTTTACCATAAAATTAAAACCATGTTCGGTCCTCAAGTGAATTATCTTTACCGCCATATCTTTTTTAGTATTGAAACCAAGCTTATCCAAGACAACAATTCTTACATGGCAGGGGATATGCTAGTAGAACAGTAAAAAATTAAAATTAATTATAAGTTGAAGAAAAAGAGACAGAAGTCATGCTTAATCACGAAAAAAGACTTGTAATTGTGACTTACTGTATCCACTTGGAAGGTCTCATCTAGAATGATGCTGAAGCGCCTACCAGCAACTAGGAAAGTCTTGTCACATAGGCCGCGCTCGTCTTCACAGTATTCATACATAGAGAATTCCCTTTCGTCGTCAGACATTTCCTATGTTCATAGTTGAAACATTTAAAATCGATCGAAGAAAACTATGAGAAAACTGATCAATACACAGATCACTATTACTCAATATGCAACGGGTTGACTTTAGGTGTGTCGAGTCTTTTCTTCCTAAACTCTCATCTCATTTATATGGTGGGCACTCCCTTCGATATTGCGACCGTGGGTGATGGTGGCTCCTCCATTCGTCCCAGAGTACATTACACCAAAATTTCTAGCACACTGGAACGAAGGAGAACCGACCCCTACGACAACAGTCGGGATTCTTCCTCTCATATATATATATATATATATATATATATATATATATATATATATATATATATATATATATATATGGTGGACACTCTCCCTCACTGAAAGACACACAATGAGCCGAAACAGACCTAAAGTCAACCCGTTTCATATATCGAGCAATGACATAGAAACAATTCCCTATGTTTTACCGGAATGACTTGCAAATCACAAATACACTTATAATGAACTCGAATATAATATCACTAATACATCATCCCGAATAAGCCAATTCAAAAATTACGGCACGCTTTGGATCCTAATGCGTGTGTAACTTTTGGTCAGTCGAGGCTATCCTTAAGTAACTCTCATATCTCATGGTTGTGTTGGTACGCTCTCTCTCACACTGATATTGTGGTGTATATATGTTGGTGGGTAATCTCTCACAGTAATAGTTCGACCGCCGGTGATGGACGCCCCCCCTCTTCTCTTCTTGCGCATTATACCGACGAGTATATCGCAAAGAAGAAAAGAAAGAGGAGGCGCCTCCATGACAACAGTCGGAATTCCTCCATCAAGAACACACATGAATGTCACACAAGGAGCAACGACAGACCGAAAGTCACACACACATTATATCGATGAAATATCACAAATACATTAATATTTATAATAACCTGGAATATAATATCACTAATACATCATCCCGAATAATCCAATTAATGCATCATCAAATATTAACTAATACATCTTGAATATTATCATATAAGATCACTAATACAGATCGAATATCCTAGAATCCAAAGCGGAGGACGGTGAACTCGGTTCACTAGCGGTCTCTGAGTCGCCGGCGGTGGACACCCAAAGATAAGGAACCATTACGGTATCATAACTCAAGTGAGATCCCTGAAGGATCTCCCAGGTATTGTCGAACAAGGCGTCCAACGCCGCCATGTGGCGACGGACGTGCTTGTTCTCCTCCATGACACAACGACATACCACCTTCGCGGGTGCCCACTCCCTCCACACCGAAAGTGGCCCGCGTGACCGCCACCACAGACGGTCCGGGTCGACGACGATACCTGCATTCCTCACCAACCTCTGAGCCCGGAAAGGTAACACCTCCCAGTGTCAGCCCGGCGGAGCCCAGTCCCGGACATGGCGACTATCAAGCAGGCTCTCGCGGACTACTCGACGACGAGGATGCGGGCCAGGCATCGTCGACAAATTCCTATGAGAACGTTTTCTTATGGTTTAATCACTAATTTTTCATAAAACCCAATTTTTTTCTATAATCTAACATACACATACTAATTTTTCCTAGGACTCCTAATAATTAAATAAAACATAAAACAACATATTAATCTAACATAAACATTCATCATTAACATACTAATTTAACATAAACATTCATCATAAACATACTAATTTAACATAAACATTCATCATAAAAAAATTCTGTAATCTAACATACACATACTAATCTAACATAAACATTTATCATATAAAAAATCAACATATATTTTTTTTTAAAAATTGCAAGGAGCTAGGGCGGCGGCGGCTCACAACGGGGGTGGCGACGGGGCGGCTACGGGGGCGGGCTGGCGACGGCGACGGGGCGGCGACGGGGGCCGTAGGGGAGGCGACGGGGGAGGGGCGGCGACGGGAGCGGGGCGGTGACGGGGGCGGCGGGGGCGGGGGGAGGGCGGAGACGGGGGCGGCGACGTGGGCGACGGGGAGAGGCGGTGACGGGGGTGGCAGGGACGGCGACGAGGGTGGGGAGGCGACAAGGGAGGCGACGGGGACGGGGCGGCAATGAGGAGGGGGATGACGACGGCGGTGGCAGCGATTGGGAGGCGATGGGGGCGGCGAGGACGGCAACGGGGAGACGTGGAGGGCAATGAAAACTGTGAAATTTCCTAAGTGCTTCTTATATAGCAGAAGCATTGATCCCGGTTGGTGGCACCAACCGGGACCAATGCCCACCTTTAGTCCCGGTTGGTGCCACCAACCGGGACCAAAGCCCTGTTTTCAGCAGCCCAAAGGGCGGGAAACAGGGACCTTTGGTCCCGGTTGGTGCCACCAACCGGGACCAAACCCTGTTTTCAGCAGCCCAATGGGCTGGAACAGGGACCTTTGGTCCCGGTTGGTGGCACCAACCAGGACGAAAGGGGGGAATCGGTCCCGGTTGCTGCCACCAACCGGGACCACTGGTCCCTTTTCGTTGGGCGGCGGGAAAGCAGCAGATGTTTAGTCCCACCTCGCTAGTCGAGGGGAGACAACACCTGTTTATAAGCCCCGATGCGCTTGACTTGTCAAGCTCCTCTCATAGTGAAAATAGATGTCCTTATACACGAAATTTTACCTAAATTCAAAATACTAGTTAGGTGCCTAACTAGCACCTTGAATTTAGGTTGAATTTTAGTGTAAGCGCATCTATTTTCACTTTTGTTTTTTTTATGTTATTTCTTTGCTATTTTTACTGTTATTTAATATTACTTTGTTTTAACATTATATTCAATTTGGTAATTTTTAGGTTTTATATAATTTTAGTTTCAAAAATACTAGAGGTTTATAATTTTAGTTATTGATTTTTTTTGAAGTATCAGGGTTCCGGACGGAAACTCATCGGTTACAAAAGGCATTTCATTTTCTTGAACTTATTTGAACTCTAGGCTTTTTGTGTGTTTAAAATGCACCATTCAAAGCCACATCATCAATTTTCAACCCTTTCTGATTTCATTTGGTATTTTTCATGCAGTTATTAATTTTTTTGAGCTAAATGACCCTGAAATTGGAAAGCACTACAAATAAACTTTGAAAAGGTTGATAGTTGGCATGGTACCATCATTTCACCAACATAGCATGTGCTAAAAAGTTCAGAGGGTTACGACAAAAGCTGGATGCACTTCGTGTACAAAACGGGCAGTCTCTTTCGAAGTATCAGGGTTCCGGACGGAAACTCATCGGTTACAAAAGGCATTTCATTTTATTAATCTTATTTGAATTCCAGGATTTTTGTGTGTTCAAATTGCACCATTCAAAGCCACATCATCAATTTTCAACATTTTCTGACTTCATTTGGTATTTTTCATGCAGTTATTGATTTTTTTAGCTAAATGACCCTAAAATTGGAAAGCACTACAAATGAACTCTAAAAAGGTTGAAAGTTTGCATGGTATCATCATTTTACTAATATAGCATGTGCTAAAAAGTTGAAAAGTTTACAGCAAAAGTTCAATGCACTTCGTGTACAAAACGGATAGTCTCTATCGAAGTATCAGGGTCCGCACGGAAACTCATCGATTACAAAAGGCATTTCATTTTCTTGAACTTATTTAAACTCCAGGATTTTTGTGTGTTTAAAATGCCCCATTGAAAGCCACATCATCAATTTTCAACCCTGCCGACATCATTTGTTATTTTTCATGCAGTTATTGATTTTTTTGAAAAAAATGACCCTGAAATTGAAAAGCACTACAAATGAACTCTGAAAAGGTTGAAAGTTGGCATGGTATCATGATTTCACCCACATAGCATGTGCTAAAAATTTGAGAGGGTTACGGCAAAAGCTGAATGCACTTCGTGTACAAAACGGACAGTCTCTTTCAAAGTATCAGGGTTCCGGACGGAAACTCATCAGTTACAATAGGCATTTCATTTTCTTGAAATTATTTGAACTCGAGGCTTTTTTTGTGTTCAAAATGCACCATTCAAAGCCACATCATCAAATTTCAACCCTTCCCGACATCATTTGTTATTTTTCATGCAGTTATTGAATTTTTTGAGCTAAATAACCCTGAAGTTGGAAAGCATTACAAATGATCTCTGAAAAGGTTGAAAGTTGGCATGATATCATCATTTCACCCACATAGCATGTGCTAAAAATTTGAGAGGGTTACGACAAAAGCTGGATGCACTTCGTATACAAAACGGACAGTCTCTCTCGAAGTATCAGGGTTCCGGATGGAAACTCATCGTTTACAAAAGACATTTCATTTTCATGAACTTATTTGAACTCCAGATTTTTTATGTGTTCAAAATTATGCAGGCCCTTAATATACTCGGAGGTGCCTTGGTCACCGTACATTCATTGGCAGTTCATCTGCGTGCGTTATATAATAAAGTGTATTAAAAACCATTACAATATATCATGAATAGAGAAGTGACCAAATTAATAGTAATTCATCATCACATTAAAGCTAAAGTACAATAATAACCAAAATAAATACGTATAGTTCATACATAGTTGTCATTATTAAACAACATATAGCTCTCTAAATCATCTAATTAAAACATACAGCGAAACTACGTAAAAAATTTAAATGCAGCAACAAATGCAATCATAACTGGTAGTAAGGTACCAATTGATCCAACGGCATAATGATACCAAGCCTCAGTATGAATGACATATTTTCTAATCTTTCTAAGCTTCAAGCGCATTGCATCCATCTTGGTCTTGTGATCGTCGATGATATTGGCAACATGCAACTCCAATCCCATCTTGTCATCTTCAGTTCTTTTCAATTTTTCTTTCAAATGATCGATTTCTTTTTTAGCTTCTGTTAACTTCTCGAGCAGAATTGCATAGTCGGTTGGAATTTCTGGTTCAACTACTTCCTATAGATAAAAACATCTACATGAAGTTGGTGGCATAATTAATTGTCATAGACATTAGATATGTGAAATAGTTATATAAAAGATAATATACCACATCTGAATCATAGACTAAACGAGGGCCGACGTGGGCAGATACCATAACCATGGCACTATATAATAACAAACAATAATAAACGTAAGAAAATCATACGAGTAAGTATATTTTATTTTAACAAGAAGATAAGATCAAGAGGCTCACCACGCGCGGGCGATCGACGACGGTTTCAGGACGGGGACGGGACAGGACGGACCGCCAAACCTAGATAAATCTTGACAAAAATGGAGTTTGGACAAGGAGCTTCGAGAGGAGAAAGCTTAAGTTTGGTTTGGGCATTTCATCAAACACCTCATCTGCATAGAAGGTGAGTTAGAGCACCACAAAGCTCTCCCCTCGCCGGCCTGAAAAATAGAGCAATGAGGAGTGCTCTGCTCGCTGGCGAGAGGGGTATATATAGGCATCTCATTGGTCCCGGTTCGTGGCTGGAACGGGGACTAAAGGACCCCCTTTGGTCCCGGATCCAGCCACGAACCGGGACCAATGGTTGTGGGCTAGGAGCGAGGTACATTGGTCCCGGTGCGTGTCTGGAACCGGAACCAAAGGTTCCAGACGAACCGGGACCAATGCCCCACGTGGATCGCCCGGCCCCCTAGCCTCATGAACCGGGATAGTTGCCCCCATTGGTCCCGGTTCATGACTGAACCGGGACTAATGTGATGGCCCGGTCCGAACCAATGCCCTGTTTTCTACTAGTGTAGACCCGTCTACTGCCATGCCCCCATCAAGGGATGGGGGGGCTACTCCGTAATATGTTCGATTTGGATGTAATATTGGATCTTATCTCATGTGAGATGTATTATCTATATCTAGTGATACCAAACCGTAAATGCTCCCATTATAGCATTTTGAAAGAAAATCAATTATAAATGTTTCAAAAAGTTTTGAAAAAAATCATGAATGTTTACAAGGAATTTTTCTACAACCCCTAATAAGTTCAGCTTCAAATTCGGAATGCACATTGAGAAACAAAAAAGACAAATCCAAATGTGAATAGTGTCAATTTTGTTTTTGTCTTTTTGACACAGTAATCCTAGATTGGATATTTTTGTTTCTCAATATGTATCTTGAATTTGGATCTTGATTTTTAGGGATCATGTCACATAGTTGCGAACATCCAGAAAAAAAATAGATTTTTTTGAAACATCTATTTTTCTTTCAAAGTAGGTATCATGAGAGCATTTAAGGTGCGATATCATCCGACACTCTCCCGTGTTATCCATATCACTTCTTCATTAGTTGTTTCTATAACGATACCTATATTGTTTCGCTCTGATCCGTATAGACATGTGTGTATGTGTTGAAGCTATACGAATCAGGCAGGTAGCAGATGTGCCTCTATTCTGGAGTTAGCAGCAACATGCCAAGTGTGCAACAATGTCGCAGCCCAGACTACCTTACATCCCGCGTTGCATTACGAAAAAGAGAGACCAGTTAACAAGGGAAACCAGACCCAAAAATCATATATTATATGGTCAATTAAGTAAAACTTGGAAGACCACACTAGCTAAGGAAACCGGACCAAAAAATCATACATGACGCCTGATGGTTTCACGAGTCGCTGAGAAGCTTACCGTGCAAATTTTGTCAGCACTACTGGAATACGGAAACCGATCATCAATTTATGAATTTATCATTCAATAGATACACTCTCAAGAAATGGAATTCTATGATCGACCAAAGTCCCTCCCATCTTCCCTATCTTGACAATAATCTCATTTTCTATTAAACTCTTCAGTAGAAACAGCTTAAAAAACAAAAATGAGCATGCGAGCTTGCATATCTTCAAATTAAGAATCAATAAGCTACGATTCCCTCTACAAATTCGGTCAATGAATTAAGTACCATAGCATATATACAGTAAATCTTTTGAAATATAAAGTCAAGAGCTGTTCTTCTCCTGTCATGACGTACGTGATGCATAATTTGCAAAGGGAATTATTTCCATTAATTTCTAGTCTCCATCTCGGCTTTTGGTCCTGCAGGAAAGAAAAGCAGGAGACAGATTTGCACAGGATCGAATACAGCAACTGAGCTGCAGATTCAATATACATGCACACATTTCTTTATCGGTTTTGCAAAGTCAAAAAAGCTGTCTCATTGCTTTGCGCTTTGTTCCTTCCAATAAATAACCTCGATCGATTGTCGGCTGGCCAAAGTTAGAGATCTAGTACTGATCCAGTCCTCGAGCCAATCCTGAGGAATGCATCTTTTACGACCTTGCGAGGCTTAATTCCCTCTTAATTTATCACAACATCACGCAGGAACATGAAAGAAAAGAGAAACGGCTGGCACACACACATCTTTTACTCTCTGCAGCTTAATTTTTTCTTAATTTATGACAAGGTCACGCATGAACATGAAAAAAGAAGAGAGATCGTCGACACCGTCCCTGTCGCTGATCGATGATGCTGTTAGTACTTTTGCAGTAGTTGCTGTGGTGGTTACGCTGGCCATGCCATGCTGTGGTGACGATGATTTTACCCAGCGGTGGCGGTGCCGCTTATGAAGATGATTTTTGAGGTCGCGTGTCATGGGTCCCGATGTTGGCCTCCCTCTCTCTCTCTCCCTTGCCGGCGGGGGGGCCCTTGGTGTTTCCCTCTCAAGGTTGGTGGCACTTCCCTTAGCTAGCTAGCTGGAGCTAGAGTTGTGGCCGGGCCAGTGTGCTCACTCGACCGATCAGTAGCTATATATAACCACCCCATTACGGGCAACAACATAATTCCCCTCGCTGGTCTCCATCGTCTTCCCCCGCGCAGCTATTGCTCCCTCTGATCAATCATGAGCATTTCCGTGAACAGGCAGTCGGTGGTGCCGCCGGGGTTCCGGTTCCACCCCACGGAGGAGGAGCTGCTCACCTACTACCTCGCCAAGAAGGTGGCCTCGCAGCGAATGGACCTCGACGTCATCCCCGACGTCGACCTCAACAAGCTCGAGCCATGGGATATCCAAGGTGAGTTCCTTCGTTCCTCACCAGTAGCAGTGCACTATGCATGTGCTAGATCAATGGTAACCTAATTGGCCATGTCAAAATGCATGCAGAGCGCTGCCGGATCGGCACAGGCCTGCAGAACGACTGGTACCTGTTCAGCCACAAGGACAAGAAGTACCCCATGGGGACGCGCACCAACCGCGCCACCGCCGTCGGGTTCTGGAAGGCCACCGGCCGGGACAAGGCCATCTACTCCGCCGCCGGCTCCGGCCGCATCGGCATGCGCAAGACCCTCGTCTTCTACAAGGGCCGCGCCCCGCTCGGCCACAAGTCCGAGTGGATCATGCACGAGTACCGCCTCGACGATGCCGCCACCCTAGGCAACAACCCCACCAACCATGCCGCCGGCGACGACCCCTACTACCCCGGCGCCTCATCCCGGGTACGTATTTACGTTCCAGACTGTACTATATACTGTAGTACGTTGGAGTGCATGCACGGTGGCCCGCCGGCCGGCCGACAGGGATGGAGATTGCTCGCTAGTGGTGCATGCATGAGATAATCAAGTGTACTATGTACGTACTAGTGAAGATGATGTATGCATGGTATATGCTCACGTGGCACATATGATATATGCTCACGTGGTGCATGCATGGTATATGCTCACGTGGCACATATGATGTTCACGTGGCACATATGCGACACTGTAGGCGACCAAGGCTAGTGAAAATGATGTCCCGGTGGTGGTTGGGAATGGGGACGCACATGACATAATGCAATGGATTTCCTTTCAAAGGGAGCTGGATTTAGCGGGTAGTATGTTCAGTACTCAACTTGTGAACAAATACAATCTAGTTAGTGTTTCTCTTATATCAAAAAATAACTACAAAAATAAGCATACAATCCGTCATCATATATACATACACTTGTTCAAACAGAAGAAAAAACCAAGCACTGGCTAATTCTTTTAACCAAGCTTTGAATCAATGGATCATATATATGTTTAACAAGATAGAATCATACAGATGGATGACTTTATGGAACTCACGATTATCCTTCCTCTGGTTGGTTGTAGTAGCTTAACTTTGTTTGGTTGTTGCCTTATAAAGTATATAAAACAAGCCGAAAGCCTGTTTCCAGGCTTCACTATGCCGAATGCCTTTATATTTAGCGCTATAATAGCAATCAACGAGCTATTAGCGTTTTTTTTATTTACTGATTAAAAAGGCAGAAAAGGGCTCTCCATTAACTACTTCACAATATAACTACACTTCACTGCACACTGTCTCTTGGTATATACTCTGTACCAATTGAACGAAGAGAACCTGAATTTATCGAATAGTATGTGGATCATTGCGGCATATGACAAACTACTATAGTTAACAAACTTCCATTATCGAGCGAGCCTTTTCTAGGGTCAAACACTACGTTCGTTTTGAGCTGCTGGCTTAGGTAGTGGGAGTAGTACCTTCAATTTGAAAATCCAACAGCATGCATAATTAGCATAATCTAATTACAGACCGATCGATGTAAAATAAAATAAAATTACCGTCCGATCGATCTGATGCAAATTAATTGTCGATGTTATCCGTATCATATGAGCAGATGCCCGGCGTGGCCCGGGAGCAGTCGTCGGCGCAGGAGGACGGGTGGGTCATCTGCAGGGTGTTCAAGAAGAAGAACATCGTCGTGCAGAACGGCGGTGGCGGTGCAGGGGCCAAGCTGCCCGGTGCCGCTTCCATGGCGGGAAGCCGGAGCAACTGCTCGTCGCCGGTGACCACCACCGCCAGCGACCACGCCAAGACGACCGAGATGCATCAGCATCACTCCGCTAGCGACGGCGCGCTCGACCACACCCTCAACCACTACATGCATGGCCACTCGTCCATGACGCCGTGGAAGCAGGAGACCAAGCCCGTCAACCCATCGTCACCAGCGCTGGACCAGCTGATCAACAGCATGTGCCACAGCGGCAGTAGCACCCTATACGAGGATATCATGAAGCTCCCGCCGCCCGAGCACGTGGTTCCCGGAGGGCTCGTGCTGTCGCCGACCGAGTACGGAGGCGACTGGGACGCCCCAGACCGGCTCGCGGCTTATGAGCTCAGCGGCCTCTCGGACGCCGCGTCGGCCAAGACGACGAATGGCATGCCCTTCATTGTCGACGAGCTCAGCGGCGCCACGGCATTCTCTGGTGGTGGCACGTTACACGTTTCCTCCATCACCGGAGACAGCGATGGCGACCTGTGGAGCCTAGTGTTAGATAATGTACATACGGTATAACTATAAACTGTGTAGAGAGTCGTGTGCGTGGTAGATACGTGCGTTGTAATATTGTACTGTAGGTAGTTAGGATCGGATCTGTATAGATCGATCTAATCTCCCTAACCGTCCTGATGTATATCTCTTGTATGTTCTGCCTTTATAAACACGAATGCATCCCTCCTACTTAGCATATGTTTTCACATGTTTCACATGGTATACAGAGCAATCTGTTTTCACCGCATCTAGCCATGTCAAGCTCCTCCTCCGCCATGGCTGCGCCTGCCCTCGCCTCGCTCGGCCACACGATCGCTAAGAAGCTCAACCGCGAGAACTTCCTCATCTGGAACGCTCAAATCCTGCCGCACATCAAGGCGACAGGGATGATGGGCTACTTGGATGGTTCCATCCGAGAGCCCGCAGTTGTGATCCTCTCGAAAAAGAAGGTCTTTGGGAAGAAGGAGATCACGGAAACGTCGAACCTCGAACATGCCCTATGGGTTACTCAAGACCATCAAGTCCTCACCTTTGGTTTCTCGCGAGATCTTGTTGCAGGTCAGCTCATACACCACCGCCGCCACGCTTTGGAAGGCTCTATTACAGAGTTTTGCCTCGCAATCAAGGGCGAGGATCATCCAGCTCCGCACCGTCATTGAGCACACACGCAAGGGAGATCTCTCCGCGGCGGCTTACTACACTAAGATGGTGAGCATCGCAGACGAACTAGCAGCAGCCCACTACTGGGGAAAACCTTATACACAGAAGTTTACCAATAGTGCTTTTTAAAAGGAGACGCTGCTGCGCGTGTAAAACAACAGCGCTACTAATAAAGACATATCAGTAGCGTGGCACGTATAAAATGCGCTACTAATATAATTGCCACACCATTCCCGACAGGCTAGGTATAGTAGTAGCGTCCTTCCTCAACCAGCGCTGCTGTTATTCTACTTAGCTGTAGTGCTTGGTTCCAATCCACGCTACTGCTATGCCAACCTTATCCACCCTGTGCGCTCCCTCTCTCTTCCTCACTCCCGGCCCCTCACGCCCCCTCACACTGTCGCTCCCTCTCTGCCCCCCGCCGCTCGCCGCCACTGTCGCCTACCCCTCCTCCCTCCTCCCTCCTCCCCGCCCCACCTCCTCCGTCCTCCATCCACTCCTCCATTCGCCGCCAGCCGGCCCCTCCTCGCTCTCCCTTCCTCCCCCGTCCTGCTTCCTCCTCCCTCCTTGAGTCTCCCCTCCTTCTCCCTCATCCCTCCTCCATCCACAACCCCTCCTCCCTGCTACATTTTGATTTAGTAGGCTAGTTGATATTTTCTTGTTGATATGCAACATTTTGATTTACTTAATAGTTTTTAGTTGATATATAACAATTTTGATTTAGTATGATTAACTAATTAGTAAAAATTTAGATATTGTTGATATTTTTTAGTTGATATAAGCCTCTGTTCATTTATAACTAATTAGTAAAGGTCATGCTGAATTTTTTTCATAAATTTTAGCATGACTTGTGCTACAATGTAGGACATATCGAGTGCTTGTGATTTGCCCACCATATACGCGAGATGAGAGTTTAGGAAGGAAAGACTCGGCGGACCTAAGGTCAGCCCGTTTCATATTGAATTATAGCAATCTGTGTGTTGATTAGTTTCCTGATAGCTGCCTTAGATCGATTTTAAATGTTTCAACTATGAACATAGGAAATGTCTGACGACGAAAGAAAATTTGTTATGTGCGAATGTTACGAAGACGAGCGCGACCTGTGCGACAAGCCTCACCTAGTTGATGGTAGGCGCTTCAGCATCATGTTGTACGAGACCTTCGAAGTGGATACAGTAAGTCACAACGACAAGTCTTTTTTCGTAATTAAGCATGACTTCTGCTTCTTTTGCTTCAACATATAATTTTAATTTTCTATTATACTACTAGCGTATCCCCTGCCATGCAAGAATTTATGTCTTGAATAAGATTGGTTTCGATACTAAAAATGTATGGAGATAAAGAGAGTTCACTTGAGGATCAAGCGTGGTTATACTTTTGGCATAAAATTGTACAATGCAGACACCTACTCCTATTTTGAATGCAAAATTTGAAGAACACTATGCAAGGCTTATGCATTTGAGCCTAATATGCTTATCACCTTTGATATTCATCCGGAAGATGAAATTGAAGGTAATATCGACATCTAGGTTGATGTGCAGACGCCTCCAGTTCTACAATTATATGAGTTTCTCAACCATATTTATTAAGTAATTTATATTGTTTATTTAAAAATAGTTGACAACTAATCTTTATTGACAACTTATTTCCATTCAAGAAAACATGTCCAACGCTTGGTAGACAACACCTACTACTGTCCCGGGACTGAACTAAACTGCGAGGAGATAGGTCATTATGTTTCATGGCTTGAGGATCTATATGCTGTCAAGACAGGTTATTTTCCTGGACTTTGAGATATTAGTACTCAAAACGTGCGACCACTAGTGTGCGTATTGAAGTACGGTCACATCTATCTAGGAAAGATGGTAAGATTTTTACTATTTGTCCTCAGTGCATCTTTTGCATACATTATTTTTAACCTAAACTTCATTGCTAAGTATGTTACTACGATGTTCTTTAACGAGGACTCCCGATGAGTGTTGTGCCTCTTTGGATCGAGTCTAAAGGTCGCATGGCAATGGTTAGCTTACGACCAAGATATCCTGTATTGCACATGAGTGCACTCATCATTTCTCGAAGTGAGCAAGTCTTAATAGTTATAGACCGAAGCAAAATTGTGAAGGATCATAGAGAAGTACTAGGGGGCAACACTCAGAAGCGCAACCCATAATTAGGAGACATGTTCATATGCATTCTCCAATATGATGAACAAGGAGTGATAAACATGTTTTATGCTATTTTACATGAGAGAGAGCAGCAGGAGTAGGTCCTAGGTATTAAGAACAATTAGTTAGTACTGATTATATATGACTAGTGACCTAGTGACCAAGTTGA
This sequence comes from Hordeum marinum, assembly GCA_022496015.1. Taxonomy (NCBI): domain Eukaryota; kingdom Viridiplantae; phylum Streptophyta; class Magnoliopsida; order Poales; family Poaceae; genus Hordeum; species Hordeum marinum. The sequence goes on from CM039678.1 coordinate 30,257,515, forward strand.
TGCCCAAGTTGATGATGATGAGGAGGAGTTGTTATATGATGATGATGATGAGTTGTTGTTATTATAACTAGTGACCAAGTTGTTATATGATGTCTCATGGACGAAAATGATGATGATGATGAGTTCTTATATGACAATGATGTATTATGATGATCTGATGAAACTACGGTATAGAGCCTGTATAAATACATCACAAATACGTAGAGAGGTATGAATCTGTGAAAGCAGTAATACTAGCAGCAGCGCTAGAAGCCATCTAGTAGCAACGCTGGATTATCAGCAACGCTTGCCTCTCTGCAGCGCTATAGATAGTTAGCAGTAGCGCTGCACCAACTAGCGCTACTGCTATAACTTAGCTGTAGTGCCTTAGCAGTAGCGCTGGACCCAGCGCTACTACTATAGGTTTTTCAAGCGCTACTAGTAGGGTTTCTCCTAGTAGTGGCCGGTAAGCCGCTCGATGAGGATGATGTTGTCTCCCACATATTGCAAGGGCTCCTCCATGAACCCGACTACAATGGCTTTGTTTCGGCCATCTCTACCCGCACCGCCTCCGATCAACCGATCGGTCTGGTAGAATTCTTCTCCTTGCTGCTGGCGGCGGAATCTCGCATCACCACGCAGAATGCGGCCTTCCCCATCGGCCACTCCGCCAACCACGCTGCTAGGGGAGGCGGACGCAGCAATTCTGGATGCCCTGGCTACAATTTTGGATAGGGTGCCCGTGGCTACAACAATACCCACACCGGCGCTTGCTACTCCGACAACTTTGGTGGCGGGTGTGGCGGCTCCTTTGGAGGGGCTCCACGTCAAGGCAGCGGTGACCGTGGTGATCACGGTGACCGCGTGTAGGAAAAGTGTCTAATCTGCAAGGAGATGGGACATGGTGCATGGCGCTGCAAGATGCGCCATCGCAACTACTGTTGGGAGACGTAGTAGTAAATAAAAATTTTCCTACGTGTCACCAAGATCTATCTATGGAGAAACCAGCAAACGAGCAGGGAGAGATTGGATCTTCATACCTTTGAAGATCGCTTAGCGGAAGCGTTGCTAGAACGCGGTTGATGGAGTCGTACTTGCAGCGATTCAGATTGCGGTAGATCCGATCAAGTGCCGAACGGATGGCACCTCTGCGTTCAACACACGTGCAGCCCGGTGACGTCTCCTACGCCTTGATCCAGCAAGGAGGGAGGAGAGGTTGAGGGAGAGCTCCGGCAACACGACGGCGTGGCGGCGGTGGAGCTGTGTGGTACTCCGACAGAGCTTCGCTAAGCACTACGGAGAACGAGGAGAGGGAGGAGTAGGGCTGCACCAGGGAGGAGATGAACTCGTGTGTTGTGCAGCCCCAAATACCTCCACTATATATAGGAGGAGGGGAGGAGAGGTGCTGCGCCCTAGGGTTCCACCCTAGGGGTGGCGGCAGCCTCCAGAAGCCCATCTGGCCGGCGGCCAGGGCAGGTAGAGGTGGAGGCGCCCTAGGGTGGGCCTTAAGGCCCATCTAAGCCTAGGGTTTGCCCCCTCCACCCTTGCTACGCCTTCGGCTGTGGTGGGAGGCGCACCAGCCCACCTAGGGGCTGGCTCCCTCCCACTCTTGGCCCATGGAACCTTCCGGGGCAGGTGGGCCCACTTGGTGGACCCCCGGAACCCTTCCGGTGGTCCCGGTACACTACCGGAGACACCCGGAACACTTCCGGTAACCAAAACCTCACTTCCTATATATTAATATTCGTCTTCGGACCATTCCGGGACTCCTCATGATGTCTGGGATCTCATCCGGGACTCCGAACAACCTTCGGTAACCACGTACACTATTTCCCTATAACCCTAGCGTCATCGAACCTTAAGTGTGTAGACCCTACGGGTTCGGGAGACACGTAGACATGACCGAGACACCTCTCCGGTCAATAACCAATAGCGGGATCTGGATACCCATGTTGGCTCCCAAGTACTCCACGATGATCTCATCGGATGAACCACGATGTCAAGGATTCAATCAATCCCGTATACAATTCCCTTTGTCTATCGGTATGGTACTTGCCCGAGATTCGATCGTCGGTATCCCCATACCTTGTTCAATCTCGTTACCGGCAAGTCTCTTTACTCATTCCGTAATACATCATCCCGTGACTAACTCCTTAGTCACATTGAGCTCATAATGATGATGTCTTACTGAGTGGGCCCAGAGATACCTCTCTGTCACACGGAGTGACAAATCCCAGTCTCGATTCGTGTCAACCCAACAGACACTTTCGGAGATACCCGTAGCGTACCTTTATAGCCATCAGGTTACGTTGTGACGTTTGGAACACCCAAAGCATTCCTACGGTATCCGGGAGTTACACAATCTCATCGTCTAAGGAAACGACACTTGACATTGAAAAGCTTTAGCAAACGAACTACACGATCTTGTGCTATGCTTAGGATTGGGTCTTGTCCATCACATCATTCTCCTAATGATGTGATCCCGTTATCAACGACATCCAATGTCCATGGTCATGAAACCATGACCATCTATTGATCAACGAGCTAGCCAACTAGAGGCTCACTAGGGACACGTTGTGGTCTATGTATTCACACATGTATTACGGTTTCCGGTTAACACAATTATAGCATGAACAACAGACAATTATCATGAACTAGGAAATACAATAATAACCATTTTATTATTGCCTCTAGGGCATATTTCCAATAGTCTCCCACTTGCACTAGAGTCAATAATCTAGTTACATTGTGATGAATCGAACACCCATAGCATTCTGGTGTTGATCATGTTTTGCTCGTGAGAGAGGTTTAGTCAACGGATCTGCGACATTCAGATCCGTATGCACTTTACAAATATCTATGTCTCCCTCCTGAATGTAATCACGGATGGATTTGAAGCGGCGCTTGATGTGTCTTGTCTTCTTGTGAAACCTGGGCTCCTTCGCAAGGGCAATAGCTCCAGTGTTGTCACAGAGTAGAGTCATCGGGCCCGACGCATTCGGAATCACTCCTCGGTCGGTGATGAACTCCTTCATCCAAACTCCCTCCTTTGTTGCTTCCGAAGCATCTATGTACTCCGCTTCACATGTAGATGCCGCCACAACGCTTTGCTTGCTGCTGCTCTAGCTCACTGCCCCTCCATTCAAGATATACACGTATCCGGTTTGCGACTTGGAGTCGTCCGGATCTGTGTCGAAGCTAGCATCGACGTAACCCTTTACGACGAGCTCTTCGGCACCTCCATAAACGAGAAACATGTCCTTTGTCCTTTTCAGGTACTTCAGGATATTCTTGACCGCTGTCCAGTGTTCCGCTCCGGGATCACTTTGGTACCTTCCTACCAAACTTATGGCAAGGTTCACATCAGGCCTGGTACACAGCATGGCATACATGATAGAGCCTATGGCTGAAGCATAGGGGATGACACTCATCTCTTCTCTATCCTTTGCCGTGGTCGGGCATTGAGTCGTACTCAATCTCACACCTTGCAACACAGGCAAGAACCCCTTCTTGGACTGATCCATATTGAACTTCTTCAATATCTTTTCAAGGTATGTGCTTTGTGAAAGACCAATGAGGCGTTTCGATCTATCTCTACAGATCTTAATACCTAATATGTAAGCAGCTTCTCCAAGGTCCTTCATTGAAAAACACTTATTCAAGTAGGCCTTTATACTTTCCAAGAGTTTTATATTTTTTTCCCATTATCAGCATGTCATCCACATACAGTATAAGAAATGCTATAGAGCTCCCACTCACTTTCTTGTAAATACAAGGTTCTCCATAAACCTGTACAAACCCAAACGCTTTAATCACCTCATTAAAGCGAATGTTCCAACTCCGAGATGCTTGCACCAGCCCATAGATGGAGCGCTGGAGCTTGCATACCTTGTTAGCATCTTTAGGATCGACAAAACCTTCCGGCTGCATCATATACAGTTCTTCCTTGAGGAAGCCATTAAGGAATGCCGTTTTGACGTCCATTTGCCAGATCTCATAATCATAAAATGTGGCAACTGCTAACATGATTCGGACTGACTTTAGCATCGCTACGGGTGAGAAAGTCTCATCATAGTCAACTCCTTGAACTTGTCGATAACCCTTAGCGACAAGCCGAGCCTTATAGGCGGTCACATTTCCGTCCGCGTCAGTCTTCTTCTTAAAGATCCATTTGTTTTCAATGGCTCGCTTATCATTAGGCAAGTCCACCAAAGTCCATACTTTGTTCTCATACATGGATCCTATCTCGGATTTCATGGCCTCAAGCCATTCGTCGGAATCCGGACCCGCCATCGCTTCTTCATAGTTCGAAGGTTCACCGTTGTCCAACAACATGATCTCTAGGACAGGATTGCCGTACCACTCTGGTGTGGAACGTGTCCTAGTGGACCTTCGAATAGCGACTTGATCTGAAGCTTCATGATCATCATCATTAACTTCCTCTCTAGCTGGTGTAGGCTCCACAGAAACAACTTCCTGTGCCGTGCTACTTTCCAGTTCGAGTGGAGGTACAATTACCTCATCAAGTTCTATTTTCCTCCCACTTACTTATTTCGAGAGAAACTCTTTCTCGAGAAAGGATCCATTCGTGGCAACAAAGAATTTGCCCTCGGATCGTAGGTAGAAGGTATACCCAATAGTCTCTTTGGGATATCCTATGAAGACGCACTTTTCCGCTTTGGGTTCGAGCTTCTCAGGTTGAAGTTTTTTCACATAAGCATCGCATCCCCAAACTTTTAGAAACGACAGCTTAGGTTTCTTTCCAAACCATAATTCATACGGTGTCGTCTCAACGGATTTAGACGGTGCCCTATTTAAAGTGAATGCGGCAGTCTCTAATGCATATCCCCAAAATGATAGCGGTAAGTCGGTAAGAGACATCATAGATCGCACCATATCCAATAGAGTGCGATTACGACGTTCAGACACACCATTTCGCTGAGGTGTGCCGGGCGGCGTGAGCTGTGAAACAATTCCACATTTCCTAAGGTGCGTGCCAAACTCGTGACTTAAATATTCTCCGCCACGATCAGATCGTAGGCATTTTATTTTCCTGTCACGTTGATTCTCGACCTCACTCTGAAATTCCTTGAACCTTTCAAAGGTTTCAGACTTGTGTTTCATCAAGTAGACATACCCATATCTGCTCAAGTCATCAGTGAGGGTGAGAACATAACGGAGCCACCGCGAGCCTCGACACTCATTAGACCGCATACATCGGTATGTATTATCTCCAACAAGTCAGTTGCTCGCTCCATTGTTCCGGAGAACGGAGTCTTGGTCATCTTGCCCATGAGGCATGGTTCACATGTGTCAAATGATTCGAAATCAAGTGACTCTAAAAGTCCATCAGCATGGAGCTTCTTCATGCGTTTGACACCAATATGGCCAAGACGGCAGTGCCACATGTAAATGGGACTATCGTTATCAACTTTATACTTTTTGGTACTCATACTATGGACATGTGTAACATCATGTTCGAGATTCATCAAAAATAAACCATTGACCAGCGGGGCATGAGCATAAAACATTTCTCTCATATAAATAGAACAACCATTATTCTCGGATTTAAATGAGTAGCCATCTCGCATCAAGCGAGATCCAGATACAATGTTCATGCTCAAAGTTGGTACTAAATAACAATTATTAAGGTTTAAAACTAATCCCGAAGGTAGATGCAGAGGTAGCGTGCCGACGGCGATCACATCGACCTTGGAACCATTCCCGACGCGCATCGTCACCTCGTCCTTGGCCAGCCTCCGCTTATTCCGCAGCTCCTTCTTGGAGTTACAAATGTGAGCAACTGCACCGGTATCAAATACCCAGGAGCTACTACGAGCGCTGGTCAAGTACACATCAATAACAAGTATATCACGTATACCTTTAATGTTGCCGTCCTTCTTATCCGCTAAGTACTTGGGGCAGTTCCGCTTCCAGTGACCGGTACCCTTACAATAGAAACACTCAGTCTCAGGCTTGGGTCCATTCTTGTTCTTCTTCTTCCCAGCAACTTGCTTACCGGGAGCGGCAATAGCTTTGCCGTCCTTCTTGAAGTTCTTCTTACCCTTGCCTTGCTTGAAACTAGTGGTCTTGTTTACCATCAACACTTGATGCTCCTTTCTGATCTTGACCTCTGCTAATTTCAGCATCGAGTACAACTCAGGAATGGACTTCTCCATCCCTTGCATGTTGTAGTTCATCACAAAGCTCTTGTAGCTAGGTGGAAGCAACTGGAGGATTCTGTCAATGACCGAGTCATCCGGGATGTTAACTCCCAGCTGAGTCAAGCGGTTGTGAAGCCCAGACATCTTGAGGATGTGCTCACTGACAGAACTGTTCTCCTCCATCTTACAACTACAGAACTTGTCGGAGACTTCATATCTCTCGACCCGGGCATGAGCTTGAAAGACCAGTTTCAGCTCTTGGAACATCTCATATGCTCCGTGTTGCTCAAAACGCTTTTGGAGCCCTGGTTCTAAACTGTAAAGCATGCCGCATTGAACAAGGGAGTAGTCATCGCAGCGAGAATGCCAAGCGTTCGCAACGTGTTGTTCTGTTGGGAGAAGGGGTGGGTCACCTAGCGGTGCATCAAGGACATACAGTTTCTTGGAAGCTATGAGGATGATCCTCAAGCCACGGACCCAGTCCGCATAGTTGCTTCCATCGTCTTTCAGCTTGGTTTTCTCTAGGAACGCGTTGAAATTGAGGTTGACATTTGCGTTGGCCATTGGATCTACAATATAGATATTAAAGGCAATTTTAGACTAAGTTCATGATAATTAAGTTCACATAATCATATTATTCAATGAACTCCCACTTAGATAGACATCTCTCTAGTCATCCAAGTGATACATGATCCATGTCAACTAGCCCGTGTCCGATCATCACGTGAGGCGGACTAGTCATCCATGGTGAACAACTTCATGTTGATCGTATCTTCTATACGACTCATGTTCGACCTTTTGGTCTTCCGTGTTCCGAGGCCATGTCTGTACATGCTAGGCTCGTCAAGTCAACTTAAGTGTTTCGCGTGTGTAAATCTGGCTTACACCTGTTGTATGCGAACGTTAGAACCTATCACACCCGATCATCACGTGGTGCTTCGGAACAACGATCCTTAGCAACGGTGCACAGTTAGGGTGAACACTTCTCTTGAAATTTTATTGAGAGATCATCTTATTTACTACCTTCGTTCTAAGCAAATAAGATGTAAACATGATAAACATCACATGCAATCAATATAGTGACATGATATGGCCAATATCATCTTGCTCCTATGATCTCCATCTTCGGGGCACGATGATCATCATTGTCACCGGCACGACACCATGATCTCCATCATCATGATCTCCATCATTGTGTCTTCATGAAGTTGTCTCGCCAACTATTACTTCTACTACTATGGCTAACGCTTAGCAATAAAGTAAAGTAATTACATGGCGTTTATGATTGACACGCAGGTCATACAATAATATAAGACAACTCCTATGGCTCGTGCCGGTTGTCATAGTCATCGACATGCAAGTCGTGAACCCTATTACAAGAACATGATCAATCTCATATATCACAATGCATCACATCACATCCTTCTGGCCATATCACATCACAAGGCATATGCCGCAAAAACAAGTTAGACGTCCTCTAATTTGTAGTTGCAAGTTTTTACGTGGTTGCTATAGGTTTCTAGCAAGAACGTTTCTTACCTACGCCAAAACTACAACGTGATATGCCAATTGCTATTTACCCTTCATAAGGACCCTTTTCATCGAATCCAATCCGACTGAGGTGGGAGAGACAGACACCCGCTAGCCACCTTATGCAACTAGTGCATGTCAGGCGGTGGAACCGGTCTCACGTAAGCGTACGTGTAAGGTTGGTCCGGGCCGCTTCATCCCACAATACCGTCGAATCAAGATAAGACTAGTAACGGCAAGCATATTAACAAAATCGACGCCCACAACTGCTTTGTGTTCTACTCGTGCATAGATTCTACGCATAGACCTAGCTCATGATGCCACTGTTGGGAGACGTAGTAGTAAATCAAAATTTTCCTACGTGTCACCAAGATCTATCTATGGAGAAACCAGCAAACGAGCGGGGAGAGATTGGATCTTCATACCTTTGAAGATCGCTAAGCGGAAGCGTTGCTAGAACGCGGTTGATGGAGTCGTACTCGCAACGATTCAGATCGCGATAGATCCGATCAAGTGCCTAACGGACGACACCTCCGCGTTCAACACACGTGCAGCCCGGTGACGTCTCCTACGCCTTGATCCAGCAAGGAGGGAGGAGAGGTTGAGGGAGATCTCCGACAACACGACGGCATGGTGGCGGTGGAGCTGCGTGGTACTCCGATAGAGCTTCGCTAAGCACTACGGAGAACGAGGAGAGGGAGGAGTAGGGCTGCACCAGGGAGGAGATGAACTCGTGTGTTGTGCAGCCCCAAATACCTCCACTATATATAGGAGGAGGGGAGGAGAGGTGCTGCGCCCTAGGGTTCCACCCTAGGGGTGGCGGCAGCCTCCAGAAGCCCATCTGGCCGGCGGCTAGGGCAGGGAGAGGTGGAGGCGCCCTAGGGTGGGCCTTAAGGCCCATCTAAGCCTAGGGTTTGCCCCCTCCACACTTGCTGCGCCTTGGGCTGTGGTGGGAGGTGCACCAGCCTACCTAGGGGCTGGCTGCCTCCCACTCTTGGCCCATGGAACCTTCCGGGGCAGGTGGGCCCACTTAGTGGACCCCCGGAACCCTTCCGGTGGTCCCGGTACACTACCGGAGACACCCGGAACACTTCCGGTAACCAAAACCTCACTTCCTATATATCAATCTTCGTCTCCGGACCATTCCGGGACTCCTCATGATGTCCGGGATCTCATCCGGGACTCCGAACAACCTTCGGTAACCATGTACACTATTTCCCTATAACCCTAGCGTCATCGAACCTTAAGTGTGTAGACCCTACGGGTTCGGGAGACACGTAGACATGACCGAGACACCTCTCCAGTCAATAACCAACAGTGGGATCTGGATACCCATGTTGGCTCCCAAGTACTCCACGACGATCTCATCGGGTGAACCACGATGTCAAGGATTCAATCAATCCCGTATACAATTCCCTTTGTCTATCGGTATGGTACTTGCCCGAGATTCGATCGTCGGTATCCCCATACCTTGTTCAATCTCGTTAACGGCAAGTCTCTTTACTCGTTCCGTAATACATCATCCCGTGACTAACTCCTTAGTCACATTGAGCTCATAATGATGATGTCTTACCGAGTGGGCCTAGAGATACCTCTCCGTCACACGGAGTGACAAATCCCAGTCTCGATTCATGTCAACCCAACAAACACTTTCGGAGATACCCATAGCGTACCTTTATAGCCACCCAGTTACGTTGTGACGTTTGGCACACCCAAAGCATTCGTACGGTATCCGGGAGTTACACAATCTCATCGTCTAAGGAAACGACACTTGACATTGAAAAGCTTTAGCAAACGAACTACACGATCTTGTGCTATGCTTAGGATTGGGTCTTGTCCATCACATCATTCTCCTAATGATGTGATCCCGTTATCAACGACATCCAATATCCATGGTCATGAAACAGTGACCATCTATTTATCAACGAGCTAGCCAACTAGAGGCTCACTAGGGACACGTTGTGGTCTATGTATGCACACATGTATTACGGTTTCCGGTTAACACAATTATAGCATGAACAACAGACAATTATCATGAACTAGGAAATACAATAATAACCATTTTATTATTGCCTCTAGGGCATATTTCCAACAACTACAACAACAACATGCGTCATCCGGCTGGTCGCGGCGGTGGCGGCGGCAATCGCGCTGCTAACGTTGTTCACTCCTATGGGGTGGATACCAACTGGTACCTCGACACCGGCGCAGCGGATCATGTGCTAGGGGAGTTGGAGAAACTCGTTGTTCGTGATCGCTACACTAGCACAAACCAAATCAACACAATGAGTGGACAAGGTATGGACATTGGACTTATTGGTCCTACTACCCTTACCACCCCTACCAGATCTCTTGAACTCAAAGATATTCTTCATGCTCCCCTATCTGATCAAAGTTTACTTTCTGGCTACAAACTTATCAAAGACAATCATGATTTTCTTGAGATTTACCCTATATCTCTTGAACTCAAAGATATTCTTCATGCTCCCCTATATGATTTACGAGGATATGTACCTAGGGTAGGGTCCTAGGCAAGGCCTATATACCCTACCTAGGGACACTACATTGGAGGACTTGAAGATCAAGCATAAGCTTCCGACTGGATTCCATGAGATGTTCAAGTCAGTCGACATTCAATCCACTCAGAGTCTTCTTTCTTTACTCAACAGTCGCCTGTCACTGGGTAGACCTCATTCTCAGCCGACACCAGAAGACCAGGAGCCACCGTCAGGAGGCCAACGGGCAGTCATTAGTCCTTCGTCATTAGTAGCATTTATTATGTATGTTATCAGTAACGCCAGTCTTTAAACCCACGATCGGACCCTTAGATGTCGGGCACTTATGAGGGGCAGCGAACTCTATATAAGCCGCCCCTCCCCTCTGGCACAAGGGTTCGCAACCATTGTAATCTTAACATTCCACACGACATAAGCTCCCGAGCACTGAGACGTAGGGCTGTTACCCCATGACAGGGGCCTGAACTCATATATTCATGTGTATATCCTTGCCGTAGCTAGGACTCTGCCCTCTCCCTTCGTACCCCTACCTTCTACTGTCAGGCTCGTTCCCACGATAGTTAGCACCCACCATGGGGCGGGCATCTAAGCGACTTCCGGTGAGGTTGCATTTTTCATCCTTCAACATGTCTTCTGGCGGTGTTTTCGCTCTGGGCCAGAAGATCTGTTTCGGTGCGCTCACCTTCATTGCCGACAATTCGCCATGGCTTCAGGAAGCGCCTCTCGATGTCGAGGCGCTCCCAGTCCATGGGGCCGCGCACTTCCGCGCGAGTTCCTGTGGCGTGTTGTTGCGTCAGTCGTCGACTCCCTATACGTCGGCTCCCCTTGTTGTTCGTAGTCGCAAGTGGTCCGGCCGCTCACGACTCCAGCACTGTGTCGCGTCAAATTTCTTCTCCGCAGATCGGAGCGCTCGAGCCTACCGAGTCTCTTCATGGCGTGTTCGAGTCGGATTCCGATCCGTCCGATATCCCTTCCGAGTGCAAGAGCAGCGATCCAATAGCGGAGGTCCTTATGGCAGGCTCTCAACAAAGCCTGCCGCCGGGCTTTGGCCACGGCAAGCGTGATGCTGGTGGTGCGTCGAGTGAACAGCCGTGTCGCGAGGGGGAGGTTCTTCATACCCCCATCGTTGGTACGACCGCTGAGGCCCAAGCCTTGGAGGCCACACGCATTCGGTTGGAGGAGCTCCAACGAGAACTCGACGAGCGCGCTCGCCAACGTCCACCTATTGCCGGTCGACGGCAATGACAGCTGTTCCCGACTGGCTCCCGCAATGATGTTGAGGTATATCGAACTCCTGTGTTAAATGTTGCTGCTATCGCTAGGATAGCAGATTCCATTCAGCCGTCGTGGTCAGAGGCTGGAAGAGGGTTGATGCAGATCAGAGCACTATTAGATGCAGCACATCGTCAGAATTCTGTAGTTTCACAGTCCCGCGATAGGATACATAGCAACTCACCCAGGGCCGAAACCGTTTAGTCGGCACATAGCCTTGGATCGCCCCTGCGCCGTAGGGGTGGGGGCTTTCACGAGGATCGGGTCAAAGATCAGTTTCACCATGAAGACCACTGTCGAGTGCCCGCTCCTCTGCAGGGCGGTTCGTGCATGCCCCAGCACCCGGACAATAGGCGCTCGTTCGGTGATGAGCGGAATGCGGAGTTTGATGCTCGAGATCTCCTCACCCAGAAGCGGATCGACAGGGGCAGAGCCCATAGAGAAGGCCAAGATAGAGACTTTCCGATTGGTAGCTCAGCTGTGATTTCTGGTCCTGAGTGTTTCAGCAGAGCCATCCGTTCTGCGGAGATTCCCCCCAACTTCAGGTTGGCGACTGGGATTGGAAAAATTTCTGGTGAGTCCAAACTAGAGACATGGTTAGATGATTACCGAGTGGCTGTATAGATTAGTGGCGGCAACGACAACGTCGCAATGAAGCACTTGTCCTTGATGATAGATGGTTCAGCTCGAGCTTGGTTGAATCGCTTGGCTCCTTCCAGTATATATTGCTGGGAGGATCTTGCCCAAGTGTTTATCCGAACCTTTGAGAGTACTTGCAAGCATCCTGCAGGCCTCGTCGACTTACAACATTGTGTGCACAAGCCCGATGAAACTTTGAGAGACTATATTCAACGGTGGTCCACTTTGCATCATACAGTGGAGAATGTGTCAAAGCACCAAGCTTTGTGTGCTTTCAAGGCCGGTGTGAGATACAGGGAGTTGTACCTGAAGTTCGGGTGCACGGGTGATATTTCACTTGGCAAGATGATGGAAATCGCCACTCGGTATGCTAATGGCGAGGAAGAAGACCGCCTACGTAGCGGCAAAGGAAAGGTAGTCTCCAACGAGGCTGGTGGCAATAACAATCAGAAATAGAAGCGAAAAGGTGAAGGTCCGGTTCAAGCAGAAGCAGCAGCACTGGTGACCCAATCAAAAAACAAGGGCAAGGCTAAAGCACAGTATGCCCCCAAGAAAGGAAAAAATCAGTCAGGAACTGATATCATGGATCGGCCATGTGTAATTCACATGAGGAAAGATGCGGAATGCAATGTGATTTTCCCCAAGCACACCACTCGACAGTGTTGACCCTTATCCAACAATTCAAGACGGACCCGCCGAGTGATAAATCTCCTGAGAAGGGTGATGAAGATGAAGCTAAACAAATATTCCCGGATGTCACTGCTACCCTGGTGATTTTTCCTGATGTCGAGAGCAAGAGTCGTCTGAAAGTCATCAATAGAGAAGTCAACATGGCTATACCTGCTACTCCCACCTACCTCAAGTGGTCCCAATATGCCATCACATTCGACCAAACAGACCATCCTACTCATGTGGCCACTCCTGGTCGACAGGCTCTGGTAGTTGATCCGGTGGTGGGGGGCACTCGACTCAGAAAGGGATGGGCATTCCGATGTCCCAACTGAGTGAAAGCAACATGCAATTTCACGGGGTCATCCCATGGAAGAAGGCCAAAGTCACTCGGCCAAATAGCATTGGATGTGACATTTGGAAAGGACAAAAATTTCCGAAAAGAAAAGCTGACGTTTAAAGTCGTGGATTTCCAGAGTGCCTACCATGCCATTTTGGTTTGACCCACGTATGCACGTTTCATGGCCCAACCATGTTACGTGTATCTCAAGTTGAAGATGACAGGCCCTAAGGGCATGTTCACGGTCACTTGCAATCGATAGCGGGCCAAAGAATGCCTCCAGCAAGGCTCCAAGATCGCCGATCACCAGATGGCCATGGTTGAGCTGGAAGAGTACAAAAACCGCTGACCCTGCTGATTTGCTCTTTGCAAAGAAGCTGGATTCCGAGTCGGCATTTCAATCGGTAGGGGAAGCGAAGAAAGTGCACATCCACCCGACAGATCCTACTACTGCCCCGACGAATATCTCATCAACACTCGACAGCAAATAGGAAGCCGAGCTCATCCAGTTCCTCCGTGAGAACTGAGATATCTTCGCATGGAAGCATGCTGACATGTCGGGGTTCCCAGGGAGCTGGCTGAGCACCGTCTGAGAGTGGATCCGAAAGACAAACCCGTCAGGGAGCATTCGCGTCATTCAGCGACGGAGAAGCGCAAGGCAATCGGCGAAGAAGTGGCCCGTATCTTGCAAGCCAAGTTCATTTAGGAGATTTACCACTCCGAGTGGCTCTCGAATGTTGTGATGGTGCCAAAGAAAGATAAGTCTTTGCGTATCTGCATTGACTTCAAACATCTTAATCGGGTATGCCCGAAGGATCATTTTCCGCTTCCCCGCATAGATCAAATTGTTGACTCGACTGCGGGGTGCGAGCGCTTATCGTTTCTGGATGCTTACTCTGGGTACCATCAGATCCGTCTGTTTGGCCCAGATGAAACAAAGACAGCTTTCATCACCCCATTCGGGTGTTTCAGCTACATCACTATGCCATTCGGTGTAAAAATTGACGGCGCAACTTTTATGCGCATGATTCAAAAATGTTTACTCGACTAGATCCCTCGGAATGTCAAAGCATACATGGATGATATAGTGGTCAAGTCCCGCAAAGGTTCCGACCTGCTGGCTGACTTAGCCGAAACATTTGCCAATCTGAGAAGATTCGATATAAAGCTGAATCCGGCCAAGTGTACTTTCGGCGTCTGATGAGGATATGTACCTAGGGTAGGGTCCTAGGCAAGGCCCACATACCCTACCTAAGGACACCACATGGGAGGAATTTAAGATCAAGCATGAACTTCCGAGTGGATCCCTAGAGACGTTCAAAGTCACTCAACAGTAATCCACTCGGAGACTCCCGCTCTCACTCGATGCTAGAAGACCAGGAGCCATCATCAAGAGCCCAACGGGCAGACGCTGGCTTAATGGCCCTTAATAGCTTTTACTACGTACGTTACCTATAACGACAGACTTTACACCCCACGACCAGAAACTTTGATGCGGGGCCATTATGAGGGGCAGCAAACTCTATATAAGCCGCCCCTCCCCTCCTGCACAAGGGTTAAGAAATTATTGTAATCTCTACATTCCACTCGACATAAAGCTCCCGAGCACTGAGACGTAGGGCCGTTACCTCCACGAGAGGGGCCTGAACTCATACATCTGTGTGTACACCCTCGCCGTAGCTCGGAGTCCGCCCTCTCCATTCGTACCCCTACCATCTACCATCAGGCTCGTTCCCATGACAGTTGGTGCCCACCGTGGGGCAGGCATCTAAGCGACTTACGAAGAGGTTGCGTTTTTCATCCTTGAACATGTCTTTCGACGGTGTTTTTGCTCTGGGCCACGAGATCCGTTCCAGAGCGCTCACTTTCATCACCGACGATTCGGCATGGCTCCTGGAGGCGCCTCTGGATGTCAAGGCGCTCCCGGTTCGCGGGGCCACGCATTTCTGCGCGAGTCCGTGCGGCGTGTTGCTGCATCACCCGTTGACCCCTTATGCATCGGCTCCTCTCGCCGTTCGCGATCACAAGTGGTCCGGCCACTCACGACTCCAGCGGTGGGTCGAGCACGCAGCAGCGCGTCAAACTTCTTCGCAAGTTGCAGCACTCGAACCTGCCGAGTCCCTTCATGGTGTGTTTGAGTCGGATTCCGATCCGTCCGATGTGCCTTCCGAGTGCAAGAGCTGCGATCCCGTAGCGGAGGTCTTGATGGCGGGCTCTCATCTGAGCTCACCGCCTGGCTTTCGTCGTGGCGAGCACGAGCTGGTGTCCCGTCAAACATGCAGTTGCGTCACGATGAGAAGGTCCTTCATACCCCCATCGTTGACGTGACCACCGAGGCCTAGGCTTTGGAGGCCGTGCGTGTTCGTCTAGAAGAGCTCCAGGCAGAGATTGACGAGCGCGCCCGTCCATGCCCACCGCGCCCCAGTCGACGTCAGTGACAGCTGTTCCCGACTGGATCTCACGATGGCGTTGAGGTATACCGAACTCCTATGCTTAATGTTGCTGCTACTGCTAGGATAGCAGATTCCATTTACTCGTCCCGGTCAGAGGCTGGTAGAGGGCTGTTGCAGATCAGAGCACTGTTAGATGCACCGCAACGTCAGAATTCGGCACTTTCTCAGTCTTGTCACAAGATACACAACAATTCACCGAAGGCAGAGACCGTTCAGTCAAAAAATAGTCCTGGGTCGCCCTTACGTCGTCGAGGCGGCAGTTATCGTGAAGGGCAAGACAGAGATCAGCATCACCGCGAAGACTACCGCCGAGTGCCCACTCCTCCGCGGAGTGGTCCGTACGTGCCTCGGTGCCAGGACGACAGGCACTCCTTCGGTGACGAGCGGGACACGGACTTTGATGCCCGTGCATACCTTCTTCAGAAGTGGATCGACAAGAGTAGAGCCTAAAAGGAAGGACATGATAGAGATGTCCCGAGTGGAAGCTCAGCTGCAGTGTTTGGTCCAGAGTGTTTTAGCAGAGCTATACGTTCTGTGGAGATTCCCCCCAAAATCAGAATGGCGGCGGGGATCAAAAAGTTTTCTGGTGAAACAAAACCAGAGACTTGGCTAGATGATTACCGAGTGGCTGTGCAGATTGCCGGCGGGAATGACAATGTCACAATGAAGCACCTGCCTCTTTGTTGGCGAACGTTGCATGGGAAACAAAAAAATTCCTACGCACACGAAGATCTATCCATGGTGATGAGCATCTACGAAAGGGAGAGTGGATCTACATACCCTTGTAGATCGCTAAGCGGGAAGCGTTAAGAAACGCGGTTGGTGTAGTCGAACGTCGTCGCGATCCAAATCACCGTGCATCCCGCGATCCAATCACGATCCGTCCCATGATCCGATCATGATCCGTCCCATGAACTTGATCACGATCCGTCTCACGAACTTGATGACGATCCTTCCGATCTAGCACCGAACGGACGGCACCTCCATGTTCAGCACACGTACAGCTTGATGACGATCTCCACCGTCTTGATCCAGCAAGAAGGAGTGGAGAGGAAGAAGAGTTCTTTGGCAGCCTGACGGTGCTCCGGCGATGGTGGTGGAGCAATTCCTGTAGGGCTTCACCTAAGCACTGCAGAAAACTGATCTAGAGGAGAAACTATGCACTGGAGGAACGGGTAGCACGTGGCTGAAAAATCTAGTGCAAAAACCCTCAATACAACCAGTATATATAGGAGGAGAGGAGGAGAGGAGGCAGCTTGGCCTCCAAGCCTCCTAGGCTTCGGCCGAACTAGGAGAGGAGGAGTCCACCTCCTCCACTCCTAGTAGGATTAGGATTCATCCTTTTTTTTTCCTTTTTGCCCTTTTCCACCTTTTTCCTTTTGGGTTTTCTTCTCCAGCCACATGGGCCTTGTGTGGGATTTTCCACAAGCCCACTAAGGGCTGATATTCACTCTCCCACAGCCCATGAAGCCTCTTGGGTCAAAATACCCCTCCCGGAGGTCTCCCGGTACACTCCCGGTACTCCCGGTACACTACCGATAAGCCCGAAACTTTTCCGGCGACCAAAACAGGACTTCCTATATATGAATCTTTACCTCCAGACCATTCCATAGCTCCTCGTGACATCCAGGATCTCATCCGGGACTCCGAACAAACTTCGGTCACCACCATACATAACTCTATACTACCGAAACGTCACCAAACCTTAAGTGTGCAGACCCTGCGGGTTCGAGAACTATGTAGACATGACCGAGACACCTCTACGGTCAATAACCAATGGCGGGACCTGGATGTCCACATTGGTTCCTATATATTCTACGAAGATCTTTTATCGGTCGAACCTCTATGTCAAGGATTTAGTTAATCCCGTATGATGTTCCCTTTGTTCTTCGGTATGTTACTTGCCCGAGATTCGATCGTCGGTATCTCCATACCTAGTTCAACCTCGTTACGGGCAAGTCTCTTTACTCGTTCCGTAATACAAGATCCCATGACCAACACTTAGTCACATTGCTTGCAAGGCTTATTGTGATGTTGTATTACCGAGTGGGCCCTAAGATACCTCTCCGTCACACGGAGTAACAAATCCCAGTCTTGATCCATGCCAACTCAACAGACACCCTCGGAGACACCTGTAGAGCACCTTTATAGTCACCCAGTTACGTTGCGACGTTTGATACACACAAGGTACTCCTCCGATATCTGTGAGTTGCATGATCTCATGGTCATAGGAACATATACTTGACATGCAGAAAAAAGTAGCAATAAACTGACACGATCATAAGCTATGTTTGTAGTTTGGGTCTTGTCCATCACATCATTCTCCTAATGATGTGATCCCGTTATCAAATGACATCTCATGTCCATGGCTAGGAAACCTTAACCATCTTTCAATCAACGAGCTAGTTTACTAGAGGCATACTAGGGACATTGTGTTTGTCTATGTATCCACACATGTATCCATGTTTCCAATTAATACAATTATAGCATGGATAATAAAACGATTATCATGAACAAGGAAATACAATAATAAACACTTTATTTATTGCCTCTAGGGCATATTTCCAACACTCTCATGTTGGATGGTCCAGCTCGAGCTTGGTTGAATCGTTTGGCTCCTTCCAACATTCATTGTTGGGAAGATCTTGCCTGAGTGTTTTTCCGGACCTTCGAGGGCTCTTGCAAGCGCCCCACAGGTCTGGTCTACTTACAACACTGCATCCAGAATCCCAGTGAAATCTTAAGGGACTATATTCAGCGATGATCCACCCTGCATCATACGGTGGAAAATGTGTCGGAACACCAGGCTGTTTGTGCCTTTAAGGCCGGTGTGAGATACAAAGAGTTGTACTTGAAGTTCGGGCACACTAGTGACATTTCACTCGGCAAGATGATGGAAATTGCCACTCGCTATGCCAATGGCGAGGAAGAAGACCGCCTCCATAGCGGCAAAGTAAAAGCGGTCGCCAACGAGTCTTGCGACAACAACAATAGGAAACAAAAGCGGAAGGCTGAAGACCCAGCTCCGGTAGAGGCGGCAGCACTGGCGACTCAGTCGAAGAACAAGGGCAAGGCTAAAGCTCAGTATGCCCCCAAGGAGGGGAAGGGTCAGCCAAGAACCGATATCTTGGATCAGCCGTGTGTGATTCACACGAAGAAAGATGCAGAAGGCAACCTGATTTTGCCCAAGAACACCACTCGACAGTGTCGAACCCTCATCCAGCAGTTCAAGGGAGACCAGTCGAGTGGGAAATCTCCTGAAAAAGAAGATGAAGATGAAAAAAAGGAAACATTCTCAGATGTCACTGCTACACTGGTGATCTTTGCTGATGTTGAGAGCAAGAGCTGTCTGAAAGTCATAAATAGAGAGATCAACATGGTTGTGCCAGACACCCCCACCTACCTCAAATGGTCTCAGTATGCTGTCACATTCGACTAGACTGACCATCCTGCCCGTGTGGCCACACCCGGTCCACAGGCTCTGGTAGTTGATCCGGTGGTGCAGGGGACTCGACTCAGAAAGGTCCTCATGGACGGCCGCAGCGGCCTGAACATTTTGTATGCGGATACCATGAAGGGAATGGGCATTCCTATGTCCCGTCTCAATGAAAGGAGCATGCATTTCCATGGGGTCATCCCAGGAAAGAAGGCCAAGTCACTCGGCCAGATAGCATTGGATGTGACATTCGGAGATAACAAAAATTTCCGGAAAGAAAAGTTGACGTTTGAAGTCGTGGATTTCAAGAGTGCTTACCATGCCATTTTGGGTCGACCCGCTTATGCATGTTTCATGGCCTTACCATGTTACGTGTATCTCAAGCTGAAAATGCCGGGCCCTAAGGGCATGATCACGGTCACTGGCAATCGACAGCGGGCCGAAGAGTGTCTCCAGCAAGGGTCCAAGATCGCCGATCAACAGATGGCCATGGTCGAGCTGGAGGAGTACAAGAAAACCACTGACCCTGCTGATTTGCTCTGCGCAAAAAAGCCGGCTTCCGAGTCGGCATTTCAGTCGGTGGGAGAAGTGAAGAAGGTGCACATCCACCCGACGGATCCAACCGCTGCCCTGACGAATATCTCGACAACACTCGGTAGCAAATAGGAAGCCGAGCTCATCCAGTTCCTCCGTGAGAACTGGGATATCTTTGCATGGAAGCCTGCTGACATGCCGGGGATTCCCAGGGAGCTGGCTGAGCACCATCTGCGAGTGGATCCGAAAGCCAAGCCCGTCAGGGAGCATTTGCGTCGACCCACGGCTGAGAAGCGCAAGGCAATCGGAGAAGAAGTGGCCCTTCTCTTGCAAGCCAAGTTCATTCGGGAGATTTACCACTCCGAGTGGCTCTCGAATGTTGTGATGGTGCCCAAGATAGATAATTCGTTGCGCATGTGCATTGACTTCAAACATCTCAATAAGGTGTGTCCGAAAGACCATTTTCCACTCCCCAGCATAGATCAAATTGTTGACTCGACAACGGGGTGCGAGCGAATATCGTTTTGGATGCCTATTCTAGGTACCATCAGATCCGTCTATTTGGCCCAGATGAAATAAAAACAGCCTTCATCACCCCGTTTGGGTGTTTTTGCTACATTATCATGCCTTTTGGTCTCAAGAATGCCGACGCTACTTTTATGCGCATGATTCAGAAATGTTTACTCGACCAGATCCCTCGAAATGTCGAGGCGTACATGGACGATATAGTGGTCAAGTCCCGCCAAGGTTTCGACCTGCTCGCTGACTTGGATGAGACATTCGCCAATCTGAGGCGATTCGACATAAAGCTGAATCCGGCCAAATGTACCTTCGGTGTCCCTAGCGGCAAGTTTCTCGGTTTTCTCATTTCCGAACGAGGAATTGATTTCAATCCCGAGAAGCTCAGCGCCATTACCCGTGTGAAGACTCCCGTGTGAGTGCACGATGTTTAGAAGCTCACAGGTTGCTTGGCGGCATTGAATCGATTCATTTCTCGTCTTAGTGAGAAGGCTCTGCCCTTGTATCAGTTGATGAAGAAATCAGACACATTCGACTGGACTCCTAAAGCCTAAGAAGCGTTTGTTGAGCTCAAAGCCCTGCTATCCACCCAGCCGGTGCTTGATGCTCCTGCCAGCAAAGAGCCCTTGCTCCTCTACATCGTGGCCACAAATCAGGTCGTTAGTACAGTGCTGACTGTCGAGTGAGAAGAGGAAGTCAAAGCCTATAAGGTTCAGCGGCCAGTTTATTATGTCTCGGAAGTTTTGTCCCCCTCAAAGAAGAGATATCCTCATTATCACAAGCTGGTGTATGGTGTTTACTTATCAGCGAAGAAGGTGGCACATTATTTCCAAGACCATTCGATCTCTGTCGTTAGTGATGCACCTTTATCAGATATTTTCAATAATCGCGATGCATCAGGTCGAGTGGCTAAATGGGAAATTGAGCTATGACACTTGGACATCAGATTCGAGGCCAAGAAGGCAATCAAATCCCAAGCATTGGCATATTTCATGGCCGAGTGGATCAAACAGCAACAACCTATCCAAGGTCACTCAGCGCATTGGACAATGTTCTTCGACGGCTCCAAAATGTTGAATGGGTCCGGTGCTGGCATTGTTTTGATATCCCCAAGAGGCGACAAGCTCAGCTATTTCTTGCAAATTCACTTTGATTCCTCCAACAATGAGGCAGAGTATGATGCACTTTTGTACGGGTTGCGCATGGCTATCTCACTCGGCGTCAAGCGCTAGATGGTTTATGGCGACTCAGATTTGGTGGTGAATCAAGTGATGAAAGAGTGGGATGTTAGAAACCCTGCTATGACTAGATACTGCAATGCAGTCCGGAAGCTGGAGAAGAAATTCGAAGGTCTGGAACTTCACCATGTTCCTCGATTGAAAAATCAGGCAGCTAATGAGCTATCCAAGATTGGTTCCACTCGACGGCCTGTCCTCAGTAGAGTGTTCCTGGAGCATTTGCACACTCCTTCAATTCAAGAGGATCCCTTCACTGAAGAGCCCCACACACCTTAAGCTCCTCTGACTCGGCTGAAGTCGATGTTCTTGCTATGATTGACCTGGTCATGGAGGTGCTAGTTATCATTCCCGACTGTACTATACCGTACATAGCCTATATCCTAAGACAGGAGCTTCCTGAAGATGAGGCAGAGGCTCGACAGATTGTGCGCAGGTCCAAGGCTTTCACTGTGATGGGAGATCAGCTATTCAGAGAAAGTGTGACTGGTGTCACCCAGCGCTGCATTTCACCCGAGGAAGGTAGAATGATTCTAGATGAAATCCACTTGGGAACTTGCGGGCACCATGCGTCTTCAAGGGCGATCGTCGCTAAAGCATACCGAGCGGGTTTTTATTGGCTAAGGGCTAATGAAATGGCTAAGGACATTGTTGATCATTGCGAGGGCTGTCAGTTCTATGCAAACCTGTCACACAAGCCAGCATCTGCTCTGAAGACAATTCCACTCGCCTGGCCATTTGCGGTTTGGGGGCTTGACATGGTTGGTCCTTTCTGACCCGAAAAAGGAGGATTCACCCACCTGTTGGTAGCAGTCAACAAATTCACCAAGTGGATTGAAGCCAAGCCCATCAAGAAGCTGAATTCCCGCACAACGGTCACGTTCATGAGGGAGATCATTATCCGATTCGGCATTCCCCATAGCTTCATCACGGACAATGGCACTAATTTTGACTCGGAAGAATTCAGGAGATTCTGTAACTCTCAAGGCACCCAAGTGGATTATGCTTCCGTTGCACATCCTCAAACCAATGGGCAAGTTGAACGGGCTAATGGTCTCATTCTGCAAGGTCTGAAGCCTCGTCTCATGTGCGATTTGGATCATGCCGCTGGTGCGTGGGTAACTGAGCTACCGTCTACTTTGTGGGGGTTGAGGACAACGCCTAATCAGTCGACTGGACGAACTCGTTTCTTCCTTGTCTATGGTGCTGAAGCTATACTGCCGAGTGACTTGGCCCACAATTCTCCTCGATTGGAGCTGTATTCCGAGGCCGAAGCTGAGCAGGCCAGGCAAGATGGGGTAGATCTTCTGGAAGAAGAGTGTGAGATGGCTCTGATCCGGACCACAGCCTATCAGCAAGACTTGCGGTGCTTCCATGCAAGGAGTATCAGAAGCCGAGCGTTCTATGAAGGAGATTTGGTGCTCTGAGTGAATCAGTACCGACCTCACAAGCTAGCTCCTGCATGGGAAGGCCCTTTTGTAGTCTCCAAGGTGCTAAACAATGGAGCTTATCACTTATATAATCCCATGAAGCAGATGGATGAGCCACGAGCTTGGAATGCAGACCTGCTTCGACGTTTTTTCACTTGAGACATTAGTTTTCTGATGTAATAAGAGTACTTCATCAGTGCAATTCGTGTCTCTGCAATTAATACCTCGTCGATTCCAACCGTGCAGTTATTTACTTGGGGATACTCCGAGCGACGAGCAATCCTCGCACTCGGGGGCTTAGCTGCGAAACATGTTTCGCCTAAGTTAAAAACCATGTCGGGTGGATTGCAGTCCATTCACTCGACGGCCTATTTGCGAATCCATCTTCGCTTGGGTACAAAAAAAATATAACCCATCGAGGCGATGGTAATCCATTCACTCGACAGCTTAGATGCGAATCGGCATTCGCCTAAGTTCAAAATACTCCGAGTGATGAGCGATCCTGACACTCGGAGGCTTAGCTACGAATACATTTGGCCTAAGTTAAAAACCTCGTCGAGGCAATGGTAATCCATTCAGTCAACAACTTAGATGCGAATTGACATTCGCCTAAGTTCAAAATACTCCGAGTGATGAGCGATCCTCACGCTCGGGGGCTTAGCTGCGAATACATTTCGCCTAAGTTAAAAACCTTGTCGACTGGATAGTAATCCATCCACTCGACAGTTTAGATGCAAATCGACATTGCCTAAGTTCAAAATACTCCGAGCGATGAGCGTTCCTCACGCTCGGGGGCTTAGCTGCGAATACTATTTTCCCAAGTTAAAAACCTCGTCGACTGGATAGTAATCCATCCACTCAATAGCTTAGATGTGAATCGAAATTCGTCTAAGTTCAAAATACTCCGAGTGATGAGCGATCCTCACGCCCGGGGGCTTAGCTGCGAATACATTTCGCCTAAGTTAAAAACCTCGTCGAGTGGATAGTAATCCATCCACTCGACAGCTTAGATGCGAATCGACATTCTCCCAAGTTCAAAATACTCTGAGTGACGAGCGATCCTCACACTCGGGGGCTTGGCTGCGACAGCACTTCGCCTAAGTTAAAGACAAAAGCAGTCGAACAGACGATTGCAAGCCAAAGCGTGAGCAAAATCCAAAGGATAAAACCGTGGATAAACATCTTGTGCAGAAGCAAATGTGCTCAGGCCTAAGGCCTGAATAAAGTTTGAAGGGATACAGTTCCACTTGGCATCACGAGTCAAATTTAACTGTTTTTTCCAAAGACTCAAGTTTCTAGGCAGGCGAATGACTGGCGGGCTCGACAAAAGTGTCCAGGTCGCTGCCGTCGGCGATTCTTGTGGCCGCCTCGATGAAGGTTTCCATGAAGTCCTCGAACTTGAGTTTCTTCGTGTTTACCACTTGGAGTTCCTTCAGCTTCTCCTCCCTCACGTCCCTACAATGGACCCTGACTAGTGCCAACGCCACGTCGGCCCCGCAATGAGCAGCAAATTTTTTCCAAGCTTGCACTCGACTAGGAAGTTCGTTCAGGCGAGCCATCATGGAGTTGAGGTCGAGCTGAAGAGTGTCCTCAAGCCATAGCTCCTTGTCGATTCTTTCCATGATAGATTTCAGTCGAGCGATATAGGCCTGGGCACCCTGGAGCCAAAAGTTGAGCCGCAACATGTTCATCGCCACCGCATCAGCAACTGGCGACTTGGTGGGGTCATGCATGGGCTTAATCTCCTCTGTTTCCTTTTCAAAGTCCTGGCAGAATTCTGTTGAAGAAGAGGAATCGGTGAACTGCAACCCTCAATTTTTTTTTGCAAATGTCAGTCGACAAGAAATACTCACCGTCGAGCAGAAGATACATCTTCCTTGAGAATTCGCCCAGATGCTTCTCCAGGGCATTACTCCTCTTGGTTAGTTGCTCGGCCTTCTTGACAAGGTCCGCACGCTCCTGCTTCAGCTTGGCATTCTCCTCTTCCAGCTTCTGGACGGCCGCCAACTTCTCCTCTGCAGCTTCAGTTTTGTCCTTGGCCATTTGTTGGGCGTCAGCAAGTGCTTTGTCCTTCTCCTCCAGTGCCCTCTTCATGGAATCTAAAGAAACAACATTGTTGAGTCGCGCTTGGAGTCGACGGTTTTCATTGCGCACGTCTGTTCGAGCGAGAGCACTTGGTTCAAAACATGAAAAGGTGAAGATGGGAATGCTGACAATCGGCACTTATTACCTCCTAGATACTTTAGCTCAGCACGTGCTCGCTCCAGGGCGTTGTTGGCAACCGCCAAGTCCACCTGCAATTGGTTCTTCTCCTCCTCCACCTCCTTGTACGGTGTCCCAAGTTCGCTAGCCGTCTAGAACCAACAAAAGACAGGAGTTCAATCAGCAAGTAGTTCTTGGACAGTCGACTGAGTTATTAAAACCGGTGAATGCCCATGTTGGAAGAATTCAAACAGAAAGTCCACTCGACATATCGAGTGGCTCTGGCGCTCCGCACTCCGTAAAAAAATTCAAACAGAAAGCTATCTCTATTAAGACCCCTGCCGACGCAAGCACTCGACAGTGGTCTCGGGGACTACACCCGGTGGGTGCGCTAAGAGCGCCCCCACTGAGACGGTTAACTCTCGATCCGTTGAGTAACTCGTCAGAAAACACACTCGACAAGGTCAGCCATGTCATGACACTCAACCTGTCGAGTGACGCACCCATCCTACTCTATAGAGTGTAGTCTATCCTTATGCAACGTCATATCATGGTTTGTAAATAATAACCATGAAACCTGCAAGGTAGATGCGGAATGGTGTGATTCAAGGCGAAGTGTATCCTGTATACAATAGACTCTAAGACCCCTGCCGATGCAAGAAATTGACAGCGGTCTCGAGGACTACACCCAGTGGGTGCGCTAAGAGCGCCCCCACTGAGACGGTTAACTCTCGATCCGTCGAGTAACTCGTAAAAAAAACACTCGACAAGGTCGGCCCTATCGTGACACTCAACCCGTTGAGCGACACACCTCCCCCACTCTATGAAGTGCAGTCGATCCCTATGCAGCGTCATATAATGGTTTCTTAATAATATCCATGAAACCTGCAAGGTATCTATGGAGTGGTGTGATTCGAAGACAAAGTGTATCATGTATACAGTAGACTCTAAGACCCCTGCCGATGCAAGCAATCGATAGCGGTCTCGGGGACTACACCTAGTGGGTGCGCTAAGAGTGCCCCCATTGAGACGGTTAAGTCTCGATCCGTTGAGTAATTCATTAGAAAACACACTCGACATGTCGAGCGACAATAGTACCGCGTGTACTACCAATCCTAGTCCTACTCGACTACGATCCGATCTATTCGACTGGAGAAAGTTCAAACATTCTACAGTGATCACCCAGTGGGTGTACGACAGCCAAGAAAAGACAAGAATTCAATCGACAATGGACTTACAATCGAACTTACTCGGACATTGGTGCGGAGGGCTGCGCTGACGTCAAAAGCCAGTTTGCTGGCCTCGTACGCCTGCTTGGTCCTCAGCATGAGCTGCTCTGCTTGGCTCATGCCTTCCTTTGCAGCTCCGGTTTGGTTTTCTGGGGTGCGATGCAGAGGGAAGGCCGTCACAGGTGGGGTCTGTTGGGAGACGTAGTAGTAAATCAAAATTTTCCTACGTGTCACCAAGATCTATCTATGGAGAAACCAGCAAACAAGCGGGGAGAGATTGGATCTTCATACCTTTGAAGATCGCTAAGCGGAAGCGTTGCTAGAACGCGGTTGATGGAGTCGTATACGCAGCGATTCAGATCGCGGTAGATCCGATCAAGTGCCGAACGGATGGCACCTCCGCGTTCAACACTCGTGCAGCCCGGTGACGTCTCCTACGCCTTGATCCAGCAAGGAGGGAGGGAGAGCTCCGGCAACACGATGGCATGGTGGCGGTGGAGCTGCGTGGTACTCCGACAGAGCTTCGCTAAGCACTACGGAGAACGAGGAGAGGGAGGAGTAGGGCTGCACCAGGGAGGAGATGAACTCGTGTGTTGTGCAGCCCCAAATACCTCCACTATATATAGGAGGAGGGGAGGAGAGGTGCTGCGCCCTAGGGTTCCACCCTAGGGGTGGCGGCAGCCTCCAGAAGCCCTTCCGGTGGTCCCGGTACACTACCGGAGACACCCGGAACACTTCCGGTAACCAAAACCTCACTTCCTATATATCAATCTTCGTCCGGACCATTCCGGGACTCCTCGTGACATCCGGGCTCTCATCCGGGACTCCGAACAACCTTCGGTAACCACGTACACTATTTCCCTATAACCCTAGCGTCATCGAACCTTAAGTGTGTAGACCCTACGGGTTCGGGAGACACGTAGACATGACCGAGACACCTCTCCGGTCAATAACCAACAGCGGGATCTGGATACCCATGTTGGCTCCCACGTACTCCACGATGATCTCATCAGATGAACCACGATGTCAAGGATTCAATCAATCCCATATACAATTCCCTTTGTCTATCGGTATGGTACTTGCCCGAGATTCGATCGTCGGTATCCCCATACCTTGTTCAATCTTGTTACAGGCAAGTCTCTTTACTCGTTCCGTAGTACATCATCCCGTGACTAACTCCTTAGTCACATTGAGCTCATAATGATGATGTCTTACCGAGTGGGCCTAGAGATACCTCTCCGTCACACGGAGTGACAAATCCCAGTCTCGATTTGTGTCAACCCAACAGACACTTTCAAAGATACCCGCAGCTTACCTTTATAGCCACACAGTTACGTTGTGACGTTTGGCACACCCAAAGCATTCCTACGGGAGTTACATAATCTCATGGTCTAAGGAAACGACACTTGACATTGAAAAGCTTTAGCAAACGAACTACACGATCTTGTGCTATGCTTAGGATTGGGTCTTGTCCATCACATCATTCTCCTAATGATGTGATCCCGTTATCAACGACATCCAATGTCCATGGTCATGAAACCGTGACCATCTATTGATCAACGAGCTAGCCAACTAGAGGCTCACTAGGGACACGTTGTGGTCTATGTATTCACACATGTATTACGGTTTCCGGTTAACACAATTATAGCATGAACAACAGACAATTATCATGAACTAGGAAATACAATAATAACCATTTTATTATTGCCTCTAGGGCATATTTCCAACAGTCTCCCACTTGCACTAGAGTCAATAATCTAGTTACATTGTGATGAATCGAACACCCATAGCATTCTGGTGTTGATCATGTTTTGCTCGTGAGAGAGGTTTAGTCAACGGATCTGCGACATTCAGATCCGTATGCACTTTACAAATATCTATGTCTCCCTCCTGAATGTAATCACGGATGGAGTTGAAGCGGCGCTTGATGTGTCTTGTCTTCTTGTGAAACCTGGGCTCCTTCGCAAGGGCAATAGCTCCAGTGTTGTCACAGAGTAGAGTCATCGGGCCCGACGCATTCGGAATCACTCCTAGGTCGGTGATGAACTCCTTCATCCAAACTCCCTCCTTTGCTGCTTCCGAAGCAGCTATGTACTCCGCTTCACATGTAGATGCCGCCACAACGCTTTGCTTGCTGCTGCTCCAGCTCACTGCCCCTCCATTCAGGATATACACGTATCCGGTTTGCGACTTGGAGTCGTCCGGATCTGTGTCGAAGCTAGCATCGACGTAACCCTTTACGACGAGCTCTTCGGCACCTCCATAAACGAGAAACATGTCCTTTGTCCTTTTCAGGTACTTCAGGATATTCTTGACCGCTGTCCAGTGTTCCGCTCCGGGATCACTTGTGTACCTTCCTACCAAACTTATGGCAAGGTTCACATCAGGCCTGGTACACAGCATGGCATACATGATAGAGCCTATGGATGAAGCATAGGGGATGACACTCATCTCTTCTCTATCCTTTGCCGTGGTCGGGCATTGAGTCGTACTCAATCTCACACCTTGCCACACAGGCAAGAACCCCTTCTTGGACTGATCCATATTGAACTTCTTCAATATCTTTTCAAGGTATGTGCTTTGTGAAAGACCAATGAGGCGTTTCGATCTATCTCTATAGATCTTAATACCTAATATGTAAGCAGCTTCTCCAAGGTCCTTCATTGAAAAACACTTATTCAAGTAGGCCTTTATACTTTCCACGAGTTCTATATTTTTTCCCATTATCAGCATGTCATCCACATACAGTATAAGAAATGCTATAGAGCTCCCACTCACTTTCTTGTAAATACAGGGTTCTCCATAAACCTGTACAAACCCAAACGCTTTAATCACCTCATTAAAGCGAATGTTCCAACTCCGAGATCCTTGCACCAGCCCATAGATGGAGCGCTGGAGCTTGCATACCTTGTTAGCATCTTTAGGATTGACAAAACCTTCCGGCTGCATCATATACAGTTCTTCCTTGAGGAAGCCATTAAGGAATGCCGTTTTGACGTCCATTTGCCAGATCTCATAATCATAAAATGCGACAACTGCTAACATGATTCGGACTGACTTTAGCATCGCTACGGGTGAGAAAGTCTCATCGTAGTCAACTCCTTGAACTTGTCGATAACCCTTAGCGACAAGGCGAGCCTTATAGGCGGTCACATTTCCGTCCGCGTTAGTCTTCTTCTTAAAGATCCATTTGTTTTCAATGGCTCGCTTATCATCAGGCAAGTCCACCAAAGTCCATACTTTGTTCTCATGCATGGATCCTATCTCGGATTTCATGGCCTCAAGCCATTTGTTGGAATCCGGACCCGCCATCGCTTCTTCATAGTTCGAAGGTTCACCGTTGTCCAACAACATGATCTCTAGGACAGGATTGCCGTACCACTCTGGTGCGGAACGTGTCCTAGTGGACCTTCGAATAGCGACTTGATCTGAAGCTTCATGATCATCATCATTAACTTCCTCTCTAGCTGGTGTAGGCTCCATAGAAACAACTTCCTGTGCTGCGCTACTCTCCAGTTCGAGTGGAGGTACAATTACCTCATCAAGTTCTATTTTCCTCCCACTTACTTCTTTCGAGAGAAACTCTTTCTCGAGAAAGGATCCATTCTTGGCAACAAAGAATTTGCCCTCGGATCGTAGGTAGAAGGTATACCCAATAGTCTCTTTGGGATATCCTATGAAGACGCACTTTTCCGCTTTGGGTTCGAGCTTCTCAGGTTGAAGTTTCTTCACATAAGCATCGCATCCCCAAACTTTTAGAAACGACAGCTTAGGTTTCTTTCCAAACCATAATTCATACGGTGTCGTCTCAACGGATTTAGACGGTGCCCTATTTAAAGTGAATGCGGCAGTCTCTAATGCATATCCCCAAAATGATAGTGGTAAGTCGGTAAGAGACATCATAGATCGCACCATATCCAATAGAGTGCGATTACGACGTTCAGACACACCATTTCGCTAAGGTGTGCCGGGCGGCGTGAGCTGTGAAACAATTCCACATTTCCTAAGGTGCGTGCCAAACTCGTGACTTAAATATTCTCCGCCACGATCAGATCGTAGGCATTTTATTTTCCTATCACGTTGATTCTCGACCTCACTCTGAAATTCCTTGAACCTTTCAAAGGTTTCAGACTTGTGTTTCATCAAGTAGACATACCCATATCTGCTCAAGTCATCAGTGAGGGTGAGAACATAACGGTAGCCACCGCGAGCCTCGACACTCAATGGACCACATACATCGGTATGTATTATCTCCAACAAGTCAGTTGCTCGCTCCATTGTTCCGGAGAACGGAGTCTTGGTCATCTTGCCCATGAGGCATGGTTCACATGTGTCAAATGATTCGAAATCAAGTGACTCTAAAAGTCCATCAGCATGGAGCTTCTTCATGCGTTTGACACCAATATGGCCAAGACGGCAGTGCCACATGTAAGTGGGACTATCGTTATCAACTTTATACTTTTTGGTACTCACACTATGGACATGTGTAACATCACGTTCGAGATTCATCAAAAATAAACCATTGACCAGCGGGGCATGAGCATAAAACATTTCTCTCATATAAATAGAACAACCATTATTCTCGGATTTAAATGAGTAGCCATCTCGCATCAAGCGATATCCAGATACAATGTTCATGCTCAAAGCTGGTACTAAATAACAATTATTAAGGTTTAAAACTAATCCCGAAGGTAGATGCAGAGGTAGCGTGCCGACGGCGATCACATCGACCTTGGAACCATTCCCGACGCGCATCGTCACCTCGTCCTTGGCCAGCCTCCGCTTATTCCGCAGCTCCTTCTTGGAGTTACAAATGTGAGCAACTGCACCGGTATCAAATACCCAGGAGCTACTACGAGCGCTGGTCAAGTACACATCAATAACAAGTATATCACATATACCTTTAATGTTGCCGTCCTTCTTATCCGCTAAGTACTTGGGGCAGTTCCGCTTCCAGTGACCGGTACCCTTACAATAGAAACACTCAGTCTCAGGCTTGGGTCCATTCTTGTTCTTCTTCTTCCTGGCAACTTGCTTACCGGGCGCGGCAATAGCTTTGCCGTCCTTCTTGAAGTTCTTCTTACCCTTGCCTTTCTTGAAACTAGTGGTCTTGTTTACCATCAACACTTGATGCTCCTTTCTGATCACGACCTCTGCTGATTTCAGCATCGAGTACAACTCAGGAATGGACTTCTCCATCCCTTGCATGTTGTAGTTCATCACAAAGCTCTTGTAGCTAGGTGGAAGCGACTGGAGGATTCTGTCAATGACCGAGTCATCCGGGATGTTAACTCCTAGCTGAGTCAAGCGGTTGTGAAGCCCAGACATCTTGAGGATGTGCTCACTGACAGAACTGTTCTCCTCCATCTTACAACTAAAGAACTTGTCGGAGACTTCATATCTCTCGACCCGGGCATGAGCTTGAAAGACCAGTTTCAACTCTTGGAACATCTCATATGCTCCGTGTTGCTCAAAACGCTTTTGGATCCCTGGTTCTAAACTGTAAAGCATGCCGCACTGAACAAGGGAGTAGTCATCGCAGCGAGAATGCCAAGCGTTCGCAACGTCTTGTTCTGCTGGGAGAAGGGGTGGGTCACCTAGCGGTGCATCAAGGACATACAGTTTCTTGGAAGCTATGAGGATGATCCTCAAGCCACGGACCCAGTCCGCATAGTTGCGTCCATCGTCTTTCAGCTTGGTTTTCTCTAGGAACGCGTTGAAATTGAGGTTGACATTTGCGTTGGCCATTGGATCTACAATATAGATATTAAAGGCAATTTTAGACTAAGTTCATGATAATTAAGTTCACATAATCATATTATTCAATGAACTCCCACTTAGATAGACATCTCTCTAGTCATCCAAGTGATACATGATCCATGTCAACTAGCCCGTGTCCGATCATCACGTGAGACAGACCAGTCATCCATGGTGAACATCTTCATGTTGATCGTATCTTCTATACGACTCATGTTCGACCTTTCGGTCTTCCGTGTTCCGAGGCCATGTCTATACATGCTAGGCTCGTCAAGTCAACCTAAGTGTTTCGCGTGTGTAAATCTGGCTTACACCCGTTGTATGCGAACGTTAGAACCTATCACACCCGATCATCACGTGGTGCTTCGGAACAACGATCCTTAGCAACGGTGCACAGTTAGGGTGAACACTTCTCTTGAAATTTTATTGAGAGATCATCTTATTTACTACCGTCGTTCTAAGCAAATAAGATGTAAACATGATAAACATCACATGCAATCAATATAGTGACATGATATGGCCAATATCATCTTGCTCCTATGATCTCCATCTTCGGGGCACGATGATCATCATTGTCACCGGCACGACAGCATGATCTCCATCATCATGATCTCCATCATTGTGTCTTCATGAAGTTGTCTCGCCAACTATTACTTCTACTACTATGGCTAATGCTTAGCAATAAAGTAAAGTAATTACATGGCGTTTATGATTGACACGCAGGTCATACAATAATATAAGACAACTCCTATGGCTCCTGCCGGTTGTCATAGTCATCGACATGCAAGTCGTGAACCCTATTACAAGAACATGATCAATCTCATACATCACAATGCATCACATCACATCCTTCTGGCCATATCACATCACAAGGCACATGCTGCAAAAACAAGTTAGACGTCCTCTAATTTGTAGTTGCAAGTTTTTACGTGGTTGCTATAGGTTTCTAGCAAGAACGTTTCTTACCTACGCCAAAACCACAACGTGATATGCCAATTGCTATTTACCCTTCATAAGGACCCTTTTCATCGAATCCAATCTGACTAAGGTGGGAGAGACAGACACCCGCTAGCCACCTTATGCAACTAGTGCATGTCAGGCGGTGGAACCGGTCTCACGTAAGCGTACGTGTAAGGTTGGTCCGGGCCGCTTCATCCCACAATACCGTCGAATCAAGATAAGACTAGTAACGGCAAGCATATTAACAAAATTGATGCCCACAACTGCTTTGTGTTCTACTCGTGCATAGATTCTACGCATAGACCTAGCTCATGATGCCACTGTTGGGAGACGTAGTAGTAAATCAAAATTTTCCTACGTGTCACCAAGATCTATCTATGGAGAAACCAGCAAACGAGCGGGAAGAGATTGGATCTTCATACCTTTGAAGATCGCTAAGCGGAAGCGTTGCTAGAACGCGGTTGATGGAGTCGTACTCGCAGCGATTCAGATCGCGGTAGATCCGATCAAGTGCCGAATGGACGGCACCTCCGCGTTCAACACACGTGCAGCCCGGTGACGTCTCCTACGCCTTGATCCAGCAAGGAGGGAGGACAGGTTGAGGGAGAGCTCCGGCAACACGACAGCGTGGTGGTGGTGGAGCTGCGTGGTACTCCGACAGAGCTTCGCTAAGCACTACGGAGAACGAGGAGAGGGAGGAGTAGGGCTGCACCAGGGAGGAGATGAACTCGTGTGTTGTGCAGCCCCAAATACCTCCACTATATATAGGAGGAGGGGAGGAGAGGTGCTGCGCCCTAGGGTTCCACCCTAGGGGTGGCGGCAGCCTCCAGAAGCCCATCTGGCCGGCGGCCAGGGCAGGGAGAGGTGGAGGCGCCCTAGGGTGGGCCTTAAGGCCCATCTAAGCCTAGGGTTTGCCCCCTCCACCCTTGCTGCGCCTTGGGCTGGGGTGGGAGGCGCACCATCCCACCTAGGGGCTGGATCCCTCCCACTCTTGGCCCATGGAACCTTCCGGGGCAGGTGGGCCCACTTGGTGGACCCTCGGAACCCTTCCGGTGGTCCCGGTACACTACCGGAGACACCCGGAACACTTGCGGTAACCAAAACCTCACTTCCTATATATCAATCTTCGTCTCCGGACCATTCCGGGACTCCTCGTGACGTACGGGCTCTCATCCGGGACTCCGAACAACCTTGGGTAACCACGTACACTATTTCCCTATAACCCTAGCGTCATCGAACCTTAAGTGTGTAGACCCTACGGGTTCAGGAGACACGTAGACATGACCGAGACACCTCTCCGGTCAATAACCAACAGTGGGATCTAGATACCCATGTTGGCTCCCACGTACTCCACGATGATCTCATCAGATGAACCACGATGTCAAGGATTCAATCAATCCCGTATACAATTCCCTTTGTCTATCGGTATGGTACTTGCCCGAGATTCGATTGTCGGTATCCCCATACCTTGTTCAATCTCGTTACCGGCAAGTCTCTTTACTCGTTCCGTAATACATCATGCCGTGACTAACTCCTTAGTCACATTGAGCTCATAATGATGATGTCTTACCGAGTGGGCCCAGAGATACCTCTCCGTCACACAGAGTGACAAATCCCAGTCTCGATTCGGGTCAACCCAACAGACACTTTCGGAGATACCCGTAGCATACCTTTATAGCCACCCAGTTATGTTGTGACGTTTGGCACACCCAAAGCATTCCTACGGTATCCGGGAGTTACACAATCTCATGGTCTAAGGAAACGACACTTGACATTGAAAAGCTTTAGCAAACGAACTACACGATCTTGTGCTATGCTTAGGATTGGGTCTTGTCCATCACATCATTCTCCTAATGATGTGATCCCATTATCAACGACATCCAATGTCCATGGTCATGAAACCGTGACCATCTATTGATCAACGAGCTAGCCAACTAGAGGCTCACTAGGGACACGTTGTGGTCTATGTATTCACACATGTATTACGGTTTCCGGTTAACACAATTATAGCATGAACAACAGACAATTATCATGAACTAGGAAATACAATAATAACCATTTTATTATTGCCTCTAGGGCATATTTCCAACAGGGTCGGCGTAGTTGTTGGAGTAGCTGAGGCAGCTTGAAGAGGTCCGGTCGGAGTCGACGTCACGACAGTCGAGACGGTTGGAGGAGCATGTGAAAGAGGCATTGCAGGCTCAACCATGGGTCGCGTGGAGTCACCTCTCCTATGGGAAGACTCCGCAGTTGAGCGCTGAGGTGCTTGGGACGATGACGCCCTTCGGATGCGAGCGCGCGAAGTGTCCAGCGGCCCCTCGTCGTCCTCCACTTGAATGACCTCTGCAACAACCGACAGCATCAACACCTGTATATGTCGAGTCCTATTCGGACTAACTAACAACTTTCTTACCTCCATGAGAAGTGGCAGCTTCAGCGGTATCAACATCCATCGCGTCCTCTTCATCTCGACGAGGCGAGGTCACAGATGTTGCAGTCTGATGGATTACCAACTTTCACTCAGATATAACTCAAGACTGCAGTCGACAGAACAGTTCGGAAATGAACACTTACGTGGAGACGACAGGTACGGCCACCCTCATGCGGGGCAGTGCTTTGCGAGGCTTGGAGGTGGCTTGCTTGGGCTGCTTGGCCAGTCTTTCATTCGACTCGACAGTTGAGGGGCGGCTCCATTTTGGGTTCTTCTCGCTTGGGCCCGGGGCCTTGTCCTCAGCAGCTGGCGGATCATGGAGGGCCTTAGTGCATCCTTCGTGACGAGGGGGTGACTCGACTCCTTCCTCTTCGCCAGAATTTTCATATTCATCCTCATAGTCGGAAAGTCCGTCACCGTCCACGCTGCCACCCTCGCTCACCATGCCGTCATGCACATGGTTCCCCTTGGGAACGGGCGAGTGCATGTTCGTCCATTCCTGCATAATTCAAACAAGAGAGTCAGACTACAAGTCAATACATCACTCGACGGTATAAATGTATCACTCGACATCACACGTCTCACCAGGTTCTTTGGTGGGTTTTCAGCCAAGTAAGGCCAGATCCTCTTGGCTCCCGAGGGGTTGTCACAAGCCCCAGTGATGCTCCGAAGCCACTACTCGACAGTCTCCTGTGTAACTTCTTCTAGATGCGTCCTGGTCGAGTCCCCCGGACCTGCGTAGTGCCACATGGTGTGGTCTCTGGCCTAGAGTGGCTGTATACGTCGACCGAGGAGCAGATCCATGCCTGTCACCCCGGCCTGGATCAGCTGAACCACTGCCTCGACTAAGATACCTACTTGGACATGCTCCTCGTCTGTCACCTTCAGGGACTTGGGGACAGCGGGTCGGTTAGGTGAAAACGGGGGAAGACCAGTCGACATGTTGGGTGGCGCTACATCTTCGCAGTAGAACCAGCTCGACTGCCAGGCTCGGATAGACTCGGGAAGAGTAATGGCAGGAAAGGAACGACGTTGCCTTTTCTGGACCACAAAACCTCCACACAACTGGAGCGCGTGAGTCTTCCCGTTGGCGGTGAGGACTTTCTTCACAGTCTGTGATCTGACCGTGAAGAGATGCTTAAACAACCCCCAATGGGGAGAGCACCCCAGGAAACACTCGCACAAGGTGACGAATGCAGACAAGTACACCATGATGTTTGACGGAAAGTGATGCTGTTGCGCACCAAAGAAATTCATAAATCCCCAAAAGAATGGGTGGGGTGGCATGGAGAAACCTCTTTCTACATGGGAGAGGAGAAGAACCCGCTCCCCGTCGCACGGCTCCGGCTCGCGCTCCTCCCCCGGCAGCCTCCAGGCGCCGTCCGCCACCAGTCCATCGGAGACGAGGACCTCGAGGTCGGCGCGAGTGACAATAGAGGGGAGAAAATCCCTCTGCATCCACCCCGCTGGCGCGGTGAACCGAGCAGTCGAGGGCTTCTTGCCCTTGAGCTTCGACGTCCCCTTCTTTGCGCGCTCCAACTTCTTCGTCACGTTCTTCGTCATTGGAGCGGCGACTCTGGTCGGAGGAGAGCGATGTGCTTAGTTGGGGAGCAGAGGAGGCGGAGGAAGAGAGGGAGAATCGGCGCAAGGTACTGTGCAATCCGCGGCTCAGGAAGCTTTATATGCTGCCGAGTGTCTCACTGACCAATGGGCCTACGAGATAACCGCACACGCCAACCACTGACGACGCCCTGTGTGTGGCGAGATAACCGGCGTGAGAATCGAGGCGTCATGCCTCCCCTTGCCCTGATCGTGGCGTTATCTTCACGCGTGCGTGTGCTTCCCAAATTTTCTTATCCTAGAGAATTCGAGCCCGTCAGACCGACCCGTCACCTCCCCAGGATGCACTCGATTCACTCGGACACTTTTAAGTCTGAATGGATCCAGGCGAGCGGAGAAGAATTCAATCGACGTAAATTTTGTTGAAGACCCGAATATCATTCGGAAGATTTTGCGTGTCAATCCTGAATGAACGCTAATGCTCAGAGTTCAATCGACGCAAGTTCCATGGAAATCCCAAATATCATTCGGAGGATCTGATGCACTAACTCAAGGTCTACGTTGATACCTCCTTCCACCACTCAAACCCTGATCCATTCGGGGGCTAATGACGAGGATATGTACCTAGGGTAGGGTCCTAGGCAAGGCCCACATACCCTACCTAAGGATACCACATGGGAGGACTTGAAGATCAAGCATGAACTTCCGAGTGGATCCCTGGAGACGTTCAAAGTCACTCGACAGTAATCCACTCGGAGACTCCCGCTCTCACTCGACGCCAGAAGACCAGGAGCCATCATCAAGAGCCCAACGGGCAGACGCTGGCTTAATGGCCCTTAATAGCTTTTACTACGTATGTTACCTGTAACGGTAGACTTTACACCCCACGACCAGACCCTTTGATGCGGGGCCATTATGAGGGGCAGCGAACTCTATATAAGCCGCCCCTCCCCTCCTGCACAAGGGTTAAGAAATCATTGTAATCTCTATATTCCACTCGACATAAAGCTCCCGAGCACTGAGACGTAGGGCTGTTACCTCCACGAGAGGGGCCTAAACTCATACATCTGTGTGTACACCCTCGCCGTAGCAAGGACTCTGCCCTCTCCATTCGTACCCCTACCATCTATTGTCAGGCTCGTTCCCATGATAGTGTCCCTGGCGGCAAATTACTCGGTTTTCTCGTTTCTGAACGGG
This sequence comes from Hordeum marinum, assembly GCA_022496015.1. Taxonomy (NCBI): domain Eukaryota; kingdom Viridiplantae; phylum Streptophyta; class Magnoliopsida; order Poales; family Poaceae; genus Hordeum; species Hordeum marinum. Next base: position 30,295,567 of record CM039678.1, read on the forward strand.
GGATCGATGTCAACCCTGAGAAAATCAGCACCATTACCTGAATGAAGACACCCATGCGAGTGCACGACGTTCATAAGCTCACTGGTTGCTTGGCAGCATTGAGTCGATTCATTTCTCGTCTTGGCCAGAAGGCTCTGCCTTTATATCAATTGATGAAGAAGTTCGACATGTTCGAGTGGACTCCTGAAGCCGAAGCAGCGTTTGTTGAGCTCAAAGCCCTGCTCTCCACCTAGTCGGTGCTTGCCGCTCCTAACAGCAAAGAGCCCTTGGTCCTGTACATCGCGGCCACAAATCAGGTCGTCAGTATAGGGCTAACTGTCCAGCGGGAAGAGGATGGTAAAGCTTATAAAGTCCAGTGTCTAGTATATTATGTATCGGAAGTTTTGTCCCTCTCAAAGCAAAGATATCCACACTATCAGAAGCTGGTTTATGGTATTTACATATCAACGAAGAAGGTGGCGCATTATTTCCAAGACCACTCGATTTTAGTCGTCAGTGATGCTCCTTTGTCCGAGATTTTCAATAATCGAAACGCATCAGGTCGAGTGGCTAAATGGGCAACAACCAATCCAAGTTCACTCGGCACACTAGACCAGGTTCTTTGCCGGCTCTAAAATGTTGAATGGGTCCGTTGCAGGTGTTGTCTTGATATCTCCCAGGGGTGACAAGCTCAGCTATGTATTGCAAATCCACTTCGATTCCTCCAACAATGAGGAAGAATATGAAGCACTTTTGTATGGGTTGCGCATGGCTATCTCACTCTGTGTCAAGCGCCTGATGGTTTATGGCGATTCAAATCTGGTGGTGAATCAAGTGATGAAAGAGTGGGATGTTCGAAATCCCGCTATGACTAGGTGCTGCAATGCAGTGTGAAAGTTGGAGAAGAAATTCGAAGGCCTGGAACTTCGTCATGTTCCCCAACAGAAAAATTAGGCGGCCGACGAGCTATCCAAGATTGGGTCCACTCGACGACCTGTCCCCAGTGGTGTGTTCTTAGAGCACTTGCACACTCCTTCGGTGCAAGAAGATCCTTTCATCGAAGAGCCCCCACAAGCTTTGAGTTCCACTGACCCGACAGAAGTTGATGTCTCTGAAGTGATTGATCTGGTCATGGAGATTCTGGTGTCACTCCCGATTGGATTGTGCCTTACATTGCCTATATCCTCAGAGAAGAGCTCCCTGAAGATGAAACAAAGGCTCGACAGATTGTGCGCAGCTCCAAGGCTTTTACTGTGATGGGAGATCAATTTTTCACAGAGAGTGCGTCTAGCGTTACATAGCGTAGTATTCCCACCGAGGAAGGTCGAATGATTCTGAATGAGATCCACTCGGGAACCTGCGGTCATCATGCATCCTCACGGACGATTGTCGCCAAAGCATACAGAGCTTGTTTCTTCTGGCCTCGGGCTAACGAGATGGCTAAAGACATCGTCGATCACTGTGATGGATGCAGTTCTATGCAAACTTGTCACACGAGCCAACCTCTGCTCTGAAGACAATTCCCCTCGCCTGGCCATTTGCTGTTTGGGGACTCGACATGATTGGTCCCTTTCGAACCGGAAAAGGTGGTTTCACTCATTTGCTGGTTGCAGTCGAGAAGTTTACCAAATGGATAGAAGCCAAGCCCATCAAGAAATTGAACTTCCGTACGGCGGTTACATTCATGAGAGGGATAATTTACCGATACGGCGTTCCTCACAACATTATCACACATAACGGCACCAACTTTGACTCGGAAGAGTTCAGAAACTTTTGCACATCTCAGGGCTCTCGGGTAGATTATGCATGTGTCGCTCACCCACAAACCAATGGGCAAGTCGAGCGAGCCAATGGCCTCATCTTGCAAGGTCTTAAGCCTCGTCTCATGCGCGACCTGGATCATGCCGCTGGTGCCTGGGTAACTGAGCTGCCATCTATGTTATGAGGCCTAAGAACTACGCCAAATCGGTCGACTGGACGGACTCCTTTCTTCCTGGTCTATGGTGCTGAAGCTGTCTTGCCGAGTGACTTGTTTCACAATTCTCCTCGAGTGGAACTGTATTCTGAGGCTGAAGCCGAACAGGCTAGGTAGGATGGTGTAGATCTCCTGGACGAAGAACAATAGATGGCTTTGCTCCAGACTACTGCTTATCAGCAGGATCTGCGGTGCTTCCATGCGAAGAACGTCAAGAGTCAATCGTTTCATGAGGGAGACTTGGTGCTCCGAGTGAATCAACACCGACCTCACAAGCTCGCTCCTGCATGGGAGGGTCCTTTTGCCGTCACTAAAGTGCTAAACAACGGAGCTTATCATCTGTATAATCTCATGAAGCGAATAGACGAGCCACGAGCTTGGAATGCAGATCTGCTCCGACGTTCTTATACTTAAGAGACAGAAGAATCTTCTGATGTAATAAGAATACTTCATCAATGCAATTCAAATTTCTGCAATATATATTGTCGATTCCGATCATATAGTTTCACTCTTGGGAATACTCCGAGTGTTGAGCAGTCCTCTCACTCAGGGGCTTAGCTACGAACATGCTTTCGCCTAAGTCAAAAACCATGTCGGGTGGATAGCAGTCCATTAACTCGACGTCTTAGCTGCGAATCGATATTCGCCTAAGTTCAAAAAAACTTCGAGTGATGAGAAATCCTCACACTCGGGGGCTTAGTTGCAAACATGTTTTGCCTAAGTTAGAAACCATGTCGGGTGGATAGCAATCCATTCACTCAACAGCCTATTTGCGAATCCGTCTTCGCTTAGGTTCAAAAAAATACTCCGAGTGGTGAGCAATCCCCACACTCGGGGGCTTAGCTACGAACATGCTTTCGCCTAATTTAAACACCCTGTCTTGTGGATAGTATTTCATTCACTCGATGGCCTATTTGTGAATCCGTCTTCGCTTAGGATCAAAAATATTCCGAGTGTTGAGCAATCCTCACACTCGGTGGCTTAGCTGCGAACATGCTTTTGTCTAAGTTAAAAACTCTATCAGGTGGATTGTATTCCATTCACTTGACGACCTATTTGCGAATCCGTCTTCGCTTAGGATCAAAAATATTCCGAGTGTTAAGCAGTCCTCACACTCGGAGGCTTAGCTACGAACATGTTTTCGCCTAAGCCTAAAAACAAACTCAGTCGAACAGACAATTGAAAGCCAAATACGGATAAAATCCAAAGGATAAGTTTCGTAAAGAAGCAAATATGCTCAGGCCTAAGCCCTGAATGAAGTTTTAAGGGATACAGTTTCACTCGTCATACCGAGGCGAATAAAAGTGTTTCTTCCTAAGGTCAAGTTTTTCAATCATCCGACGGGCTGGCTGGCTCGACAAAAGTGTCCAAGTCGATGCCATCTGTGATTCTGGTAGCAGTGTCGATGAAGGTCTCCATGAAGTCCTCAAACTGAAGCTTCTTTGTGTTAACCACTCGGAGCTCCTTCAACTTTTCCTCCCTCACTTCTCTACAATGGACCCTGACGAGTGATAGCGCCACCTCGACACCGCAGCGATCAGCAGACTTCTTCCGTGCCTGCACTTTACTTGGAAGGTCGTTTAGACGGGCCATCATGGAGTTGAGGTCGAGCTGAGGAGTGTCCTCAGGCCACAACTCCTTATCAATCCTCTCCATCGTAGATTTCAGTCGGACAAGATATACCTGAGCACCCTGGAGCCGGAAATTGAGTCTGAGCGTGTTCATGGCCACCGCGTGTGCGACAGGAGATTTGGTGAGGTCCAGGTTGGGCTCAATCTCTTCTGTCTCCTTTTCAAAGTCTTGGCAGAATTCAGTTGAAGAGAATGAACGGGAGGAGAGTCGGTGAGGTACGATCTTCATGGATTTTAGAAAATTCAGTCGACAAGAGACACTCTCCGTCGAGCGTGATGTACATCTTCCTCGAGAATTCACCCAAATGACTCTCCAAGCCGTTGCTCCTTTTGTTCAGCTGCTCAGCCCTTTTGACGAGGTCCACGCGCTCTTGCTTCAGCTTTGCATTCTCCTCCTCCAGCTTCTGGGCAGCCGCCAGCTTTCGATCTGCAGTCTCGTTTTTGTCCTCGGCCACCCGTTGGGCATCAGCGAGTGCTTTGTCCTTGTCCTCCAGTGCCTTCTTCATGGAATCTAAAGAAACAACATTGTTGAGTCACGCTTGGAGTCAACGATTTTCATTGCGCACGTCGGTTCAAGTGAGAGCACTCTGTTCAAAGCATGAAAAGTGAAGATGGGAATGCAGAGAGTCGACGGTAGTTACCTCCCAGAGATTTCAGCTCAGCCCGTGCTCGCTCCAGAGCATTGTTGGAGGCTTCCAGATCCACATGCAGTCGGTTCCTCTCATCCACAAGATCCTTGTACTGCATTCCAAGTTCGCAAACCCTCTAAAACCAACAAAAGAAAGAAATTTAATCGACTAAGTAATACCAAGGACGGTCGATTGGGTTATGAATACCGTCGAACGCCTGTCTTACTATCCTGGAACATCGTCATATAATGGTTGACCTATGATGTCCATGAAGCCCATGTCCAGGGGAAGAAGAATTCAAGCAAAAAGTCCACCCGATATGTTGGGTGGCTCTGGCGCTCCGCGTGCCGTAAACAAATTCAAAGCAGTCTCTATTAAGACCCCCGCCGGTGCAAGCACTCGACGGCGGTGTCGGGGACTAGAGACGGTTAACACTCGACCTGTCGAGTAACTCATCAGAAAAAAATATGCACTCGACATGTCGAGTGCCTCCAGTACTATGTGTACGACGGAAATCCTGATTTCAAGTTTTCAAGACTACTGCTTATCGTCTGCGATTAGCAGTAGCCTCGGGGACTACATCCAGTGGGTGCACTTAGCATTCCCCCACTGGTTACTGAAACATTCGACAAGGTCAGCCCCGTCAGAACATTCATCCATCACTCGACACGTCGAGTGACGCGCCTCCCTGCTCTGTGAAGTTCAATCTATCCTTATGTAGTGTCATATCATGGTTTATCAATGATATCCATGAAACCTACAAGGTAGCTTCGGAGTGGTGTGATCAAAGGCAAAATATATCCCGCATACAACAAACTCTATGACCCCTGCCGGTGCAAGCACTCGACAACGGTATCAGGGACTACATCCAGTGGGTGCACTTAGCGTGCTCCCACTGGATCTGCCAATTCTCGATCAGTCGAGTGGCAGAAAACATCCGTCATTGGAATATCCGTCACTCGATCCGTCGAGTGACACGCCCCTCCCCATTCTGTGAAGTGCAGTCTATCCTTATGTAGTGTCATCTCATGGTTTATCAACGATATCCATGGAACCTACAAAGTAGCTGCGGAGTGGTGCAACCAAGGGCAAATGTATCAAGCATTAAGACCCCTACCGATGCAAGCACTCGACAGCGGTCTTGGGCACTACACCCAGTGGGTGCACTCAGAGTGCCCAACTGAGACGGTTAACACTCGATCCGTCAAGCGGCCCGTCAGAAAAAATAATATATGCACTCGACATGTCGAGTGACTCTAGTACTACGCATACTATCGATCCAAAACCTACTCGACTAAGACCTGACCTATACGAGTGGAGAAATTTCAAACATTCTACATTTGGAAAATAAGCACCCACTAGGTGTACAGTTAAGAAAAGACAGGGATTCAATCGGAAATATACTTAGAATCGACATCGTAAGCTAGCTTGCCAGCCTCATACGCCTCTTTGGTTCGCAACATTATCTGCTTTGCCTGGATCATAGCCTTCTTTGCAGCTCCGGTCTGATCTTCAAGGACGCGATGCAGAGAGAAAGCCGTCATGGGGGGATCGGCGTAGTTGCTGGGGCAGCCGAAGCAGTCTGAGCAGGTCTGGTTGGAGTTGATGTCACGATGGTCGAGACAGCTGGAGGGGCACTTGACAGAGGTACTGCAGGATTAGCTCTGATTTGTGTCGAGTCGCCCATCCCCTGGGAGAACTCTGTAGTCGACCGCTGAAGCATCTGCACTAATGAAGCTCTTCGGGTGCGGGAGTACGAGGTGTCTAGGTGTTCCTCGTCGTCTTCTAGCTGGATGACCTCTGCAACGTCAACCGACAGTGTTAACTTTTGCAAGTGACGAATCTCATTCGGATGAATCAAGAACTTATTAACCTCTATGAGAAGTGGCAGAGTCAGCAGTGTCAATGTCTATCGCTTCCCCTCCATCTCGAGGAGGTGATGTTACAGACGTAGCAGCTCTGACGGATCAAACAACACTCGGTTGTCAACAACACAAAGTCACAATCGACAGAAAGAATTTGAGAGTAAAACACTCACGTGGATACGACAGGCACGGCCATCTTCATGCGAGGCAAGGCTTTGTGAGGTTTGGCCACGGTCACTTTAGCTTGCTTCGCCGATGGTTCGCTCGACTCGATAGTTGAGGGGTGGCTCCGCTTCGGGTTCTTCTCGCTTGGGCCCGGAGCCCTATCCTCAGCAGCCACAGGATCTTGGCGAGCCTTGGTGCGGCATTCGGTGCGAAGAGATGGCTCGACTTCTGGCTCGTTTTCGTCCGACTTTACATACTCGTCCTCGGAGTCTTCTGAACCATCGCCGTCCATGCTGCCACCTTCAATCACAACTCCATCGTCAACGTGGTTCGCATTAGGAACGGGCGAGTGCATGTGCGTCAACTCCTGCATGATTCAAGTAAAAAAGTCAGTTCATAAGTCAATATATCACTCGACAGTAGAAGTACATCAGTCGACACCGCGCAACTCACCTGATTCTTCGGCGGGTTTTCGACCGAGTAAGGTTGGATCCTCTTGGCTGCCAAAGGGTTGTCGCATGCTCCAGTGATGCTCCGAAACCACTGATCAATAGTTTTTCTTGGAACCTCTTCTGGATGCGCCCTGGTCGAGTCCTCAGGGCCTGCGTAGTGCCACATGGTGTGATCTCTGGCTTGGAGCAGCTGAATACGTCGACTAAGAAATGTCTCCAACAGATCCATGCCAGTCACTCCACCCCGGATCAGTTGCACCACAACTTCAACCAAGATTCCACTTGGACATGTTCCTCTTTGGTCACCCTCAGAGACTTGGGGATAGTTGGACGGTCAGGTGTATAGGGGGGAAGGCCAGTCGACATGTTGGGCGATGCTACGTCTTTGCAGTAGAACCAAGTCGACTGCCAGCCTCTAACAGACTCAGGAAAAGTCATGGTAGGGAAAGAACTACGGGCTCTTTTCTGAAGTCCTAAACCCCCACACAACTGAAGCACATGAGTCTTCCCATCAGCAAGGAGAGCTTTCTTCACGGTCTGGGATCTGACCGTAAAGATGTGCTTGAACAGCCCCCAATGGGGAGAACAGCCCAAAAAACACTCTTACAAAGTAACGAAGGCAGACAAGTATGCAATAGTATTCGGTGGGAGATGGTGCAGTTGAGCGCTGGAGAAATTCAAGAACCCTCTAAAGAACGGGGGGGGTGGCATAGAGAAACCTCTTTCAACATGGGAGAGAAGGAGGACCCGCTCCCCGTCGCACGGCTCCAGCTCGTGCTCTCCCTCCGGCAGCCTCCAGGCATCGTCCGCCATGAGCCCATCAACAACAAGGCCCTCCATGTCCTCACGAGTGACTATGGAGGGGAGAAAGTCCCCCTGCAATCATCCGGCCGGTGCGGTGAACCAAGCGGTCGAGGGCTTCTTGCCATTGACCTTCGTCGCCCCCATCTTAGCTCGCTCCAGCTTCTCCGTGGTGCTCTTCGTCATCGCCGCGGCGGCTCTCGTCGGAGAAGAACAAGATGAGGCACTGCAAACAGGGGAGGCGGAGGAAGAGAGGAAGTTTGGGGAATAGTACTGTGTGAACCACAACGCTCCGAGATTTATATCCCGCCGAGTGCCTCGCTGACTGGTGGACCCGTGAGATCACCGCGCATGCCAGCCGTAGTCTGCGTCCAGTACGTGGCAAATGAACGGCGCGGAGATTGAGGCGTCGTGCCCCCACTTGCCCTGATCGTGGCGTCATCATCGCATGCGCGCGCACTTCCCAAATTTTCGTATCCCGCGAAATCCGGGTTTGACAGACCGACCCATCACATCCAAAGATGCTTTCAGTTCACTCGGAGCAAAATAGGCATTGAACATCCACGCGGACACTTTCAAGGCTAAATGGATCTGGGCGAGGGGAGAAGAGTTCAATCGACGCAAGTTTCGTTGAAGCCCCGAATATCATTCGGAAGATTTGGCATATTGATCCTGAATTGACATCAATACTCAGAGTTCAATCGATGCAAGTTTTGTTGAAGCCCCGAATATTATTCGGAAGATTTGGCATGTTGATCTTGAATTGATATCAATACTCAGAGTTCGATCGACGCAAGTTTCGTTGATGCCCCGAATATCATTCAGAATATTTGATGCCTTAATTCGAGATTGGCATTGATACCCCCATTTCACCACTCGAACCCCGATCCATTCGGGGGCTAATGACATAGATATGTACCTAGGGTAGGTTCCTAGGCAAGGCCTACATACCCTACCTAAGGACACTACATTGGAGGACTTGAATATCAAGCATAAGCTTCCAACTGGATTCCATGAGACGTTCAAGTCACTCGACATTCAATCCACTTGGAGTCTTCTTCCTTCACTCGACAGTCGCTTGTCACTCGTTAGACCTCATTCTCAGTCGACACCAGAAGACAAGGAGCCACCATCAGGAGGCCAATGGGCAGTTGTTAGTCCTTCGTCATTAGTAGCATTTATTATGTATGTTATCAGTAATGACAGTCTTTAAACCCACGATCGGACCCTTAGATGCCGGGCACTTATGAGGGCAGCGAACTCTATATAAGCCGCCCCTCCCCTCTGGCACAAGGGTTCGCAACCATTGTAATCTTAACAGTCCACACGACATAAGCTCCCGAGCACTGAGACATAGGGCTGTTACCTCCACGAGAGGGGCCTGAACTCATATATCCATGTGTACATCCTCACCGTAGCTAGGAATCTGCCCTCTCCCTTCGTACCCCTACCTTCTACTCTCAGGCTCGTTCCCACGAAAATGATCAAAGTTTACTTTCTAGCTAAAAACTTATCAAAGACAATCATGAATTCCTTGAGATTTACCCTGAAGTTTTCTTTGTTAAGGATCAGGCCAGCCGGAGCACAATTCTTCAAGGCAAGAGTAGAGGTGATTTGTTCCCCATCTCCGGTCGTCAAGACGCCCCTTTGTGCCAAGTGCTAAGTGTGACCACACCATCCACGTCACATTCGCATAGGTGCCTAGGACATCCGTCCCTTCCAGTAGTTCCAAAAATTCTTCTTGATTCTGTAGCGACCCGACCTGAAAGGTCAAGTCTCCGGTGTTTCCGTACCATCCCAAGATCATGCTGGTACACACACGGTACATCAATGTATATATCAAAGGGAAATCACACAGCATTATATTAATCGAAATCTCATATCGAGTCCTTTATTACAATAATATTACAATAAAGTGGCCAAAAGCCAACTCATGAGAATATCTAAATCTTGCGGAAGCGTCGACGGTAGATGAGTCCATCCGACTCCAAGGGCATCTCACTGAGCATAGAACGCGTCCTCACTCCTGGTCGGAAAAATACTCTGCAACATGATACGTTGCAGCCGTGTAGGTCAGCATATGGAATATGCCGGCAAAGTCACAAGAGAGGGGTGAAAAATAATCAGCTAATCTATATGCTTATATGGCAGGTGGTGGTGTAAGTTTTTGCGTAAAGCCAAGTTTTTCCCTACATCAAAAGAGGGGTTAAGCAAAATATTACTAAGTTGGTTGATTAATGAGATGGTTCCACCAACCAATTCTCATACCCAAATTGTTAATACCCACAACATCATATTAATTTGTGTTGAGGTTTCCGGAAATTCCAATTCCTTTGGCTCAAGTTTTCCATGACCGTGGACACGGCTAATCGATTAGGTTGAGTACACGGCAAATTTATATTTTTATTAACAGTGAGTAAAAACACTAAATGTTTACTAACAGAATCTAATAAACAAATGAAACCAAATCTAAATTTAAACTAATAAAATTAAGTTTATAAAACTATATTATAATACTAGACAGATTCTGTTTTTTTGTTAAAACACTAATCAAATATATCCTGAAAATCCTCAAACTAAACATGAAGATAGTCCTAACTAATACCAAACAGTAGCAAAAAGAATCATGTCAAAATCTATTTTCAAACTCTAGTTATTCAGATTTGAAGATTTTGAGAAAATTTGATTACATTCAAATTTTATAGTTCAAATTTGAAATTTAAAAGTACAGGGTGAAACTACATGAAAAATGTGAGCTATTGCAAAAAGAATCAACTCAAAACACTAAATAGATTAAAAGATATAAGCAAAACAAAATTGGAAAACATTCTGTTAATTAAAACAAAACAGAAAATGAAAAAAAGATTTGCGTCGGTCAGGGGGCTACGTGGCGTGATCCGATTGGCTAGCGAGTGTGTGCGGTAGGTGAATTAGAGCGAGCGACCGATTCGGAAGAAGATACCGGTTCGGACTTAAGTCCGTTCTAATCTGGACCGTGGGTTCGGGATCCGATGGTCGAGGGGGCTTACGGGGTAGAAGTCGTCGGCGTCGGGGTACTCCGGCGAGTCCGGTAGCGGTGATTGCGACGGCGAGGTGCTCCGGTGGTCGGGGAAGACGGGGAAGTGGTCCGGGCGACGGCGATGGTTCTCCGGAGTTGATTGGTGGCGACGGCGAGGCGAACGGTGGTCGGAGGTGGTGGCTACGCTCGACGGGAGGTCCGGTGGTGGTGGCTACTCCGGCGAGAAATCGACGGCGTCTCGGCGAGAGAGAGAAGGGGGACTCGGGGTGAAATGGATGCGGGGGTTGCCGGCTACTTATAGGGCGCTCGAGGGGTGCGGGGGAGTAATGGGGAGAGAGATCCGGCGAGGGGAAACGGTCGGCGACGAGATCCGGTCCGGCGCTCGCGGGGGTGACGATGACCGTTTCGGGCAACGGTCGGTTGGCGTGGGACCCGGATGTCAGCGAGTGGGCGCGTGACCGTTACGCGCGGTCGGCCGACCGGTAATGAATGCGCGATTAATTGCCCGTGGGCCGGCCCGTTTAAATGCAACCGTTACCGATTTTCTTTAATATTTTTACAGAGACATTCAAAAGCTCTTAAAGCATTCAAATCATCTCCAAAAGTAGGGGTATTATATATCAAAATTAAGAGAATAATAAATTCTATTTAATGAACATTTTTATTCTATCATTTGAAGACTTTGAAAAAAAAATTATTTTCAGAAATTGCCTAATTGTTTTTGAATCCTTTTTGCAAATATTTTCAAAATAACTCCTGGTCATTTTTGTTCAAATAATTCACCAATTTGACCCTGGTGTGGAGTGTCATGTTACTCCTCTCTTATTTTGAACATTTAACCAGAATTTCAATTAGGGAAATGCAACATAGGGAAAAGTAGAAGGGACTTTCAGAAAATCAGAAAGGCATTTCAACTATCACATACAATCAAGCAATGATGATGATAGATGCATAGCTATATCATAACATTCCAAAATGGAATTTTGGGATGTTACAAACCTACCCACCTTAAGATGAATCTCGCCCTCGAGATTCGGGTTGGCTAGAAAATAGGTGTGGATGGTCTCTACGAAGATCTTCTTCGCGTTCCCAGGTGGCTTCTTCCTCGGTGTGGTGACCCCACATAACTTTACAGAACTTGATAATCTTGCTGCGGGTAACTCTGTTGGATGTCTCGAGGATCTTGAGTGGTTTCTCCTCGTAAGTCAGATCACTTTCAAGCTGTATGGCCTCTAGGGGCACGGTGTCTCGCAAAGGGATGTCAGCCATCTCAGCATGACATTTCTTCAGCTGGGAAACATGAAACACATCATGAACTCCGGACAGTCCTTCCGGCAATTCCAGCTTGTATGCAACTTCGCCTCTACGTTCAAGGATGTTGTAGGGGCCTATGAATCTGGGTGCTAGTTTTCCTTTAACACCAAATCTCTTGATTCCACGAAGCGGGGACACATGAAGATATGCTCGGTCTCCCACTTCATACGTCACTTCTTTGCGCTTGTTGTCAGCATAGCTCTTCTGTCGGGATTGAGCTGTTTTGAGTCTGTCACGTATCAACTTGACTTTATCCTCTGAATCTCGAACAAGGTCGGGACCAAAAAGTTTTCGGTCTCCAACACCATCCCATGTCAGTGGTGTCCTGCACCTCCTTCCATATAGAGCTTCGAAAGGGGCCATCTTCAGACTCGTCTGATAACTGTTGTTGTATGAGAATTCTGCGTAAGGCAAGTTATCGTCCCAACTAGAACCATAGTCTAGTGCACAAGCTCTCAACATGTCTTCCAGAATCTGATTGACTCTCTCAGTCTGGCCATCTGTCTGCGGATGAAAAGTTGTACTAAACTCCAGCCTCGTACCCAAAGTTTCATGCAACTGATGCCAAAACCTTGAGGTAAACTGTGTTCCTCTATCTGACACGATACTCCTCGGAACTCCATGCAGACATACGATCCTGGTCATATATATCTTGGCTAGCTTAGCACTGGTATAGGTGGTCTTTACTGGGATGAAGTGAGCCACCTTGGTCAAGCGATCAACCACTACCCAGATGGAATCATAACCTGAGCGGGTCCTAGGTAATCCTATGATGAAATCCATACCAAGCTTTTCCCATTTCCACTCGGGTATCGGCAAAGGTTGGAGTAACCCTGCTGGTTTCTGATGTTCTGCCTTTACTCGCTGACAAACATCACATATGGCAACATGCTCTGCAATATCTTTCTTCATACCTGTCCACCAATAACTTTCTTTCAAATCCAGATACATCTTGGTATTGCCTGGGTGTATCGAGTAAGGTGAATCGTGGGCTTCCTGAAGTATCAACTTCCTGAGCTCTGGTTCATTGGGCACATAGATTCGGTTCTCAAACCACAAAGTTCTGTGTTCATCCTCACGAAAACCTTTAGCTTTACCATTTTCCATTCTCTGTTTAATCTCAACTATCTTCTTGTCCGATTTCTGGGCTTCTCGAATTCTTTCGGTCAAGGTGGACTGAATTTCCAGTGTACCAACATATCCTCTTGGAACTATCTCTAGCTTGAGCTTTCTGAGATCATCGACTAACTCTTGGGGTAATCCTCCTGCTGTGAGTGTGTTCACATAAGTTTTCCGACTCAAGGCATCGGCTACAACATTAGCCTTACCTGGATGGTAGTGTAATCTCATGTCATAGTCCTTGATTAACTCTAACCATCTCCTCTGTCTGAGGTTCAACTCTTTCTGAGTGAAAATATATTTCAGGCTCTTATGGTCGGTGTAAACATCACAACAGTTTCCGATAAGAAAATGTCTCCAGGTCTTGAGTGCGTGCACTACGGCTGCTAGTTCCAAATCATGGGTGGCATAATTCAACTCATGAGGTCGTAGTTGTTTGGAAGCATAGGCTACAACTTTTCCATCTTGCATAAGTACTCCTCCAAGTCCTTGACGTGAAGCATCACAGTAAACCTGGAAATCCTTCCGAATATCGGGCAAGATCAATACTGGGGCTGTGACCAAATGTTCCTTTAACTCTTGGAAACTGGTTTCACATTCCTCGGTCCAAATATACTTGGATTCTTTCTTCAACAACTCTGTCATGGGCTTGGCAATCTTTGAGAAATTCTCAATGAACCTCCGGTAATATCCAGCAAGTCCAAGGAAACTGCGGATCTCCTTAACTGAGGTGGGTGACTTCCACTCGGTGACGGCTTCAACCTTAGCGGGGTCTATGGCTATTCCTTCTCTGGAAATAACATGTCCAAGGAATCCGACTTCCGTCAACCAAAATTCACATTTACTGAACTTGGCATATAACTGATGCTCTCTTAGCTTCTCCAGAACTAAACGCAAATGTTCCTTATGCTCTTCCTCGTTCTTGGAGAATATCAGAATGTCATCGATGAACACCACAACAAACTTGTCTAGGTATTCCATGAATACTTTGTTCATCAAATTCATGAAGTAGGCAGGAGCATTAGTCAATCCAAAAGACATGACCGTATACTCATACAAGCCATACCTCGTGGTGAAAGCTGTTTTGGGTATATCCTGTTCACGAATCTTCAACTGGTGATACCCTGATCGAAGATCGATCTTGGAGAATACTTTGGCTCCTACTAGCTGATCAAACAAATCATTAATCATCGGCAGAGGGTACTTGTTCTTGATAGTCACCTCGTTCAAGGCACGATAGTCCACTACCATTCTCAAAGATTTATCCTTCTTCTCCACCAAAAGTACTGGGGCTCCCCAAGGTGAAGAACTTGGGCGAATATACCCCTTGTCCAATAACTCCTTGATTTGCTTCTTGATTTCCAACAGATCATTTGCGGGCATCCGATAGGGTCTCTTGGAAATTGGAGCTGTCCCTGGCTGTAGCTCTATTAGGAACTCAATTTCCCTATCTGGTGGCATTCCTGGTAATTCTTCCGGAAATACATCCAGATAATCTTTTACCACAGGTACTTCCTCCTGAACAACTCCTGTGAGGGCATTTAACCTAACACTCATACGTGTGCGTCAGGATACATACTTAATCCTCTTGTTCTCCGGGGTGGTGAGTGAAACAGACTTTCTAGGGCAATCAAGATTTCCTTCATACTTGGTCATCCAATCCATGCCTAGGATTACATCCAATCCTTGTGACTCTAAGACGATGAGGTCGGTGGGAAAAACATGATTTCCTATATTGAGTTTCAAGGCATGGCATCCTATCCCTGCCATCATCATACCTCCTGGAGAACTAACCTTAATGGGCTGACTAAGGGTTTTGGTGGGCAAACCATACTTATCCACAACTACCCTTGATATGAATGAATGAGTTGCACCAGAATCAAAAAGTACTGTAACAGGACGTGAATGCAATAAAACTTACCAACCACAGTCTCGGGTTGATCATAGACTTCTTCCACGTCGATGTGATTCACTTGAGCACGGGGAAACGGATTGGGTTTCTTGGCTGCGGAGTTGCCGTTTCCATTGCTTTGCTTGCTCTGGGGACACTCAGTAGCATAGTGCCCTGTCTTCTGACACTTGAAACAGGTAATGTGACTCAGATCCTTCTGAGTAGGAACTTGACGGTGCTGGTTGTTGTTCCCATTCCCATTGTCACTCTGGAAGTTACCATGGTTGGGACGGTTGTTCCCATTTCCTCCATGATTGTGGCTTCCATGGTTGTGCACAGCATGAGTGTGCTTTCCAAACTTACCGGTTCCTGATCCGGCATTCCCGGAGTACGGGGAGTAGCGGGGCTTCTGATGAGTTCCAGAGTTGAACTTCCCCTGAGTGTACTTCCTCTTGCGGTTCTCAATCTGCTGCTGTTTACCTTCCAGAATAAGTGCCTTATCCACCAGCTCTTGGTAGTTGTTGAAATTAGCCACTACCAGCTGTATGCTCAACTCATCATTGAGTCCTTCCAGAAACTTTTCTTGCTTGGCCGCATCATCGGCCACATCTCCTGGGGCATAACGGGCCAACATGCTGAACTCTTCCACATATTGGGCCACAGAGCGATTACCCTGGCGCAAATTGCGAAACTCGCGCTTCTTCAGACTCATGGCTCCAGCTGAGACATGTGCGGTGCGAAAAGCAAGTTTGAACTGCTCCCAAGTCACATCTGTAATGGGATAAGTGGTGGTGTAGTTCTCCCACCATGAAGCTGCTGGTCCTTCCAGTTGATGTGCGGCAAATCGCACCTTCTCAACGTTAGTACATCCAGCGGTGATGAGTTCTCTCTCCACCTTGCGGAGCCAATCATCTGCCACAATGGGCTCAGTGCTGCTGGAGAAAGTTGGAGGGTTCAAACTCAGAAAACGGGTGAGATTGTCAGTCTGGGGTGGATGGTGGTTGTGGTTGTTGTTGTTCTGATTGTTGGTCTGATTCTGAATCAATAACTGCATCAGTGCATTCTGCTGCTGAAGGAGTTGAGTGAGTTCTGGTGGGAAAGTGAAGTCGGTCTCACGTCGTGGAGGCATCTTGCTGTTTTCAGAGGGATGAGAATTAGAATAGAACAAAGGTCTAGAAGAAATTCACTACCCATATGCAATGCAACAAACATATCACACCAAACACTCATTCATTTATTCAATCAATGTCAAACATCGATATACAATACTCAATCAAACTAAGCATCGACCTACGCTCTTAACGTTGAAAATAAAAGATACATGGAGGGCATAACTAATGTTTTTCCTCAGAAGTGCATAGTCGTAGGTCCTCCGGTGGTGCTTTCTTCATAGTCTTCATCGTCGCTGATGAAGGGTGCCATGTCTCCTTCAGGGTGAAGGTTTTCCCCCATGTCTAGCTGCTCCTCCAGAGTTGCGATGCGTGCATTCTGCTCATCAATCCTCTCTAGGAAGTCCTTCACTTCATGCTCGTGTTCATAGTTGGCCTCTCGTAGATCAGCTTCAAGGTCCAGCTCGCGGTTCATCAGATTCTTGATTGTCTTCGTATCAGCACGAACTCGAAGCTCCAGAGTCCTGATGTGAGTCTCCAAGGTCTGGATATAGGAGATAGTGGTGTCTGCAGTGGGAGGAGTTATGATGTTTCCATTGGCATCTCTACGACATACCACGCTGAGTCCTGGTGAAATGGTTCCACCTCTGTATTCCTCCTGAATACGTCCAAGGGCACGATGTATGGCCATGTCTCTTCCAAGTATCCAACTGGGTGCCACGAACTTGAGATCTATGGGTTCCTTCCGATTCCCAAAAGTCTTCCCTGGAATATGCACCTCGATCCTATAGAGTCCATCTTGGGGAAATGACATGATAGGAGTCCCGGTGATGCTCGGCAAAGCAATCCTTACGTCCTTGACGATCCTCATCAGCTCCTTACCAAAGGGCATCGTTGCGTCAGGCTGGCAAAACTCCGTGATCAACACTGGGATGAAGGTGGCCATCTATAAATTTTTGAAATAATCGGGGAGAAATCAGAAACGAATAGATGAGAGTATAAGATATTTAAAGACAAAGAGAAACAATCCTAAGGCTTTCCAATCCTAGAGGTTACGTCCTACGGTTAACGTGTGCTCTGATACCATTTCTGTAGCGACCCGACCTGAAAGGTCAAGTCTCCGGTGTTTCCGTACCATCCCAAGATCATGCTGGTACACACACGGTACATCAATGTATATATCAAAGGGAAATCACACAGCATTATATTAATCGAAATCTCATATCGAGTCCTTTATTACAATAATATTACAATAAAGTGGCCAAAAGCCAACTCATGAGAATATCTAAATCTTGCGGAAGCGTCGACGGTAGATGAGTCCATCTGACTCCAAGGGCATCTCACTGAGCATAGAACGCGTCCTCACTCCTGGTCGGAAAAATACTCTGCAACATGATACGTTGCAGCCGTGTAGGTCAGCATATGGAATATGCCGGCAAAGTCACAAGAGAGGGGTGAAAAATAATCAGCTAATCTATATGCTTATATGGCAGGTGGTGGTGTAAGTTTTTGCGTAAAGCCAAGTTTTTCCCTACATCAAAAGAGGGGTTAAGCAAAATATTACTAAGTTGGTTGATTAATGAGATGGTTCCACCAACCAATTCTCATACCCAAATTGTTAATACCCACAACATCATATTAATTTGTGTTGAGGTTTCCGGAAATTCCAATTCCTTTGGCTCAAGTTTTCCATGACCGTGGACACGGCTAATCGATTAGGTTGAGTACTCTGCAGAGTTTTGCACACGTTCCCCACAAGATTTGGTCGCCTCCGTTTGATTTCTCGCACTTCCGGGTGTTTGAGAAACGGATGACCAAAACATGGTCTTCCAAAGGGTTTCCCTGCGACTCTGACGGTGCCCATCCTTTCCTACCGTTCTTCTACCTCTCGTAGCACCGCCTGTCCAGGGTCCCCACGATGTCCAACCAAGCCAGAGCCCATAATGACTTGTGGCTGTGCAGGTAAGCCTTGGGTTTTGAAGCATCCATCCATCTCTTTGTGCCTAGGTGGACCTTTCCGCGTGAATACTGGCCATCTCCAGCATCACCTAGGCTAACCACTAGTTTCTCCAGGGCGCCGTTCAACCATCATCCACCCAGAGGTATGTTGAAAACTTGGAGTCTTGAAATCTTGATCATTATGTAGGTCTTGAAATTATTAACTCTCTCAACTCCCATGAATCACACAACCAACCCCGTCTACTAATAGCATAGCAAAAGGTAAAAACAACGTTTCCCGGGGCCAAAGTTGTCAAAGAGGGTTGAGAGGGGTACCTACCACATGATACTACTACAATGTAACAAAGTTTCCAACTAACCTATCTTGCATGCAATTGGGGAAGATGGTAGAACTAATGCATATAAAACATGGGTAAAAGTATGATCAAGGTGACTTGCCTGATTGATGATCTTCGTACGTGAGTGACTCTAAGTAACAAGCTTCGCACTCCGGATAATCTAACGAAACAAACAATGCACTCACATAAGCATACAATCAAAATATTGTAGCCAACACACCCACATCAACAAAGAACTAGTAAACAGTTGAGACAAACAATGCACAAGTCATAAGTAAGAAAACACATAAAGTTTTGTTTTCCAAAGGAAATGATGAAAACACTACTACATAATAATAAAACTATTTTGAAATAACAAGACAATTGTTGACAGCAAGAAAAACAATAGAATATTTTATTATTAAACAAATAAAATCAATTTAAGTTTGTTGGGAAAACTTTAGTGAAGTTTATATAAGTTTTGATAAACACTATATGAATCAACTATAGTTATACTAACAAAAAGAATGAAAAACTAAACTTGTTATTTATTAGCAAAACATGTTCTTAACAGAAAATAATTTAAAAATAAACTTGTTTTAGGAAAACAGAATTAAATATTATAAAACTTTGTTTGAAGCAAAACCATTAGTTAGTTGTTTTAATCAAATGATGCCTATTTGAAAAGAAGTTGTGATTCCTATGTTAAATGAAATTAAATTAGGAAAATTTATATTTTTATTAACAGTGAGTAAAAACACTAAATGTTTACTAACAGAATCTAATAAACAAATGAAACCAAATCTAAATTTAAACTAATAAAATTAAGTTTATAAAACTATATTATAATACTAGACAGATTCTGTTTTTTTGTTAAAACACTAATCAACTATATCCTGAAAATCCTCAAACTAAACATGAAGATAGTCCTAACTAATACCAAACAGTAGCAAAAAGAATCATGTCAAAATCTATTTTCAAACTCTAGTTATTCAGATTTGAAGATTTTGAGCAAATTTGATTACATTCAAATTTTATAGTTCAAATTTGAAATTTAAAAGTACAGGGTGAAACTACATGAAAAATGTGAGCTATTGCAAAAAGAATCAACTCAAAACACTAAATAGATTAAAAGATATAAGCAAAACAAAATTGGAAAACATTCTGTTAATTAAAACAAAACAGAAAATGAAAAAAAGATTTGCGTCGGTCAGGGGGCTACGTGGCGTGATCCGATTGGCTAGCGAGTGTGTGCGGTAGGTGAATTAGAGCGGGCGACCGATTCGGAAGAAGATACCGGTTCGGACTTAAGTCCGTTCTAATCTGGACCGTGGGTTCGGGATCCTATGGTCGAGGGGGCTTACGGGGTAGAAGTCGTCGGCGTCGGGGTACTCCGGCGAGTCCGGTAGCGGTGATTGCGACGGCGAGGTGCTCCGGTGGTCGGGGAAGACGGGGAAGTGGTCCGGGCGACGGCGATGGTTCTCCGGAGTTGATTGGTGGCGACGGCGAGGCGAACGGTGGTCGGAGGTGGTGGCTACGCTCGACGGGAGGTCCGGTGGTGGTGGCTACTCCGGCGAGAAATCGACGGCGTCTCGGCGAGAGAGAGAAGGGGGACTCGGGGTGAAATGGATGCGGGGGTTGCCGGCTACTTATAGGGCGCTCGAGGGGTGCGGGGGAGTAATGGGGAGAGAGATCCGGCGAGGGGAAACGGTCGGCGACGAGATCCGGTCCGGCGCTCGCGGGGGTGACGATGACCGTTTCGGGCAACGGTCGGTTGGCGTGGGACCCGGATGTCAGCGAGTGGGCGCGTGACCGTTACGCGCGGTCGGCCGACCGGTAATGAATGCGCGATTAATTGCCCGTGGGCCGGCCCGTTTAAATGCAACCGTTACCGATTTTCTTTAATATTTTTACAGAGATATTCAAAAGCTCTTAAAGCATTCAAATCGTCTCCAAAAGTAGGGGTATTATATATCAAAATTAACAGAATAATAAATTCTATTTAATGAACATTTTTATTCTATCATTTGAAGACTTTGAAAAAAAAATTATTTTCAGAAATTGCCTAATTGTTTTTGAATCCTTTTTGCAAATATTTTCAAAATAACTCCTGGTCATTTTTGTTCAAATAATTCACCAATTTGACCCTGGTGTGGAGTGTCATGTTACTCCTCTCTTATTTTGAACATTTAACCAGAATTTCAATTAGGGAAATGCAACATAGGGAAAAGTAGAAGGGACTTTCAGAAAATCAGAAAGGCATTTCAACTATCACATACAATCAAGCAATGATGATGATAGATGCATAGCTATATCATAACATTCCAAAATGGAATTTTGGGATGTTACACGACATAAGCTCCCGAGCACTAAGACATAGGGCTGTTACCTCCACGAGAGGGGCCTGAACTCATATATCCATGTGTACATCCTCACCGTAGCTAGGAATCTGCCCTCTCCCTTCGTACCCCTACCTTCTACTCTCAGGCTCGTTCCCACAAAAATGATCAAAGTTTACTTTCTAGCTAAAAACTTATCAAAGACAATCATGAATTCCTTGAGATTTACCCTGAAGTTTTCTTTGTTAAGGATCAGGCCAGCCGGAGCACAATTCTTCAAGGCAAGAGTAGAGGTGATTTGTTCCCCATCTCCGGTCGTCAAGACGCCCCTTTGTGCCAAGTGCTAAGTGTGACCACACCATCCACGTCACATTCGCATAGGTGCCTAGGACATCCGTCCCTTCCAGTAGTTCCAAAAATTCTTCTTGATTTTAATCTTTGAGTGTCAAATAAAAAGGATCATCACTTAGTTTCCGATGCTTTTGTCAAATGGACAAAAGCCATCAGCTTTCGTACTCTAAATCCACTAGTGAATCCAAAGCTCCTTCAGAGCTCGTTATTTCCGATGTGTGGGGTACACGCCCCATCTCTGTAGGCAGACAAAAATACTATGTGAGCTTCATTGATGATTTTCGCAAATTTACTTGGATTTATTTACTCAAAATTAAGTTTGATGTGTTTGAGAAGTTTCATCATGTTCAACAACATGTTGAACGCCTCTTTGATTGCAAAATTCTCATTATGCAAACAAATTAGGGGTGGGGGTGAGTACCAAAAACTTAATTATTTTTTTGAGCGCATTTGCATCACTCATCACGTATCATGTCCCAATGAACACCAACAGAATGGATCAGCTGAACGAAAACATAGACATATTGTCGAAGTTGGCTTGTCAATTTTAGCTCATGCTTTTATGACACTTATGTTTTGGGATGAGGCTTTCCTTACTTTTGTCTACCTTATCAATAGTGTGCCTAGTCAAGTTATTAACAATCAAACTCCTCTCGAACGTCTCTTTCATACTAAACCCAATTACACTTTTCTTCGGATTTTTGGGTGTGGTGTATGGCCAAAGTTACGCCCCTTCGACAAGCACAAGTGTTCTCTTAGGGTACAGTAGCCTTCACAAAGGATACAAATGCTTGGACATCTCCTCTGGTCAGGTCTATGTCTCACTTGACGTGGTCTTTGATGAACAAATATTCCCTTTGCAACCCTCCATCCTAATGCCGGTGTACAACTTCGAAAAGAATTTGTGCTTCTACCATCCTACCTTCTTCCTTCGTCTCATTTTTACCCACGGGAGGGGTAGACCATGAGCATATGTCCATATCACATAACCTTGGTTCGAGTGTCAAGGAACAAAGCAAAGAAATTGGCGAAAATACTCATGATTTTATAGAGGACAGCAATCCTACAGCCACAAATTCTGTAGAAGATCCGGGCAGAGATCCCAGTGCCGATTTGCGCGGGCGAATCCCCTTGGGATTCGGTGCTGCTGCAGCGCCAGGTGGACCTACCACGGGATCAGAGCCAGCGCTAGGCGGATCCCCTTCCCTGTGCCCTGGCCGCGCCTCGCTCCCCCCACACAGGCGGGCTACCTGCATGCGCTGCTGGTCGGCCTGTCGCTGCTGGTAGGGGCATTCCATGCAGCCCTGGTGGGACTACACACCTGCCCGAGGTGGCCTCGGCCTCTCCCGACTTGCCAGATGGCAGTCTAGGAGGGGGCCGCTCATCGCCGGTTGCTAATTCGCCATAGGCGCGTCATGGGTGGGCTTAGTTCTTCACCGATGGAACTTCTGTGGCCGATGGTACACCCGCCGGATCTCCTACGACCGATGAACCTACTGCTTCACCGCCTTCGCATCGACTTCAGCACCATCTAACTCGGCCTCCACCGCCTCCTCATGTACTTCTAAATACGAAGTCCCAAAGTGATGTTGTTAAACCTAAAGTTTATAATGATGGATGTATTCGTTGGGGGTCGTTTTGTGCCACAGGTGAACCGCAAAATTTGACGAAGGCGCTTGGTGAATCCAAGTGGAAGGGTGCCATGAATGAAGAGTATGTTGCTCTTATGGATAACAAAACATGGCACTTGGCTCCTCCAGTAAAGGAAAGAAATGTGATTGACTGCAAGTGGGTCTACAAGGTAAAAAGGAAGTTCAACGACCCTATTGACAGGTACAAGGCACGTCTTGTTGCCAAAGGTTCCAAACAAAGGTATGGGATTGACGTCTTGTTGCCAAAGTTTTCAAACATAGGTATGGGATTGACTATGAGGATACTTCAGTCCTGTAGTAAAAGCTGCCACTATCAGGTTAATTCTTTCAGTTACAGACTCTCGAGATTGGTGCATGCAACAGCTGGATGTGAAGAACACGTTCTTACATGGTGTTCTGGAAGAAGAAGTGTTCATGAAGCAACCTCCTGGCTATGAGCATCAACGACTTCCACAACATGTCCGCAAGCTTGATAAAGCACTATATGGGTTGAAGCAAGCCCCAAGAGTGTGGTACTCTCGTTTGTCCTCCAAGCGGCAATCCCTTGGCTTCGTTCCCTCAGAGGGGGATACTTATTTGTTCTTTTACCATCGACATGTAGTCACCATTTCTATGCTCATCTATGTTGATGATATAATTGTTACAAGCTCGTCTCCTTATGCTATTGAAGATTTTATCAAGGCTCTTCGGTTGGACTTTGCTCTCAAGGATTTAGGCAGCCTCCACTATTTCCTTGGGATTGAGGTAAAAAATGTTAAAGATGTAATTGTGCTTTCACAAGAAAAATATGTGCAGGACATACTTTAGTGAGCTGGTATGAAAGAGTGCAAGCCATCTCCTACTCCCTTGTCCACCTCTGAGAAGTTGTCCCTTCATTATGAAAAGATACTTGAGACAGAAGACTCCACCAGGTACAGAAGCATTGCAAGTTCTTTGTAGTACTTAACATTGACCGGACCAGATATTTCATACTCAGTCAACAAGGTCTGCCAGTTCTTGCATACTCCCACTAGCATACACTTCATAGTAGTAAAAAGGATACTCAGAGATTTGCAGGAAACAAAAAGTCATGGACTTAAGCTTGGTAAGTCAGACTCGATATTGGTGAGTGGTTTTTCGGATGCAGACCGGGCAGGTTGTCCTGATGACAGGAGGTCAATAGGAGGGTTTGCAGTTTTCTTGGGGAGTAACTTAGTTTCATGGACAGCTCGCAAACATGTTACTGTATCTAGGTCAAGCACAGAAGCTAAATACAAGGCCTTAGCCAATGCCATTGCTGAAGTCATATGGGTGCAAAATATGTTGATAGAGTTAGGAATTCAACATCCAAGGGCAGCGTCACTTTGGTGTGATAATCTTGGTGCTATATACTTGTCTGCTAATCCTATTTTCCAGCGAGGACAAAGCATATTGAAATTGACTATCACTTTGTTCATGAAAGGATAGCCAATAAACAGTTGAACATCAGATTTGTACCCAGTGGTGACCAAGTCGCAGACGGCTTCACAAAAACGTTGACAGTGCAACAGTTAGTCTCCTTTTGACACAATCTCAACCTCGAGAGTTGTGATTGAGGGGGAATGTTAGATAATGTACATACGGTATAAATATAAACTGTGTAGAGAGTCGTGTGCGTGGTAGATACCTGCGTTGTAATCATGTAGGTAGTTAGGATCAGATCTGTATAGATCGATCTAATCTCACTAACCGTCCTGATGTGCATCTCTTGTATGTTCTACCTTTATAAACACGAACGCATCCCTGCTAGCTACATAGCATATGGTTCCACAAGCTTCACACGTAGCGCGGTCGGTGTCATCGTTACACGCCGACTTGAGGATAAACTCTTTTAACGCTATATATCCTAGCCCACTTGCTTTTTGTACGAGGACATTTTCATATATGGAGTTAATACAATTGGGGCGTGGTGGTTCAGAAAATACAACCCTGTCTGTTAGCTCCGGCTAGGTAGAATCATGAAAATGTGCCTACCCTCCGGCCTTTCTGGAATAGGGGCCTCTTTGATTCGTAGGATTTAAAAAACGCAGAATGGAAAAAGTATAGAATTAGACCGCACATTCATTTGAACCCTATAGGGTTACAAACGAGTGTTTAATGACACGGGAAAAACAAAATATATATAAAATGAGGTTGCAATGGATGTTAGATTTTATATGAAATGTAGTACACAAAATTTCATAGGAATTATCCAATACTATGTATCAAACGATCAATGTAGGAAAA
This sequence comes from Hordeum marinum, assembly GCA_022496015.1. Classification (NCBI taxonomy): domain Eukaryota; kingdom Viridiplantae; phylum Streptophyta; class Magnoliopsida; order Poales; family Poaceae; genus Hordeum; species Hordeum marinum. Next base: position 30,320,378 of record CM039678.1, read on the forward strand.
TCCTAAGGATTTCAATCCTCCAAAAAACCTATAGAATTCTTTTGAGTCGAAGGAACCATAGACCAAGTATGGAGCTAATGTGTATATGCATGAATAACCTACATAGTAGTTGAAACATATTTTTGTTGTTGAAAATCACATCATTCCTCAATATCCACAGAACCCAACATAGGGTTGTGGCCCCACTAAATGATTTACTGATTGATTACTAGTTGATTATCCATGTTGTACGCAATGCTTGTTAACTAAATTAAGGGCTCGAGCAAATGATCCAGAGACCAAACTACATGGATAAACACTTATTGTCAAGCAAAGAAGCCATAACAGTAGAAGTGTTAGTCCAATCTAGAGATCTTAATTGACGAGCCGACCATTACTCATGGTAACGACATGTAGTACAATACAATCAAACATTTGTGACTAAAAAAATAAATGTATCTAGGTATGATCTAATACAGTTTTGACTCCCATTGATATATGTTTAGTGGGTGTCTAAAAGGTACTTCCCCCTTTTTGGTTTAAAACTGTATTCCTAGACCGACAATATATTTTGTCACATACAAGTCGTATTACACTTGTCAAATTGTCGATCTATAGCATGTAACGATATAACTTTTGTAACATATAAATTGTATTATATTGGTCAAATTGTCAATCTAGGGATATGTGTATAAGCATTTTAAACTGGAAATGAGTTAGTAGCACAAGTAGAAAACGGACCATTTGTCCCGGTTCCAGAGGCCAATTAGCTCCGGTTTTGAAACCGAGACTAAAGGGTCGGGACTAAAGGCCAAAATCTTTAGTCCTGGCCCTTAATCCGGTTGTATGAATCTATGACCGTTTGATTTGGGTAACATAAATTGGTGGGCCTAAGATTTATTTATTTTTCCGGGTGAGGGCCTAAGGCCATCGTGGCAGAGTGTAAACAAATGGCCCTTGAGTTTGGAAGGATTTTCTTCAAGCACTGCTATCATGAAGTGAATTAAGTTGCGGATGAACTAGCAAAGAGTTCTTTTACCAATAGATCTTCTAGTTTTTGGGAGGCTTTAATTCCCGATTTTATTTCTCAACTTCTTGTAAACAATATGTCTATTATTTGAGAAATAAAGTATTATTACCCATAAAAAATACATATAAGATTGAAAAAAAGTATTGTGTATGTACAAATATTGGTGCACATGATCAGATATCTCACGTGCACATGTAAACAAAAATTAGGTCCTAAGATAACTTCACGTGCCATATATACATATAAGATTGAAAAAAAAAGCATTCCCTAAATAAAGATTGAAAAAAAGCATTGTGTATTTACAATACTGATGCAGATAATCAGATCTCTCACGTGCACATGTAAATAAAAAAATCTCATGTGTAGGCACGCACCACATAACCAAGGCGTCACATGACTCATATTGTGTTCATAACAAATACATCATGGACATAATATCTCGAACAAGGGAAGATGCGGCTCGTCTTCATCCGCCGCTGCCATGCCCGATGGAAGGAGCTTGCATAGGGCTGGATTTTGTGGTCGTAGGACTCTCTCCCACGGCCGCTTCTGGTGGTGGTCGGCCGGCAGCAGACGACGGCCATGTTGATGACGCCGCTGCGGCCCAGAACGAAACATTGGAGCAGCAGGTGCAGATGGTGGCGAACAAGGCAGTAGGCGTCCATGGAGATTGAAACACCCACGTGCTCAATTCCGTGCTGTGGTTAGTTGCAGCCACGGCCGGCATATAGTGCGCGCACGAAGTCCACCCCAACAACTAGACAAAGTTATTCTGCATGGTTTCAGTATGATCCAACGATCATCAGATCATCAGCTGCACCTCCACAAGGCAACAGCCTATGGCGCAAACATGAGATGATAAGATCAAGGCATGTAAGTAAAAGAGACGAGATGTGTATACTTCCAAATACACATGTTTTAGAGTGGATTGTGATGATAAGGTCATGGCGATGATGTCTATTACACGCATGTCTTAAACAACACGACATTAATGCTCTACAAGCAGAAAATCAATGTTGATAATTCCTTTGGTTTTCTTGAGACGCTATGTAACCCAATATTTCTAAGCTAGCACATATACAAATTTACTTTATGCCCACTGCTCACTGTTATGTTAACACTAAACAAAAAGCAAGCTAGCAGCAATACTATTTGGTAATATGCCAATCTAATAAATCTTCTATTGTCTCAAGCTTGCATATCGGTTCTGCATAGAGAAACAAAATATGTTTTCAACTTACCGCTACAAACTAACACATATCACAACTGAGACGAACCATGTGCACCTTACAACAAGAATTAGATAAAATGGTATTTTTTTTACCAACTCCTCTAGTCACGAAGAGTCTACAATACTAATTGGTGGTGCTTAAGTTACTCCAAGCAGGGCTCATGTAGCAAAAATTGCTGACTCTAATCAAAATTTTAATAGAGCGCTATAGTAGTTTTAGTAGGATCCCGCTAAACAAGATCTTTGTACAATTTATAGGTTTTAGTGGGATATAATTAATGTCATTTAGCACCGATATAGCATCACTTTAGCTTATTTGAGGCTGTCGATATATGCCATAGACTGCAATTTTTAACTTTGAATCTAATGCATTCATGTGACCTGTTATATATATGTACTATATATATTCTTTCACACCCAAAAGTGCTCATAAAACTGACAAGATAATCTTGGATTAATGTTTGAATAATTCATCTAATAAAATAACAATTAGGGTGCTAAGGAAGGAATGTGCACTAATACAAAAAATTGTTGAATCTGACTGAGATTGTGGATTTGAAGAATTTGAATTAGTAGAAAGAAAGTAAATTAGATCCAAATAACATTACACATGTTAAAAAGAGTAGACATTGTTCTAAATGTATTGGCATCGTGTCTTTTGAAATCTCACACCAACTATTTACCACAAAATAGAAAAAATGAAGTATTTTCAACACATGTGATATTTTACCTAACATGCATATCTCTGGTGGCTATAAAACAATATAATTCAGAACCCCATGCTTTTTCATTTCCCTAAAAATATAAACTTTTTCAAACAACCATCCAATATACTGAAGACGATGCCCTCGCATTTGCGAGGGCCCCTTTGATAGTTATTGCGGAAATGCAAATTTCTTGTGCTGAAACTTAGTTCACAAGTAATAAGTGATATGTGTGTCGTGAAACATTGCGGACGACTAGTATGATTATTATCAAGCTGGAATTTACATGGATTTCCACCGTGACTGGTAGGAACGGCTTATTTACCGTGCTAGTTGGGGTAAACTTTTCTTGCTGAATCTTGATTCGAATAGAAGTTTATTATGCCTATGTTAGCAGGTGGTTTCTGAACGGTGGAAGCACTGAGTTTTGATCATTAACAAAGTGGAGCAAGTTTTCATTAAGTGGGTAGAATTATGACGGTTAATAAAGCCTGGTGTCAGCTTGCATAGTAAATGGTCTCTTTTTGCTAGTGTCAACATCAGATCTTTAGGGAAGGCACTTCCTCCCAGTTAGGGCCAAGGGGTGATCTGATTTGGTGTTGAAAACTGCATGCTTCCTCATCGTGAAAGGGTCATGCATGTTGCTAAAATAAACTAAGTTTGTTACTCCACCGTGGTGGTGCGGGCACTCTGTTGTCACTAGCGGTTATCCTGGTATGGGCTCTCCTTTCACATTTTCTGTTAAGCTAGCATGCTACTGCTTAGCTCAGGTAAGATCGCATGCATCTTCTCCATGAATGACCTTGGTGACCAGTCACAATCTGATTCCTAGATGATGCTCCCTTGATCTACACTTGCTGGTATGTTTCCCAATCCTCTTCACTTGCATCGGCAGTGGGAGTTGGAAAATCTTGTTGGTTGTGATGGAAGCTGTTGTTAGGAGTAATCTTGTTAGTTTAGTTGTCAAGTCCACTTCTTGCACGTTGACGTGCAACATTGAGTCATGGTAGATCAGTAGTAGTATTACAGCTGTACGTGTAGTACTATTTTGAGTCAGCTTAGGAATCATGGTAGATCAGTAGTAGTATTACAGCTGTAAGTGTAGTACTATTTTGAGTCAGCTTAGGAATCATGAGTTAGTCCGACTCATAGTCCTGTAGGCTTAGGTTAGCCGTGTCCGAGTACGTAATGTCTTACGTCGGTTTGGATTTGTTACTAGTCCTACGTGTCAGTTGATTATAAAAAGAAGATTTGAAAGACGAAGATATCTCTTAAGAATAAAATATTTGCATGGTATCTTCGTTGCAGAGTCATTCTTACTAAAGATAACAGTGTTAAAAGGAATTGGCATGAAAGTACACATTGTGTTTTTTGTCAACATGATGAGACAATAAAACAATTGTTCTTCCAATGCAAATGCGCTTGTTCTATGTGGTGAGTCATCCAAATAGTTTATAGCTTGTATCCTCCTTATAGTGTTGATAATATATTTGGTAACTAGTTATAAGGGATTGAACTCGGGTTTAGAACTTTCTCGGGGTGGGAGTGCTTGCCGTTATTTGGTCGCTTTAACTGTGTAGAAATGATAAGGTTTTTAATGGTAAAAATATTTCACTTATGCAGGTTATCTACAGATGTATCGGGACATTTCGTTTATGATCGTCTCTACAACGTGTGGAGAATCGAGACCTATTTATGAAGGTGTGTATATGATTGAAGGCTACGGTGAAGGATACTTTTACCCAACATGGGTGGCAGCATGATCTTAGGATTGCCCCCCTATGTCTTAGGCATTATACGGTCTACTTTTTTTTTAATTTCTCTTTATTTTTATTTTTATTTGTGTGAGTGGATTTTATTTGGCAGTGTGCATTTTAATTATGCAAAGGTCGGATGTGATGCTTAAACCTTTCAAGTAATAAAGGTCCCCTATTGAAAATGTACTCCTTAAATCTCTACGGGTAATCATGCTATTATAAGAAAGGTAACTAATCGATGGATAGACGTAGCAACGACAAGATCACCCAGGTAGTGGGTACGTACGTACGCATGCATGTAGTGTAGTAATTATCGGGAAATCAAAATTAAAATAGATACGCGTGGAACATGCGTGCATGGCGTTAGCGCGTGCGCGGATTGGTGCCATGCACAACGCAAATTGCCGGATCAACGGTGGTTTTCTTGGGGGCAAGTGCGAGAGAGTGGGTGAGTGGGCTGGCTTGCCCGTCATCGAGCTCCATGTCGAACTTTCCGACGGCAGCACGGCCGGCCGGACGCGAACTCCGTCAATCCACGTATGTTGGCAAGTTGGCAAGCAGCTAGCCAGATCACCGGCCGTCAGGTAATGGCAGTCGCTAGTGAGATAACGAAGCTAAACAAAACTTCAAAGGAGAGGTGCACATTTAGCAGAGCTATACATGTGGTGTTCGTGCAGGCTGGCCGGGTCAATTGCCTGTCCTCCTTTTCCATAATATTTCTTTGTGGAGTTTGGAATGTGGGCCTGGGATGGATATGCATGCACCGCCATCGCCATCTATCGGATATCTGTGTGCCCTGCTAGCTTGCTAGTACGTGTTGCAATGCGTACGCTACAAGCTCGGTCAGTTAGCACTGCCGTCGGCGATCACCGACGGCGACGCACGTACGTTTGTCTAGCGGCCGTCGCTGTCCCTTAATTCCTTCTTCCTTTCGGCTGCTAGCTGTTGCTGGTCCTGTAGAAACTTGAAAGAAAAGATGATCAGCAAGAATGTCGTCTGTGTGCGTGTTGTGATGTTTATACTTTCCTCGTTGTTCTCCTAATGTGTAGTCATTGTATTCTGGTCCTGCTAAGATGATCGGGCGACGGGGAGTTAGTGGGGGGTGCCGATGGCTGATTTGGACTCTGGTCCTGCTAACATTAGCTAGCTGGCATCCTATCCTATTGATAATACTAATATATCCTGGTGTGTGTCTTGTGTTGCTTCGTTTTGAATTAATTAAGCATGCATGAGATGGAGATGGAGATGGAGATGGAGCCATGCATGTGTGGCTGCTCCAAAACCGTGGGGATTTGCTTTTAATTTATGTCGTATTATTTTTTTATTTTATTTTTATGGCGTATTAACTTGGAAGAGCATAAAGATCCAACTCCACTTGGTACCATATCATGCAACATTGTCCATTCACAATGATGTATAGGATCCTGCTTTTTTCAGGATTCGGTCATCTCGGCTTCGAGTGCGCCGATGGCGTTGATGACATCTAGAGCGCCAGCCACGGTGGTCCAAGCCATGCACTAGCAAGAGAGAAGGATTGCCGACCGGAGCGAGTTCAGAACATCATGGTGTAGGATGGGTTGGGGAAGCTTAGAGAGATGGGCGTTGGCGGTGGCCATCACAGCACTAGGGGGGTGTCGATGGGAGGCTGTTGTAAATGAAAGTGACTGATGCAATACTTTGTTTTTTCAGGTTCCTGATGTATAGGCTCCCTTAGTTAAGTGAGTTTGAGGGTGTGTCTAAGTCTTGATCGACTGAGACTTAACCAAGTCTCAGTCAATTGATATAGTATTATGTAAGAAAAAAAAATCTTCGCACAAATCTCCATGCAAGATATACGGATTATACTATCGACTGAGACATAACAAAGTCTAAGTCGACTAAAACTAAGTAAAAATCTGAGTTTAATTGTACAGAGGCCCTGCGAGGCACCAAAGAGTTGCTTCATCCACGATTCCTCGGGGAATGGTGTTTAGAAGGGTGATGATTTCTATCCACAGTAATACTACAAGCTATTACTTATTTGCTCGTCCTACTATTTACCATTTTGCATTGGTTCCTGCATATTTTTAGTCGAAATGAAAAGGCTTGAATCATATGGTGTACTTTGGTTGGCAACCAAATCACATGGGAAACATACAACAGGAACCAAAAGAAACAACCGGCGCATAAGCTTAGTTTAATTAGTTAATTTAATCCACTGGTGAAAAAGTTTTGCATCAGGATGGCATCATGTGGCTCCATGAGCCGGGCGTGGCCTACGAGGCATTATCATGCGCGTGCTAACTGTCTAAGAGCAAGTAAAATAAAGCTGAGTCAGCAGGCTATAAGGAATAAATCAGTATATTTTTGTTTAGTTGAAGAAAAGAAAAGCGAAAAGAGAAGGTAAGCGGCCTCTTCGTGAAGAGCCGGTTCTATCAGGTGCTCCTAGGCACTTTGTGAGAATGAAACATAACCCACATAATTAAAAAGTAACACACTCTTTTAATCAATTATTGTATATGCTGCCTATAAGATAAGCTATACATGACATGATAATGGCTTATAGCCAAGAGTTGACCATGCTCTAACTCGTGCATGGCTAAGGCACACGCACAACGAAAAGGCCAATGATTCTCGATAGTTAATGGCAGTCTCGCCTTGCAAGTCGCGAAAGTATCTTCTGCTTCCGAACTAAATGAGCTCGGATGATCTGTAAAATTCGAAAAGAAATGAAACAAACAAAAAAAATCCATTTTTTTTATAAACTTTAACAAATGTTTTAAGAGCTGACAAATTTTCATCTTAATATGATATTCGTGGGAGTCGCAGCAAAAATAAAAAATAAAAAAAATTAGTACTTCAAAATACCTTTTTTGTAAGCCTTGATTTTTTTTCTACGACTTCCACAAAGGTGTTTTCATGATGAAATATTACAAGCAATTAAATATTTTGTCAATGTTTCTCGAAGAAGAATTCAGAATTTTTTGATTTTTTTTCTTTCTTTTTTTGATAATTTTGCTGCTCAGGTAGGCTTATTTGAGGCCGGGCTAACTCAAGAGAGCTGCGTCTAGTCCTAGCTATTTAATAATGAGATTAGTCACAAGCTGTCATGTCTGGCTGTTGTACGACCGATGGTAATCGTGAAATGTGTCGACTCGTTAATGGTTAGTCTCGCCTTGATGTGTTCTTCCTGCCGCTGTCCTACATGGACAGTACTACAGTACTACTGTTCATGACTAGGACATGTGGTACGTACGTGTACCACCTGCCTCTCTCTCTATATATATAGTTGTGGCAAGGGCGGGCAGATCGACCAAGAGCAGAACATATATACAGTGGACTACAAGGCAAGCACCTATGTACTGTACGAAGCGTGTGCTACTGTCGGGGCCATGCATAGATGGTGATTGCTAATCAATTAGTAAGAGAGATAAAACAGCACGTCCTTGTAGGAGGCGCTGTGCAAGAACGCTTTGCCAACAGTGCTGTTCTGATGATCGACGATCTATCGGTAGGCGCAGCCGTGCAGGTTTAATTCCTGTGGGAATTATCAGACGTATCTTCCTCGTAAAGCTGTTGTTTGGTGGCATATATCGGTCCAACGAGCGCACGAAATTTCCGGCGGGTTTACCGACGGTAGGAACACGTTGGCGCGACGTACCACATGCACCCTATCTAGCTCGAACCCAGACGCAACACATCATCTGGGAGTAGATCGACAGAGCGGCTCGACCCGGACGGTCGGTCGACGGTGCATAGAAAGCGAGAGAGGTAGACCAGGGACGCATGTAGGCATGTAGCTGCTGGGTCCTGCTGCAGATTCGATGGGCACTAGCCACTGCAGCTCCAGCGACGCTGCTAGCGACCAAACGTGCGCTTTGTCGCTGGCCGGGTATGTTTGTCAGCACGTACACACTCTGCCCACGGAACGCGGCATGAGGAGGACAGCGAATATTTGCTCTCTTTCTCCGTGGTGTCTCCTCCGTCGCCATGGCCGGCCGGCGTGGTGCGTGTCCGAGTATCCATGGGCACACGCACTTCAACCTTCCAGGCGCCACCGCCAGCTGCTAGAAACATATAGGCATGTAGCTGATGGGTCGATCGATGGACGTAGCAACTACAATGTCATAAACCGTCTATGCTGGCTGGCCGGGTCAATTGCATGTCCTCCCTTTTCCAGAGTATTTCTTGGTGGAGTTTGGAATGTGGGCCGGGGAATGGATCGACATCTATCAGTACGTGTTGCAACGCGTACGCTACAAGCTCGGTCAGTTAGCACTGCCGTCGGCGATCACCGACGGTGACGCCTCTAGCGGCCGTCGCCGTCCCTTCACTCCTTCCTCTCCTTTCTGTTGCTAGCTGGTGCTGGTCCTGTTGAAAGAAAAGATGATCAGCAAGAATGTCGTCTGTGTGCTTGTTGCGATGTTTATTCTTTCCCTTTTGTCCTACTTACATGTGTAGTCGATGTACTGATCGGGCGATGGGGAGTAGTGGGAGGCGTGGAGGGCTGATTTGGACTCTACATGACCTAACACTAGCTAGCTGGCCTCCTAGGGATAATATAGTGTGGTGTAGTGTGTGTCCTGTGTTGCTTCGGTTTTAATTGACCTTGCATGTATGAGAATGAGATGGAGCCATGCGTGCGTGGCTGCTCCAAAGCCATGGGGATTTGCATTTTTATTTTATGTGGTTTTAAATTAGAAGAGCGTAAAGATCCAACTCCACTTCGAACCATATCATGCAACACGGCCATATGTTTTCTCTTTCTAGTGTCCCATTTTATACTCTCCAAGTCAGAGTCAATCAGCTCACAGGAATTTGGTGAAATGCAGCTAGAGCTAATTAGTTTTCGGACATTTGGTGGAGGGATGCCATTTAAGAATGTTTTTCAGGTTGCGCGAACATGAAAATTTGCATAGCAAAATGATTTGTCTACAGAATTTCTCATATGTTTCTCAAGAAATTGTCATGTGTATTCTGGAGGATTTGCCATAAAACTGTTCGTGAATGTGAACATTTGCTGGCTAAAGGGGTCCGTAGTTTTTTTTTGTCCAAAACGAAGCAAGTTTTTATGGTTTTTTTTTTCTGTTTACAAAGGCCAGGATGCACTAAGATAAAAGGAAATCCTAGTATCCTGCTACAAGAGTACTCGGATGTTTCACCCGCGAGGGGCAGATTCGCGGCTCCCTCATTAATTCTTCCGAAGATGTTCGCAGTCTCTATGTGCCAAGAGACGAGTATCATGATTAATGAGGGAGGCAACACCCTTCCAATAAATTTCATTCAAAATGACCACATATGTACTTTAAGCATGGTAGTATTGAACTCGAATGAACTTGTAAAGAGCATTGTCCATCTGGCCCCTCAAATATTATAGTTCCCATCCATTCCATGCGATGATTTCTATCCACAGTACTAGCCAACTATTATACTTATCTACTCATCGTACTACTTTGCAGTTTGCATTGGCTGTTAATCTGTTATATATTCTTAGTCCAAACGTAAAGGTTTGAATCATTCGGTGTACTTTGTCTAACCAAAGCGCATGGTCATATGCGCAACATACAACAGCAGCAGCAGCAACACGATTTGCAAAGAAGAACCGTGGTTGCATGATTGAGTTTACTCACAATTCTAGTTTAATCAGCCGGTGACAAAGTTTTGGCATCATGCATATGCATGGGCTTGGCCTACGAGGCATCATCATGGGCGGGCTAACGGCCTAACTCGTGCATGGCAAAGCCACACGCACAATCAAAAGGCCATGGATTCTCCATTCACCCAGCGGCTTTGCAGCCTAATCTCCCTGAGGGGTCAGTGGTTTAATAATCTTGTATGTTGCCGTCGGGGATCGGGCATCTAATCTGCATTAAGCAGCACCTAACACCCCATCACGCTCGTAAAAACACAAGGGAGCAGCAGCAGTACTAGGATTCCTAGCTAGCCACAGTGGGCGAGGCTTCCTCGCATTATTGTGTTACCCTCCCATGATTGATCCATGTAATTTCAGTTGCTTCGATCTGATTTCGTCGCGTCCTTAGCTCGCTCCTCATCTAGTCACATTGTCAATAAAAATGGACAAAGTTTCAGAGAGAGAAATTGTGGGTCTGAGTCGAAGAAATTGCCTAGTAGCTTGGCCTTAATAGGCCGGATATACCAAGAAGCAAGGATCAATTGTCTTAAGCGTCAATTCTCTGACTCTGCTAGGCCATTTCGAGTCTACATTCCAAGCTATACCAAGAATGCATTATTTGTCACTGCAACGGTCTCCATCTTGCCGTCCATAGATGGTCACCCCAGACATGGAAAACATCCCGCATACTGCCAAATGCCAATACAGGTGACAATAGACAGATGACCTACATATGATACACCTCACATGGTGTACAGGCCAAACATCCTTTACGTGAGCAAAGTCTACAGTGAAACAAAGATCAGCTTTACAGGCATACACACTACTTTTTTGACATGTATAATTGTATTTTTGGAAACTTCTAGGTATCTCAAACCGACATATTTAAGAGCAAGTATAATTAAACTCTCCAGGGACAAAGAAAAACAAACAATTTGAACTCTACAAGCACCTGGCCTACAAAAGAAGCAGAGTAGAGCACACAAGGAAAATTGGCAAGAACAGGCCGTGACATACTCACTTACTCAAACTGATCAATATTTGTTGATCCTCTCACGTCTGATCGAGCTGGCCAAGTCACGTCATGGTCACTTTACTCAGCCCACCTAAGAAAATCGGGAATTCTGGAACACCGATATCCCACTCTTATTCCCTCACAATCATTCAATCACATGCAAAAGAAAAAAGTTGCAAATGCGGGAATATATGCATCGCTTTTTTACCTTGCCGTGAATCAGACAGCTTGCAATGCATGAAACCTAGTCATTTGCTTTGGTTTGTGTAGTGGGCATTTGGCTTGAGGGGAGCCAGCAAAGTGGCAGCAGTTGTTGGGATTCACTTCACGGATCCGTCACATCACAGTACGACAAATATGCGCATGAAAAAACTATTATAGCCAAAGGCCCTTGTCGTGCCCTAAATTTTTATTTTATTTATTTTCTCTTTTTTCTCTTCACAACTCACAATACAATAGGTAGCCCTGCCTGTGTATATAAACACATGAGATATTTTACAGTACATCATACTACTGAATTTAGGGTGTAGTATTAAGCTGATCCAACGGTTAATGTGATTCAACTCTAAATTTAGATTGAGTGCCGCTTGGTAATTTCCTATTAGGCTGCCCCATGACCTCGCCTCCTCCTCCTATTTCACGATCGTCGCTTGCCCACAGTGCGTTGTCGTGTATGCGAGAAGCACCACTGCGCGCGTGTCCTCGGCTCTCCTTCCGCCCTGCCGCCAAGCACGCTGGATGTCGTGTTTATCGGATTTGATGCTCAGGTATACACACATGCAGCAGCCGTTGCATCCACTCATGATAAAGCAGGAGGAGATCATTCAATTCTCGGACGAACAGGCCTGTGTAGCCAGGTGGGTGAGAACGCCGAGCGATGGACAAAACGCTGCTTACACCTTCGCGTTGGCGCTTGACTGGTGGCAGACTGGGAGTCGCGGCTCGACGCCGTCTTCGTCGACCCGCCTTGCTCGTGCGACGCCGTGCTGCCCAACGCCATGGCTGGGAGACGCGAGCGAGTGCACCTGTGGCCCAGGTCGTCGTCGCTTCCTCGGGCTGCCTGAGCTGCCCCGTACGAGAAGCGTGGCGACGGCGATAGGCCTGGTTAGGCGCACGGTGCGGAACCCCGGCCCTCTCACAGGCGAAGAACGTCGGGCAGCTCGTGATGGGAGATGTCCGGCTGTGACTCTCTCGGGGAGTAGGAATGTAACGGAATACATTGAGTGCCCATCTTGGATCCTGTCCCCGTGGAGCTCTGTTCGTCACCAGCCCGCCATCTGGACGATAGGTGCTTGTGGCCATCAACAAACGCTCTCGCGCGTGCGTATGTGTGTTACGAGAGCAGGCAGTGATTTTGTTGCATACTTGTGTGACGTGATTGTGTATCCGGCCGGCGGCGAGTTTATCAAATGAAGTTTAGCTTTTCTACACCATGTGTCCTTCGTCGATAAACATTGAAGTACCAAAAATGCCCTTAATCAGTAAATATACTACCCAAAACATGATGTAGTATTGATTCATCCGAGCCCTCCAAACCATATAAATAAACAGCCCAAATTAATTTGATGTACTGTAAAAAGAATCAAACACATAGGACCAGGAACAAATCCAAACCGACTTCAGATATTACGTACTCGGACACGGCTAACCTAAGCCTACAGGACTATGAGTCGGACTAACTCATGATTCCTAAGCTGACTCAAACTAGTACTACACGTACAGATGTAATACTACTACTGATCTACCATGACTCGATGTTGCACGTCAACGTGCAAGAACTGGACGTTACAACTAAACTACCAAGATTACTCCTAACATTCTCCTCCTAATCTTAACTTTGATCTCGTTGTGTTCTTTTTGATCTTGACTAGTTGTAGCTCCACGACTTGTCGATCCAAACTCCGACGCATGATCCGGAATACCATTCCACACGGTCGCATCTAACGCATGCAACATGCAAGACTGGACGCATCATCAGTCTTCATGTCGTAGAATTTAAATGGTCACCGTCTCACCATATGCTTGGGCTTGATCTTCAACTGTCATATACGTACACAATGTATGACCCGCATGGAAACATGCAGTGCACCTCCCTTGTCCTGCCGTGTTGTGCCACCGCCATTGCTTGGTCGCTGCCTTGCACTCGGTTCGTACCGTATACTATGTGTACTCACTTTCAGTAGATCCGCTCTCTATTGCTCGCACACCTCCTTGTTTTACGATGGCTTCGCCTGCCATCGTCCCCCTTCGGCATCACACCGAATCCACATTGGCCGCAACCAGGACGCTCCGCGAGGACATGAACATGACTCACGAAACTTCATGCACACCCCTTCAACTCTAACGAATCATCACCAAGACTAGCACTTGGACACGATGACTACAACGTCTCACTGACACGATGGCAACCGAACATGCGACTCGCATGACTCCTTGACTCATCCGACAACCATCATGACTATCTAGATGATCTCCAGCGCCGCACCTTGGCACCACAGTTCCCATCAACGATCATCTTCCATCACCTTGCCAACGACAGCAGTCGCCTCCCTCCTTGTGGCTCCACCAAACGACGATCGCCTGAACCTCCTCAACCATGTCTCCAAGCACGACTATCGTCCGCTCCTCCTCGTCGCTGCACTAGCCAGCGACCATATCGCCCGCGGCTTCTAAAACCACCCCAGGGCAAGCACGTGGTTTCTAAAACCTTGCTCTAGATATCAATTGTTGGGACTACACAGATTGGTCACATCACAGTATGACAAATACGCGCACGAATTTTTTTCATAGCCAAGCGCCCTTGGCGTTCCCTAAGTTTTCTCTCTTTTTTATTTTCTCCTTTTTTCTCTTCACAACTCACAATACAATACGTAGCCCTGCCTGTGTATATAAACACATAGGACTAGTAACAAATCCAATCAACTGATTATAAAAAGAAGATTTGCGTAAAAAGAAGATTTACGTCCATCCATCGATTAGCTACCTCTCTTATAATGACATGATTACCCGTAGGGAATTAAGGAGTACATTTTCGATAAGGACGCTTTATTACTGATAAGGTTTAAGCCTCGTATCCGATCTTTGCATAACTGAGATGCATACAGCCAGATAAAGTCGACTCACACACACACAAAAAGGTGAAATACAAAGAAATATATAGAGTCTGTATAACGCCTAAGCCATGGGGGGGGCAAACTTAAGATCATGTTGTCATCCATGATGGGTAAAAGTATCCTTCGTCGTAGCCTTCAATCATATACACACCTCCATAAAATAGGTCTTGATTCTCCACACGTTGTACAGACCACCATAAACGAAACATCCTCGTACATCTGTAGATAACCTGCATAAGAAGAATATTTTTACCATTAAAAACCTTATCATTTCTACGTAGCTAAAGCGAGCAAATAACGGCAAGCGCTTCCGGCCCGAGGAGAGTTCTAAACGTGTGTTCAATCCCTTATAACCAGTTACCAAATATATTAGCAACATTACAAGAAGGATACAAGCCATAAACTATTTGGATGACTGACCATCTGGAACAAGCGAATTTGCATTGGAAGAAAAAATATTTTATTGTCTCAACATGTTGACAAAAAAACATTGCGTACTTCCATGCCAATTCCTCTTAACATGGTTATCTTTAAAAAGAATGACTCCACACTGAAGATACCTTGCAAATATTTTATTTCTTAAGAGGTATCTTTATTTTCCAAATCTTCTTGTTATTATCAACTGACCCATAAGATTGGAGCAAAGCTCTGTACATAGACTCCAGTGAGAATTGTCCATTTCCATGTAGGTTCTAACGAAACACATCAGATCCTTGTGACAGTTGCATCGTGGACAAACGTTGAAGCAGAGTGTTCCATGATTGTAGTTTGCGTCCAATTAAATTACTTATGAACGTCACATTTGGTGGAAATGATTCGAAAATCATGGTGATGGTATCTTACTTTTGACACACAATATTGTACAGAGTTTGATATTGTTCTCGGAGCGAAGCATTACCTAGTCACTTATCCTCCCGGAATCTTATTTCCGAGCTGTCCTTAATTTAGAAGGATTCATAGCGGAAGAAATATTTCTTGGTAGCCATTAAGCTAGCCCAAAAGTGAGAGTCCCCGGGCTTCCAGTATACCTGGGATATCTTTTTTGAACCCACATATTTTCTCTTTACGATGGTTTTCCATACACCATCATTCGTCAGTAACTTACGCAACCATTTGCCAAGGAGGGCCCAATTCTTACCTCAAGGTCATGAATACCCAACCATCCTTGGTCTTTAGGACGACAAACCACACTCCGTTTAGCCGATTGATATTTATTTCTCTTGTTATCTCACTTGCCAAAAGACTCTTAATCGGAATTAATCCAATCTATGTAATACTCCTTTCGACAACCGGAAGAAGGAAATCATATATATATATATATATATATATATATATATATATATATATATATATATAATACCATATTGCTTAGTACTGACTTTATGAGGACCAATGTTCCGCCTAGAGATGGCAGTTTACCTTTTAAGTTGCTTAGTATTGTTTGTAGTCCCTCCTCGACGTGTTTCCATTCAAGATTTGTGAGTCTTCGATAGTGTATCGGTATCCCCAAATATGTGATCGGAAATTCAACCACTCGCATCCGAACAGCTCAGCATACAAATGGGCCTCGTCCAAAGCCTCGCCAAAATAAAAGAATTAACTTTTACCAAAGTTGATCTTAAGACCTAGGAGTTGCTCGAATGCTGATAAAATTAATTTCAGATTCCTTGCTTTCTCTAGGTCATGATCGATGACGAGAATCGTGTCGTTGGCACATTGAAGGTTAGATAGACCACCATCCACAAGATGATTCACTACCCCATCAATTTTGTCATCAACTTTGGCATGCTCAATCATGATAGCGAACATTTTCGTCACTATATTGAATAGCATAAACGATAATGAGTCACTCTGTCTCAATCTTTTTTTCATCTAGAAATAGGAGCCCACATCATCATATATGTTCATGGCCACACTACCTCCGGAAACAAAACTATGGATTATAGTGTGCCACTCTACATAAAAAACATTCATTGTGAGAGCCTGTTGAAGAAAGGCCCATTTGACTTTGTCATAAGCCCTTTCAAAGTCGATTTTGAGTACCACCCCATTCAACTTCTTCTGATGCAGTTCATGGACTGTTTCATGAAGGATAACAACTCCATGTAGGGTGTTTCTACACTATTAGGAGAAGACCTAGTAGTAGCGCTTGTTTTCCTCTTAGTAGTAGCGTTGGTGACATCGCTACTGCTAAGGCGCTACAACTAAATGTTTAGCAGTCGCGCTGAACAACCAGTGCTACTGGTATGACTCTTAGCAGTAGCGCTTGTTCACAACAAGCGCTGCTGCTAAACCATCGGTATTACTGCTACATCTTACTAGCACTACCTATTGTAACTACCGATATCGCTGGTGGGTCCCATGTAGTAGTAGTGTCATTAGTAAGCAGAAGTGGACGGGCTTATATATACATTAATTGATGACAACTTGACTTCAAACAAATAACTAGACTTCGAACACCTTACAAGGCCAAACCAAACTGCTAGATCGAGACCAATAATCCTACTACATTACTATTAGTCTTACTACAATACTATTAAACCTTAAACTAGAGCTTAATCTTACTACAATACTATTAATGAGAAGAATGTGGTGGTGGTAGGGGCATTCTCGGCGGAAGTATCCTGACCACACTTCCCCATCGGACTCTTTGAGCCGGGCACGAAGATGTAACTTGTTGTAGCACCCATTCCATAACCAAGTGGGGACTACTCTGAGGCGGCATCCGAGCATGCACTGCAGCGTTGGCCTTCGCAAATATGACGTTTGCCACAACTTCTAGTTGTGTTTCGGCATAAGTCTTGCACGTATTGACTTCGTGCTCCCAGAAACCACACTGGGTCTCCCGAAACTTATTATCTGCCTCTTTCAGCTCCCGCATACAATCTCTCCATCCGAATACTGCATCGTCAATCATTTTTCCCCGCGCCAACAATTGCCTCCGCCACTCCAACTCTTGTTCACAAGAACATTTAGGACACATGGGAATCCCTGTAAATTTGGCATGACATTTGCTTAACAATGGACATATTAAGTAGACATCACACAGAAAAAATCTCTCCATCCAATGCATCCATTCATCTAAATGCATTCATCCATCCATCTAACCATCTAAATGCATCCATTGACAATCCTCGCAATGCATCCACTCACAATCATCTCAATGCAGCCATTCAAAACCATCTAAATGCATCCATCCAAAATCATCTAAATGCATCCATTCAAAACCATCTAAATGCAGCCATTCAAAACCATCTCAATGCATCCATTCACAATCATCTAAATTCAGCCATTCAAAACCATCTAATGCAGCCATTCAAAACCATCTCAATGCATCCATTCACAATATTCTAAATGCATCCATTCAAACCCATCTAAATGCAGCCATTCAAAACCATCTCAATGCATCCATCCACAATCATCTAAATGCAGCCATTCAAAACCATCTAAATGTAACCATTTCAAACCATCTCAATGCATCTATTCACAATCATCTAAATGCATCCATTCAAATCAATCATCTAAATGCATCCATTCAAATCATCCATCCATCTAACCATCTAAATTTCATCCATCCATTCATCTAACCATCTAAATTTCATCCATCCATGGGAGAGAGGAGGGAGAGGGAGAGATACCACTGCATGGATGGCCGGCGCGGGGAGCCGCCGCATGGGGAGGGCCGAGATGGGGAGCCGCCGCTTGGGGAGGGCGGAGATGGGGAGCCGCCACGTAAGGATGACTAGGACGGGGAGCCGCCGCGTAGGGACGGCCGGGACGGGGAGGGCCACCGTGGAGGAGCCCCCGCGCGGGGAGGGTCGGCGCATGGGTGTGAGAGCGGCGGCGCGAGATCGAGGGAGAGATCTGAGAGTGAGGAGTGAGAGGGCCGCGCGGGGGAGATGATAAGTGGAGGGGATCACCAGTACTTAGCAGTAGCGCGGGTCCAGGAAGAGCGCTACTACTACACCTTTAGCAGTTGCGTCTCTCCCTGACAAACGCTACTACTACTTGTCTCCACCGTCGGTTGGGATGGGACCGATTAGCAGTAGCGCTGGTTCAAAGTCCAGCGCTACTGCTAACAGAATAACCGTAGCGCCTTTCTCTGAAAGCGCTACTACTAATTAGCAGTAGCGTCGTCCCTTCAACAAGCGCTACTGCTAAAATCCTATCTATAAGCATTCTCCTAGTAGTGATACCTTCCATAAAAACAATCTGTGAAGGCCGAACAACATGTTTAGCACTGAATTTAACCTAATCATAGCAACCTTCATGAATAGTATAAAGCTAACATTAAGAAGGCAGATAGGTTTGTATTGATGTATCATTTCAGCCTCCTTAACCTTAGGTAATAAAATAATCTCATTGAATTTTAAGCGAAACAATTTTAGCTGGCCAACATCACTAGTAGAATGTCGATTTGTAGTCCCGGTCGGGATGGACCTTTAGTACCGGTTCCCCAACAGGTACTAAAGGGTCGGGACTAAAGGTCCAGACCTTTAGTACCGGTTGGACCACGGACCGGTACTAAAGGCCCACCACGTGGCTGCCTGCGTGGGCTGGTGGTGGAGGACCTTTAGTACCGGTTGGTGATATCAACTGATACTAAGTGTTCTGTTTTTTTCCGCTTTTAATTAGGTTTTAGTTTTTCTCTCTATTTATTGTGTTTTCCATTCATTTCAAATTTATTTTACGGTGTTACATACTATAAACATTACACAAGTTGATGCATATACATATATATATATATGTGTATGGGTAATATAATATACAATATCTCATACACAATATATATACAAATGGAATTACACATCCATATATATTCTGGACTTATAACTTAAGGCCCAAAACACGTCCGGGACTACCTAGCTAGTGCTCCGGATGAAATCTCAGTTTTCTACTACTGATTTGCTGACATTATTGAGGCAGCGGTAAGTAATAGTGTTCTCTGTTTACATCAATGACATGTCGAAGAAGAAATACCGCAAATTCCTCTTGAAGTGCTACAAAGCCTTTCTCGGGTGAGAGATTCGACATCATCTGCCAAACCCGAAGTTGTCTTTCACGTGCTCCTCTGCGACGTATACGGCCTTCGGTCTGGATGCGAATGTTCTCGCAAAGGAAGTATATATCCACATAAATTTGTCCCCTGTGGCTGCTTTGCGCACTTTGTAAAAGAATATAATTCGATAAGACAATTAATAATCAAGCATGATAATGGTATTGAAACTAGAATTAAAGAGATGCGCGGACCTAGTAGTACTACTTAATTACCTGTATCTTTTTCCACTTCAGCTTCGGTTTCCATTGACGATCGTGATGGTTTTTTCTATCATCTTTTTCCAAACACTACGCGGCAAAGAAAAAGAATGAAAGAGTTATTATAATTACTTTTGATATCAGAAAATAATGAAAGAAAGCGAGGTCGATAAAGATTGGAATTACCGTTCTATCATAAAATACAAGTCCACGTATGATTGTTCTAGTGTATCTAGTGAGTTGTACACTTGAACAAGTCCATCTGCAAGGATAATATTTAGGAGGATATAGTGGTCTCTGTGTAGAAGTTTATATAATTAAGCAGGCATGCATATAACTCATCAACTACACTTGACAGCGAGCTAGTAAGCAAAAATAGAATTTGTAGTATACAAAAGATTAAACACTCATCCCATGTTGTAAGGTAATATTATATTAGATTTAGTATTCATTAGTGCCTCTAGAAAATGTTCCAAGATATCTTCTGTGTCCTTGGCATAATGTTTTACCACGTGACCATGAACGGTACTTGGGTCGATGAACCCAATGTCATCGATTCCCTCTTGTTTCAATTTCCACATCTTCAATCTGCATAATAGCGTAGAAAAGAACATATATAGTGAGGATAAGCAAATGAACGATATCTTAGCTAGAGACTTAAATTGTTAAAGATATAAATCACTTACAGACAATAGCAACTGGTGAGAGTTTTGTCGATAGAGTCCATGTGGTATAACTGGAAAAGTTCTGAGAATTCAAGACATATGTCACATCCATTGACGTAATCCTCTTTCCTTACTTTGACCATGACCGTCGTCTTCCCTCGCTTTGCTTCACGCAGGTACCAATCATGCAACCGTCGCATCACAGTTGGTAGTTCCTTGTACTACTTGGGTGTGACAAGTGGTTTTCCGAAGGCATATTGCATTTCGTACTCATCTGCACCGTACCCGCGGATTTCCTCGGTGCCAAGGATTTGGCCAAGAGTGGGACCTGGAGCCTCTACTTCTTCGAGGTCGATTGGGTTGCCTTGCAAGTCGACTGCTTGGATCGATTGCTTGCTTGGATTGGTACTCACCTTGAACGGAGAGATCGATTGCTTGGATTGTTCTCCAAGCCGGGGAACTGTTTTCCCGCTAGTAGTACCACCTATCGTTGATGTTGTACTTCCCGAATTCTTCCTTGGGCTGGGCCGACTTCTCTGCTCACTTGCCTTCTGAATCTGTCGCTCATAGTCTGTTGGCATACGCTCGACATATGCTAGGGGTCGATCAATAAAGTGTTCCATAAAGTGATCTTGGACTTCCTTGGGTATTACCTCCTTTGGCGGCATGGTCTTCTTCGCAAAAAGGGCTTTCACTTGGCGATCGCTTTCAGTTTTGGTTTCTTTTGGCCGGAGGCTCGGGTTTCATCTTTGCTTTCTTCCGAAGAGGACTGCTGATGGCCTTCCTCTTTCGGGAGCCTTGCTGGCGGGACCGCTGCCGGGATGGACTCAGCTCACGCTGCGGAGATCGATATCGATGATATGGACTCGCGTCGTGCTCCATCCCGAGGTTGGGTGGACTCGCGCTGGGATCCATATCGAAGTGGGACCCCTCTCGAGGTGGGCAGGACTGTTGGCGAGGTGGGGAGGACTGCTGGCGAGGTGGGAAGGACTGCTGGCGCTACGATGCCTCTAGCTAGGACCCCTCGCGCTGGACATTGATACTTGGAAGAGTCGGTGGCCTTAGCATCGAGTGTGGAAAGACGATGCAGTCCTTACTCCATAGAGTGAGACCACGTCCGGCTTCTGCAAGTGTGGACTCCCCCTCACCTCCAGGGATGTCAAGCAATAGTTCATCATATCCTGGCTCTATTGTGTCCACCGCGACACGAGCATACCCAGCTGGAACCGGATTGAAATGCCAGAGAACATCAGGTGTATTTCGTAAAGCATAGCCCGTAGCGACCCGCATGGGTATGTTCTTCATTTTCTAGATTAGCTCACAAGATGTCTTCTCGGTGATATCATCCACGAGGGTGTGACCCAGCGGTGCCCCTGTGGAACCCACGCTACTTTTCGGCAGTGTAGATGGGACGGGTTCCGATGCCTCCTGCTGCGGAGTTTCCCTTTGCTGGGTCAGTACCTGTATCTATAGCTGCTGGGGCTCATACTTCTGTTCCAACTTTGAAAGTCGGTATGCTTCCACCTTCTTTTTTCTTAAACGGCTTTTATAACTGTCCTTCCATCCCGCAAACCCCTCATACCACGGAACAACACCTGCGCCTCGTGTTCGTCCTCCGTGTTCGGGATTCCCGAGGGCGCGTGTAAGCTCGTCGTTCTCTCTATCGGGGTGAAACTGTCCTTCTTGGACAGCTTTTATTGCTTCAATCAACTCATCTGATGCATGCTTTAGACTGACCAGTACAATAATCTTCCCTGTTGCTGGGTCCAACTTTCCCCCATGCGCAAAAAAACAATTCCTGCACCTCCGGGGCGAGTTGAAGGTTACTGGAGTGATCCCTTCAGCATGCATCTTATTCTCAATTGCATCCCACTTAGGAATGGCTGACTTGTATCCACCTGTCCCTAGTTTATGGTGATACTTTGTTTTCTCCGCATTTATCTTATTCTTTGCCGACTTCTCCATAGCAGCTTTCGATGTCTTGTACTCGATAAATGCGTCCTAGTGATTTCTTACCTTCTCATATATTCCTCTAAATTCGGGCGCCTTCTGGCCTCTAGCGTTGTACGCTGTCCATAATCTTTTCTTTCAAGTCTGGAACGCGCCGACCATCTTATGGAGAGCAAACTCCTTGACTTTGTCCCTTTGGCGCTCTGAGAGAGAATCTGATAGGATGAAATGCTCCATGAGATCTCGCCAAAGGGCATCTATAATTCTTGTATCGACATAATTCACTCCTGGTTTTGGGTTGTTTGGTTGAATCCATTCTTGCATTGTGATCGGGACTCCATCCCTAACAACCACTCCGCATTGACGCACAAATGTCTTGGCTTTGGCTTCAGGGTGAGTCGGTGCGCCATCATGTTTGAAAGCATCAAGATTGAGCTTTACGTTGCCATCCAATATTTTGGCACCGCCTCGTACCTTTCTACTAGATTGCCTCGATCCGGAGGGCTGATAATTAATTTTTTTTTGTTAATATATATACAAATCAATTAATACACATGTAATGATCACCAGAGGCTAATATATGTATATACCTCGCCGGACATTGTTAGTTGTTCCGGATTTTGGAACATAAGTTGTTCTTCCTTGGCCTCGCATCCATCACCATAATCATTCAGATATTGTGAGCCGTCATCATCATGTGATTCACCCAGAAGGTCCGCTGGGTTTTCGTAGGAGCGTATCATGTCGAAGATGTCCTCTTCATGAGCTCTACCGATATTGTCCATAGCTTAATAACTAATCCATATTAATATAGATAAAACAAATAAGTATTTAAATTAGCCTGCATTCAAGAAGCAAAATAACTGATAGTTAATTAATAATGCATCATCGAATACATATATAGTAGTTCTTAGAAAAGATCTCATCTCATAATCTCGGATAATTGTTAATACATCGGCTAATCCATCGATCTAGCTAATACATCATAATAATACATATATAGTAGCTAATATATCGATCTAGCTAGAACCCTAGCGCCTGGCGGATATCAGGAAGGGCGGTGGACACACAAAGAGAAGGAACCATCACAGGAACATAGCTCTAGTGAGATCCGTGAAGAATCTGCCAGGTATTGTCAGACCTGGCCTCCAAAGCTGCCATGTAGCGACGGACGTGCTCGTTCTCCTTACTGACATGGTACTGTACCACCTCCGTGGGGGACTCAAGCCTCCGAATAGTCCGTGGCCCATGCGGCCGCCACCACAGAACCTCCGGGTCGACGATGGGCTGGCTCCTCACCAAGCTACGCCACCCGGAAGGCAACAGCTCCCAGTACCAGCCCGGCGGAGCCTAGTCCTTGACAGGGCCCCTTGGCTCAAGCAAGTGACCTCCTCCGCCGACTCCACGGCGAGGATGCGGGATCGGCATCGTCGACGTCGAGAAGAAACACTTAATTATGAAAACAAATTAAATAAAACTTAGCAAAATTAACACTTACCATCTAACAAATTAAATAACACTTAGCATCTAACAAAATTAGCAAAATAAACATATACCCTAATAACCTAAGAACCTAACTAACTAACTAACTAAACTAAACTAACTAACTAAACAAACTAAACTAACCTGATAACCTAACTAACTAACTAACTAACTAACTAAACTAACCTAACTAACTAAAATAACCTAAGAACCTAACTAACTAACTAACTAAACTAACCTAACTAATTAACTAATAATTAACTAACCTAACTAATTAATCTAAACTAACCTAAACTAACATAAGAACCTAATAAACTAACCTAAACTAACCTAATAAACTAACCTAAACTAACCTAAACTAACCTAAGAACCTAACAAATTAACCTAAACTAACCTAAGAACCTAACTAATTAACCTAAACTAACCTAAACTAACCTAAACTAACCTAACTAATTAACCTAAACTAACCTAATTAAGAACCTAATAAACTAACCTAAACTAACATAATAGACTAACCTAAACTAATTAACCTAATAAACTAACCTAAACTAACCTAAACTAACCTAAACTAACCTAATAAACTAACCTAATAAACTAACCTAAACTAACCTAATTAACTAATAAACTAACCTAACTAACCTAATTAACTAACCTAATTAACTAATAAACTAACCTAAACTAACCTAATTAACTAATAAACTAACCTAACTAACCTAATTAACTAACCTAATTAACTAATAAACTAACCTAAACTAACCTAATTAACCTAATTAACGGAAAACAGGAAAAAAGGTGGGGGGCGGCCGGGCACTCACCGGAGCTGGAGTTGTGGGGGGGCTGCCGGGGCGGCGTGGCGGCAGCCAGCGGGGCGGCACGCGATGTCGAGGCAGCGGGCTCGGGCGGCGGGCGGCGACGACGATGGATTCCGGTAGCCTGACGGCGCAATATAAGCTTCTCCCGATGCGTGGCTCGCACTGGGACGAGGCCTCCATTATTTATACATGGAGGACCTTTAGTACCGGTGCGTGGCTCGCACCGGTACTAAAGGTTTTTTAATTCATTATTAATTATTATTTTCAGAAAAACTCTAAACTTCAGAAAATCATAGAAAAAATTTATTTATATAAAGAATCTATTTATGGCATTTCCATGCATGTTTGAACAATTTAAACTATTGTATAAGACAATTATATTAAATGGTATTTGAAATGTCATATCTCGAGTTTGAAAAGGAGTAGAAATGAACTCTGAAAAGGTTGTAACTTGGCATGCCATCATAATTTCACCCACATAGCAACTTCTAAAGAGTTGAGAGCGTTACGTCAAAAACTGGATGCACTTCATGTACAAATTGGACAATCTCTTTCGAAGTATGAGGGTTTCGGCCGAAAACTCATCTATTACAAAGGGATTTCATTTTTAATAACTTATTTTAACTCCATACTTTTTCTGTGTTCAATATGCACCATTCGAAGGCACATTATCAGTTTTCAACCCTTTCAGACTTCATTTCATATTTTTCATGCATTTAATGATTTATTTTGAGTTGAATAACCCTAAATATGAAAAGTAGTACAAATGAACTCTGGAAAGTTGTAACTTGGCATGACATCAAAATTTCACCCACATAGAAACTTCTAAAGAGTTGAGCAGGTTACGGCAAAACCTGGGTGCACTTCGTGTACAAAATGGATAATCTGTTTCGAAGTATGAGGGTTTCGGACGAAAACTCATATATTACAAACGAATTTCATTTTTAATAACTTATTTTAACTCCATACTTTTTTTTTGTTCAATATGCATTCAAAGGCACATCATCAATTTTCAACCTTTTCTAACTTCATTTGATATTTTTCATGCATTTAATGATTTATTTTGAGCTAAATGACTCTAAATTTAAAAAGCAGTACAAATGAACTCTAAAAAGGTTGTAACTTGGCATGACATCATAATTTCACCCACATAGGAACTTCTAAAGAGTTGAGAGGGTCACAAAAAAAACTGGATGCACTTCGTGTACAAACTGTTACAAAGATACCATGCTAGAAAATGCATGCATGTGCTTCACATAGGAAGTGATGACTATGAAGTCGGTCACATCCCAGAGTGGGAGCTCGCGGTGTAAGACTTTCTCTGCGTGTTTGTCCCTTGCTTATGATTGTGCCGTAACCATGGAGAATCTTCATGATTTAACAGGATGCTTGGGTCAGTCTTCACTCTGAAGGAATGGATTTCATGAAAATTTTCATAATCTTCTCACATGTCTGTCTTGTCCTCCACTCCCACAATGTTTATTTTCCCTGAAAGAACTATGTGGCGCTTTGGCTTATCGTATGATGTATTCGCTCCTTATCTTTTTTCTCCTCGGTTTGCTAGACATGTCCTTCACATAGAAAACTTGAGCCACATCATTGGCTAGGATGAATGAGTCGTCTGTGTATCCAAGATTGTTGAGATCCACTGTTGTAATTCCGTACTATGGGTCTACCTGTACCCTGCCTCCAGTATATTTGCCCCATTTGCACCAAAACAAAGGGACCTTAAGATCAGGTCCATAGTCAACTTTCCATATCTCCCCTATGTAACCATAATATGTGTCTTGAAAGTTGGTTGCATCATAGCGGACACCACTGTTTTGGTTGGTGCTCTTTTTATCTTGGGCGATCATGTAAAATGTATTCCCATTTATCTCGTACCGTTTGAAAGTCGTTACAGTCGAACTTGGTGTCTTGGCCAACCAGTACAGTTTATCCGAAACATCATTGTCATTGATGAGTTTTGTTTGCAACCAACCGGCAAAAGTCTCCATGTGTTTACGTTCAATCCAGGGGTCAGACTGCTCCGGGTTCTTGGACCGTACAATATCCTTGTGTTCCTCGATATATGGAGTCACCAAGGTGGAATTTTGTAGATTCGTGTAGTGTGCTTGAGTGAAAGAATGCCCGTCCATATTTATTGCATCTTTCTTTCCTAGTGTGCCTTTTCCATCCAGTCTCCCCTCATGCCGCAATTCAGGAAGACCAATTGGCTTAATGTTAGGAACAAAGTCAACACAAAACTCAATACCTCCTCTGTTCCATATCCTTTGGTGATGCTTCGTTCTGGCCTAGCACGGTTATGAACATATTTCTTTAAGACTGCCATGAACCTCTCGAAGGGGAACATATTGTGTAGAAATACAGGACCCTGAATGTTAATCTCTTCGAGTAGATGAACTAGAACGTGCGTCATAATATTGAAGAAGGATGGAGTGAACACCAACTCGAAACTGACAAGACATTAGACCAGGTCATTCTGTAACCTTGGTAGGATTTCTGGATCGATTACCTTCTGAGAAATTGCATTGAGGAATGCGCATAGCTTCACAATGGTTAATCAAACATTTTCCGATAGAAGCTCCCTAAGTGCAACCAGAAGTAATTGCGTCATAATCACGTGGCAGTCATGAGACTTTAGATTTTGAATATTTTCTCTGTCATATTTATTATTCCCTTTATATTCGACGAGAAGCCAGACGGGACCTTGATACTGAGCAGGCATTCAAAAAAGAGTTCCTTCTCTTCTTTCATAAGAGCGTAGCTGGCAGGACCTTGATACTGCTTTGGAGGCATGCCGTCTTTTTCATTAATTCTTTGCTTGTCCACTCGAGCCTCCGGTATATCTTTTGTCTTTCCATACACGCGCAAGAAGCCTAGAAGGTTCACACAAAGATTCTTCGTCATATGCATCACGTCGATTGCATTGTGAACCTCTAGGGCTTTCCAATATTCAAGTTCCCAAAATATAGATTTCTTCTTCCACATGGGTGCGTGATTCAAAACAGATTGTCCGCTAGGACCCTTTCCAAAGATTACCTGTAAATCCTTGACCATATCAAATATATATTCACCAGCACGGAGGCCAGGCTTCTTCCGGTTATCTGGCTCACCTTCGAAATGGTTGCTTGCCTTTCTTAAGATATGCTGGATCGCTAGAAATAGACGATGTCCCAGGTACACATTCTTCTTATATTTATCCAAATATATACTTTCAGTATCATCTAAACAGTGTATGCATGCATTGTATCCCTTGTTTGTATGTCCTGAAAGGTTACTAAGAGCAGGCCAATCATTGATGGTTACAAACGGCAACGCTCATAGGTCAATTTCCTTTTGTGTGTGCGCATCCCACACACGTACACCTGGTTTTTTCCACAACTGTAGAAGTTCATCAACTAGTGGCCTTAGGTATACATCAATATCGTTGCCGGTTGCTTAGGGCCTTGGATGAGCACTGGCATCATAATAAACTTTCGCTTCATGCACCCCCAAGGAGGAAGGTTGTAGATACATAGAGTCACCGGCCAGGTGCTGTGACTGGAGCTCTGCTCCCCAAAAGGATTCATGCCATCTGTACTCAGACCAAACCATAAGTTCATTGCGTCATCTGCAAAGTCCTCAAACTCCCTCTCCATTTTTCTCCACTCCGACCCATCAGCAGGTGCTCTTAACAGCCCGTCTTTCTTACGTTCCTCTTTGTGCCATCGCAACAACTTGGCATGCTCTTTGTTTGGAACAAAAGTTTCAACCGTGGTATTATAGGAGCATACCACATCACCTTTGCAGGAACCCTCTTCCTGTCGCGTTCGCCCTCCACATCACCAGGGTCATCGCGGTGGATCTTATAGCGCAGTGCACCGCATACGGGGCATGCATCCAAATTCTCGTACTCCTCACCACGGTAGAGGATGCAGTCATTAGGGCATGCATGTATCTTCTGCACCTCTAATCCTAGAGGGCAGACAACCTTTTTTGCTTCGTACGTACTTTTAGGCAATTCGTTATCCTTAGGAAGCATCTTCTTTATCATTATCAACAATTCTTGAAATCCCTTGTCAGTTACACCATTCTTCGCCTTCCATTGCAGCAATTCCAGCGTGGTACCCATCCTTTTCTAGTCATCTTCACAATTTGGATACAATAATTTCTTGTGATCCTCTAATGGCCGACTGCAACCTAGGCCGCCCACGGACTCGCACCTCCTAATGGCCAGATCTGAGCGCCCTCTTAGCTAGAGAACAACAGACGACCCCCCGACCATGAGTCGCGCACCGCCACCAGGACACCCACCATGGAGCCGCCACCCGCCACCACCCTTCGAAGCCGCAACGCCCCTCTCCCAGTGTTGTGACCCCAAGAAACCACTAGGTTTCATGCCAACGCCACCGCTCGAGGAGAGGAGCGAGTCCACGCCACTGCAGCCGACGACCGGGCTTTGTCCAGCCACGCCCTTAGGCGGTGGCAAGGGAGGAGGTAGAGGTGGAGGGGAGGGAATGGCGGCACGAGTGGGGAAGGGGTCCTTGGATGTCAATAATTTGAAATACAAATATACATATCATAAAAGCAGTGTATGCTTGTAAAACTGAGCTTAATTTCACTGTTGACTTAGGACAATTAAGGGAGTTTGGTCCTCTACACCATGTGAGGTGTATTACGGCATTTGTCTATTGTCACCTGTATTAAAAAAAGTCGCCTTGGCCCCTGTGTCGTCCCTAGCTAGGGCGACATGGGAGGCGCCACGCCGCCGCCACCAAAAGCTTCCTCCACACCTCTCCCTCCCCCTCGCCGTCGCCGGCCAGTTACACCGAACAAAGTCCTCGGCGGTAGGCGGCGGCGAGGCCTTCTTCCCTCCCTCGCATAATTTTCTTCCTTCACCACGCCATGGTTTCCGCTTCCATATCATCTCCTAGCTGCAGTCCATGGATTTAGTGCGCGGTGGCCAGAAGCCCAGATCCGGCCGTCCCCGTGGTGATTCTCCTTTCCCCTGTGAGCCCAATTCCGGCTGCTCGCGCGGGGAACGCTGGTCTCTGATGCAGGCTGGCCCCTCCGGGTCATGGAGGTGGGCGCATGGACCGTCCTCGACATGGCCAGGCGGGCTGTTTCACTACCCGGTGTACGTGTGTTGGTGGTCTGCTGCAGTGGGGACGTCCCTGACCAGATCCGGCGGTAGTCGCTCATGCGGTTCTCGATCCGGTGGGACTCCACGTGTTGACGGTTGCAGGTTGGGTTGTCCGGGCTCCTCTGATGCTGTGATGTGTGCTGCGACGATCGTCATCAGTGTGGCTATTACACCTTCATCCGGACATGCCGCTGCTTGCTGGGACCTGCCGACGGCTGGGTCATCTCGTCCCGGGGACAACCTCATTGCGGATTGCGGTGGCCATCCAAAGTGACGGCGGGCGCACATCGCATGTAACTGATCTGCTTCATGTCGTGACCCTGGATCTTGACACTGACGAGTTCTGGTCTTTCTCTCGGAGATCTCAGCTTTTGGCGCATGACGTCATTGGATATCTAGAGTGGAATTGATCCGATCGAGCGCGCCCTCATTTTCAGCCAGAGAGGATTCATGAGGGTATGACGTGAAGCTTCGTTGTCTTGTCGCGCCATGGAACATGTCTAAGTATAGATTTTCATGGCATTGACGATGATGAAAAAAAGTCATGATGACTACCATCAGAGACTTGTAGTGGTGGAGAGGAGTTTTGGTTGCGTTGAAGAATGGCGGCACGGGTTTTTCCTATGTGTTGGGTGTTGAGCACTTGCAGCTGCAGCCTTGACAGGAGGGGCGACAACACATGTGGACAACATTTTTGGGGGTGCATCTCGAGTACCGAGCTACGATCTCCAGGGTGAAAACCCAAGGTATGGCCTTCATTGGTTGTACCTGTCAATGGTCTTGTGAAGGCATTATTTTTGGAATCTCGGACTCTCTCCAGATTGAAAAGTAAAGATCCTTGATCGGGCGACGTCAACGCTTATGCATTGTTTCTTTCTTGGAGGCGTCGCTTTTGGAGAACCTCTTCTCTAGTTCAAGTGTTGTCTTTGGTGATACTTAGAGTGTTGCTGTTTCGAGTGTTTTATGACTTCGACGGGTATTTGTTTTTATATTTCTCTCTTTTTTATTTTTGTTCTCTGCTGTGTGTATCCTTGATGTATTTCGATATCTTGTTGGTGCAGAGGCTTGGTGTAATTGATATATTCGTGATATTAATTTATTCCCTTTTTAATTTTATTTTTTTACAATATGCAGAAGGCTCCTAACTAAGCATGACATTCCAAATAGCACTTGAACCCAGAGCTCTGGAGGAGAGCTTCAGGCTCATGCAGTCATGCTTGCCAGGTCTGGGGCGACCACCTATGGATGGCAAAAAGGAGACCGTCGCCATGACTAATAAGTAATACTTTCGAAGTATATAGCTGTACATACTGGCCGTTCGTTGGCGTTGGGTGAGGTGAGACGAGGCTGGAGTGTAGCCTCGAAATGGCCAATCAGCAGCCAAAGCAGAGAATTGACAGTTCAGGCCATTTATTTTTGCACGGCCGATTAAGGCCGAGCGATAGGCAATTTCTTCTACTGAAACTAACAATTTCTTTCTCTGAAACTTTTGCCATTTATATTTGAGAGTACTGCGTATAGATAACCAGTGAAATAAGGATGAAATGAAATCCAAGCAAAGCAACTGAAACAATATGGGTCAATGAATGGAGGGGAGGAACACGTACACAACGCGATCGAGGAGGCCTCGCCCACTCTTGCTGGGTAGCTATGGCATGGAAGTAGGAATCCCAGCACTGCTGCTGCTATGTCGATCCCCGACGTTAATGGGGCGTTAGGTGCTGCTCAATGCAGAAGATTAGATGCCGGATCCCCGACGGCATTGGCGCTGGGTATGTCGATGGACGCCGCCATGATTAATTAGGCTGCGGGCCACCGGGGAGATTACGCTGCAAAGCTGCGACTGAATGGAGAATCCTTGGCCTTTTCCTTTTGATCGTGCGTGTGCCTTTGCCATGCACGAGTTAGGCTGTTAGCGCGCGCATGATGATTCTTCGTAGGCCACGCCCGGCCCGGCCGGCTCATGCATTTTCTGTGCATGATGCTATCCTGATGCCAAAGCTTTGCCACCAGCTGATTAAACTAGACACGTGGGTGAACTCAATCATGCCAAAACATGCGAATATGTTGCCCATGACGGCATGAGCATGACCATGTGGTTTGGTTAGTCAAAGTACACAGAATGATTCAAACCTTTTCGTTTGGACTAAGAATATATACAACATCCAACGCAAACTGGCAAGTGGTCATGTAGTACGACGAGCAGATATGTAAAACTGGGTGGCTAGTACTGTGGATAGAAATCATCGCCTGGAGTGAAATCATCGTGGATAGAAATCATCAGCTTTTTGCAAGTTCATTCGAGTTGAATAATATGCTTAAAATACAGATCTGTTCATTCTGAACGAATAATATCGGCAAGGTCTTGCCTCCCTCATTGGGGTCGTCTCTTGGCATGTATGGAATGAATGGAACGCCAGGGTCTTTCATCATACTAGCACCCTTATGAACACCGTCTCCGAAAGAATCAAGGAGGAAGCTGCAATTTGGAGCCTCGCATGGCGCAAAACTCGAGTAATCTTACACAAGGAGAGCCAAGTTCCTTTTTTGCTTAACCTTTTGGCGTCTTGAACTTTGTACAATTAAAACCTCTTCTTCATAAATGGGAAGGCAAAGCGCTTGCCTTGTCTTTTTGAAAGAAATACAGATCAGCTCATGCTACTCAAATAAAGTTCCACCGAAGGCCAACGGCTTTAATGGTCCACTAATTAACTATAGCCGTGTTCACCAAATTCCAGTGAGCTAATTGACTCTGAATCAGAAAAGAAGAAATTCTGCTCAGCGAAGTCAAAGCATATGGACCTGTTGCACGATATGGTACGAAGTGGAGTTGGATCTTTATGCTCTTCTAAGTTAAGAATATCACTCCTACATGAAATTAAAGGCATATCCCCACGGCTTTGGAGCAGCCACGCACGCATGGCTCCATCTCATTCTCATGCATGCAAAAGTTAATTAATAAAAAACGAAGCAACACGTACAAGACGCACACAGCACACCACATACATTTATCTTATCCATAGGAGGCCAGCTAGCTCGTGTTAGCTCGTGCAGAGTCCAAATCAGCCCCACTAGCTAGTCCCAGCATCGGCCGATCAATACATCGACTACACATAAGTAAGAAAAGAATAAAGATCCAAAAGGAAGCTGATTTTCTTCTTTTTCTCTTTCACCAGGACCAGCAACAGCTAGCAGCAGAAAGTAGAAGAAGGAATTAAGGGACGGCGACCGCTCTCGACAAATGTACGTGCGTCGCCGTCGGTGATTGCCGCTCGCTCGCCGACGGCAGTGTTTGCTAACCTAGCTTGTAGTGTACGCGTTGCAACACGTACTAGCTATATTACAGGGCACACAGATATCTGATAGATGGCGATCGGGGTGTATATCCATCCCGGCCCACGTTTCAAACTCCACCAAGAAATAATCTGGAAAAGTACATGCAAGTGATCCGGCAAGCCAGCATCACGGACGGCACACGTATACCTCAGCTACATCTGCACCTCTCCTTTGAAGTTTTGTTTCGCTTGCGTGATCTCACTAGCTACCGCCACTACCTGACGACCGGTGACATGCTGGTTGTTCATGTACGTACGTGGAGTGACAGAGTTCGCCGTCCGACCGGTCTTGCTTGCTGGGGCGGCCCGTTGACATGCAAGGAGCTCGACGATGGGCAAGCCAGTCCGCCCGCCCACTCACTCGCACTGGCCAACAAGAAAACAAAATCACCTTGGATCATCCGGTCATTTGCGCTCTGCATGGCCCCAATACGCCCACACGACGCACACATTTTCCACGCGTATCTATTTTAATTTTGATTTCCCACCAATTAGTACACTACACTACGTACACTGCATGCGTGCGTACGTGTACGTACGTATGCACGCACCATTTGGGTTGTGACCTTGTCGTTGCGGCGTCCATCGATCCGTTACTACTCCCATGATTACCCGTATGCATTAGCGAGATAATTAAAGTTAACATGCACCGCCGCAAAGATCGACCGCGGATTATAATTACGCTCTGGAAGAAGTGTGCAAAGCCTCCACTAATCAAAGCTAGAGATCATCACGCCTGACAATTCAGTTTTAACGGTGCCCTCACTAGCACACCCAGTGAGTAAGTGAGGACGTCTCTAATCCCTTGAGCAAGTGAAGCTACCTAGCCCTAGCTAGAGTGAGTGTTACGTGCACCATGAAACCGCAGAAACAACTACAACACCAGCAACAAATTAAAGTTGCTTCTAGCAGCTAGCAGTGGCGTCTAGAAGGTTGAAGTACGCGTGCGTGTGCCCATGGACACGCCGACACGCACGACGGCGACGGCGACGGAGGAGAGCAAGCGAACAAAGGACCAAATATTCTCTCTTCTCCTCCTCCGGCGGTCCGTGGGTAGGGCATGTACGTGCTGGCGAACAAACAAATATACATGACCGCGACGGCGATCGGTCGATAAAGCGCCCCTTTGGTCGCTAGCAGCGTCGCTGGCGCTGCAGTGTAGTGCCCATCGAATCTGCATGCAGGACCCAGCTACCTCATCTCTCCTGCTCGGTCGAGCCGCTGTCAATCTAGGGGATGTGTTGCGTCTCAGCGTCAGGGTTCCAGCTAGCCGGCTACGTAGGATGCATATGCCTGCGGTACGTCCGGCCAACTGCGTAGGCTCGTGCAGCTAGCCTCTTACAGTCGGTAAACCGGCCGGAAATTCTTCTGCTAGCTCGCTGGACCTATCTCTGCCACCAGACCTCAGCTTCACTGGGAAGACGCCTCTGATATTTCCCACATGATTTAAACCTGCGCCTAGCGACCTACAGTCAATCGTCAGGACAATACTGGTGCGAAGTGTTCCTCCACAGTCTACAACAACGACCTGCTATTCTCTCTTGATTAAAGTCTTACTGATTGGCAATCGGCACCCATCGATCGATCTTTGAAAGTTTGAATATGTGCATGCCCCCGGCCGTATCAGAAGTTCAGAACAGTATATATAGGTGCCTTGTCTATGTTCTTGCTCTCTTTTTTGGGTGAAATAGCGCGCGGGTAATAAATTTGGCACGCACGTGACGAAAAGGTCATCATCCAATCATAGCGATCCCGGCTAGCGGCCACATCAGACGTGTTTGACGAGCTGGCGATGTAGTTAATGGTCGTTGCAACGTCGTTGATACCACCCCTTTGTCTATGTAATTCACTGATTTAGTCACTTAATTGGTGTCTCAGCAGTGAGTTTTTTTTCTCCATAAATGATGTTTTTTTATCTCAACATGTAGCATCAAGCAGATACAAAGCGTTAAGAGTAACACCAGGCCTTCATAACCAGAATGCACACAACCAACTACCAGTAGTCTAACAAAGATAAAGCTAAAAGACCGACAATTCGGCAAGAGTAATGTCCAATAGACCGACACTATGCCTATGTCGAAAGGGATGATGGACCGATCCGAAGATTATGCTGCCACCCATGTTGGATAAAAACCTCCATAGCCATCTGCTCCAACTGCGTACACACCACCTTGAACAGCGATTGATACTCCGCACATTGTAGCGTTGACCACGTACGAAGCAAGTGCGTACAACGAAAAACCACCTGCAAATGAGAAGCATTTTTGTCCTTAAAAACAACATCATTTCTACATAGCCAAAGCGACCATAATAAGGCATACGTTCCCATCCTTATTAGCGTTTCGTACCTATTTGAAATACCATCCAACCAATGACCAAGAATATTGGCAACACTTATGGGCGAAAACAAATTTGACGCTATTTGGATGACTGACCACGTAGAACGTGCAAACTTACATTGGAAAAAAAGTATTTGATTGTCTTGTCATGAGTACAAAAACAACACTTCTTACCTCCTCAGCAATGAGTGTTGTGTTGTGTATTCAGACTGCTCGGTGTGAGTCAACAACTCAGTCTCTGCTTGAATGCCTCCAATCTTGCTCTCATCCTCTTCCTCTTCCTCTTCCATGCACGGTCGATTTGTCGCTGCCAGTGCCGCCTTCTTGGCACGACCGTGCCGTTGTGGAATGTCAGACATACGTCCTCCTTCTCGGACTGATGATTCAATGAGTAGCAAGGTACGTTGCTCCGGCTTTCATCTAACAATGAAACATGATTTTAGTTAAATATTATGACTATGGGGTCCCACGCTAGAAGGAAAATTGAGACGAAAAAAGTAACCAACATGCATCAAACATACAACCTAAGACATGAAAGCGACCTGTGTCAACCACTTCCATACACAACTTCAATTGTAAACTTAGCCTCACAGACATCATGTAACCTTGAAGTAAAAACCCTTTTTTTTACAAAAAACATGTCTTGCTGGATTATATTTAAATTATCTAATAATTAGGAATGCAATAAAAATATATATATGATTATTCAGTACTGGATTATATTTAAATTATATAAAAACTAGGAATATAATCCATAAATGTTGTTACCCATAAGCTTTGAACATGCGTAAATATTTAATAAATGTTGTTAACTATAAATTTCTATAATTAAATATAACCATGTGTGTATATAAATGTTTGTATTCACTATGCATTTATAAAAATAAATAATTATTATATATAATTCATGAATGTACATATGAAATTCTTGTAGTTCTAAACATTTTTAACCACTAATGGATTGTGTTTAAAATAGTATTTTCTAAATAATACATGCATTCATGAATGTACATCTATTAATAGTATTTAAAATAGTACTCCCTCCATTTATATTTACTCTGCATATTAGAGTTGACTGAAGTCAAAGTTTGTAAAGGTTGACCAAGTTTATAGAAAGGAATATAAATAGTTATTGTAAGTAATCTATATGATGTGAAAGTATATTCTACAAGGAATCCAATGCTATTGATTTGTTATTGTATATGCTAATATTGTTGTCTACAAATTTGGTCAAAATTTGCAAAGCTTGACTTTGGTCAAAGCTAATACGCGGACTAAATAAAAATGGAGGGAGTATTTAGTTTGTGTGCACTAGAATATTTGTGTACGTGAAATATTTATAACCCACAACATGGCATGACATGGTTTATCAATTTTATAAAGTAATACATCCTTTTATTGTGAATGTATTCTACAAACGTTACACATTTTCTTTAAAAAATAGTGTGTGCAAAATTCAGAGTAGCATGTGTATTAGTGCAACTATAAATTATAGATTGTTAAAAAAAATAAACAGTGCTAAATGGGCCGTGCCGACTGCGACGCATTTAGGTAGCAGAAGCCTTTTCTTTTACAATATGTTAAGAACGAGGGGTCACGTTCTACATTAAAAGTTACTTCATCGACTGGACATTAGATGTAGTCTTCAAAGTTCAGGTAGCACGTTTGAACCTTGTCGGAGCCTATTTTTCATTCTAATATTACATGCGTATTGACAAACAGGACCCACTAGTCATAGAGACATTGGTATTCAACTAAAATCCCGTTTCCCATTACAAGTGGACCCTATTTTATGTCAACTAAATACGGTGCCACTCCAGCACTTTTTACAAGTATGAATGGATTTAGCACTGTATTGCATGTTAGTGCCAAGTTCTAAAACCAGTTCGGCTAAATATGATGCCACACCAGCACTTTTTACGTGTATGAATGAATTTAGCACCGTATTTGAACGTAAACATCTAGTTTTAGGACCAGGTCAATGGATATTTCAACTTCAGACACTAAAGTGAATATCTGTAAAAAGTTTAGACACCATCGATGATATTACCTCTTTAGAACACCGGCTCGTCAAACAGGACCGACATGGCTTTCAGCGGACGCATTGTGATTGGCCAGTGACTTTTTCGTCACATTGTTGCCAAGTTTAGACCGTAGCGCGTCACTTTTGAAGTTCTTTTACAGTCCGTATGTTCCACAAAGGAGGGCAGAATATGAACAGTAGAAGGTTGATATAGCGTTGTTGTTCTTTCCGCTTCAAGTAACGAAGACAGCTCCGGTTCAAAAAAAAAGTAACGAAGACAGCTGAGATCCGTTTAATACAAAAAGTAAATTGTAATTCCTATATACTCCCTCTGTAAACTAATATAAGAATGATATCACTATTTTAGTAATCTAAATGTTTTTATATTAGTTTACAGAGGGAGAACATTCTAGTCATGAACAGTGGCGAGTGCCGGCGTGGCTCCATGGCTTTGTTTCGCAGCTTTCCGGCCATCTCTGTTGCGACGACCTCGTTCTTTTGTTGCGTCCACTGTGTGTCTTTTGTTGTCGACGTCAGCGATTCTCCTTGATGGTTTGATCTCTTCTTGTGGTGGGGTGGTCGTGCTTGATGTTGCATGCCAATGATGAATTATCTGGTGTCCATACGTGCTCCCGGGGAGCTACTTCACCTTGCTAATGATGCGGCTCACTCTGGTCCAGGGTAAGAAGTTTGTGCTCTTCTTGGGTCATGGAGGCGTCGTCTTGTCATGTGGATGCGTACGATGGCGGGTCCTTCCTTCGGTGTCTTGATTTCTCTAATGCTTCGCCTCTCCCTCTGTATGGTCCCATGGTCAAGAAATGCAGCATATGCTTCTAGTTCCTTAGTACTCCTGACTTATTTTATTTTCTGTTGTTTGTAAGGTGTCGCTGGCTAAAAACCTTGTCGATTAATGACTTTGTTAATACAAATTCGGACTCGGCAAGAGTTTTTTCTCGGGCTCCACCCGAGTCTTTTCTCTTTAAAAAAAAATGAACAGCAGTAGTACATTTAGGGATAGGCTAGAGCTTATCGGTTGCTTTATCCATTTCTTCTACTGCCACATATACGCACACGTCGGCCGGCCGGCCGCCGAATCCGCGTATGCCGACTACAGCCGATTGCATCACCGTCTACCCATCGTCTTTTTGAGCATCTACAGCCGGATCTCATAAATTCGACCCCTCAAACGTCCACGGACGGGACCAGGCGCGTGCGCAGACATTGACCGGGCGCGTCTCATTTGTTGGCTTCCACACCCGCGCCTCTCATATCCGAACCCTAAAAACCATACAAGCCATGCAACGCTATGTAAAATTAGATCAACACACAAGTTCGTCGAATCGGATTGCAAATGTCGAACCAAAGGAGCATAGTTCATCGGAGTTCATCGGCAAATCCTAACTACAAACTAGCTAAACATAACTAAAATACAAACGGACACAGCGGACAGTCACCACTTCCTCGCCAGCCCTTTGCCCTTTCGGTCGCCGACGCAGCTGTAGGAGTCAGCGGCTGGTGCTGTAGGAGTCAGCGGCTGGTGGAGAATCGTCGGAGTCATCCGACAAGGAGCCGTGGTCGTCATCGTCGTTGTCGGAGAGGATGATGAGTCCTTGTAGCCGTCGAACCTCCCTGCTCTGCTGCCGCTTGAACTTGGCGAGCCGAGCCGCGTCCACCGCTGCCTCCACCGCCTCGCGCTCGGACTGCTCAGCGGCAATCCGGAGCGCCTTTGCGTTCTTCCGCCGAAGCTGCCGCGCGTCCGTCTCCACGGTTGCAAGCTACCGGCGGTAGACCCATTCGAGGAGTCACGTGTCATCGTCGGGCTCCGCCTCCATCCCGCGGCGATGGCGCACGGATTGATCCGCCTCCAACCTCTCCCTTTGCCGTCGACGCTCGCAGTGGGCGGCGCGTGCCTCTGATTCCGCCATGCGCGTCCGGGCCGGCGCAGCGGGCACAAGCACCCACCGCTGCCCACTTGGGGGAGCAGCCGGCGGGGCCAGGGGACGGCGCAGGGGAGGCGCAAATTGTGCAAGCCGCCTGCCGGATCTACGCACGGGCCGGGAGGAGCCAGCGCTGGCGTCGGATGTGCGTCGGAGGGGAAGCGACGAGGCTGCAGATCCGGAGTTGCCCCCGGTCTCCACCTTGGACCGCTTGATGGAGATATGTACCTAGGGTAGGGTCTTAGGCCTGACCTACATACCCTACCTAAGGACACTATATTGAAGAGCTTAATGATTACAAGATTACAAGGAAGACTCCGATTGAAATCACCATGGCGCATGAGTTAGCCAACAGAAAATCCACTCGGAGGTTTCTCCCTGCATTCGACAGCCGCCTTTCACTCGGAAGAACCAGAAGTCAGTCAACCACAAAAGACCAGAAGCCACTCCAGGGAGGCCAACGGACACACATTCGACTGGTCGCCATAAGTAGCATTTATTACATACATTATCAGTAACGTTCACCTTTATTACCACGATCGAACCCTTGGTTGCCGGGTATTCATGAGGGGCAGCGCACTCTATATAAGCCACCTCTCCCCTATGGCACAAGGGTTCGGACCCCCTATAATTCACACATTCCACACGGCAGAAACTCCCGAGCACTAAGACATATGACTGTTACCTCCATGAGAGGGGCCTGAACTCATACATCCGTGTGTATAATCTCGCCGTAGCTACGACTCTGCCCTCTCCTTACGTACCCTTAACCTGTACTGCCAGGCTCGTTCCCACTGAGGGAGTCCTGGTTTAAGGGTTCCTCGGATAGCCTATCTGTTTCTCATGGGCTGGACTATGTGGGCCGCTGGATAAGCATTGGATGATCAAAGGCTCCGTCGCCAGGGTGGAAGCTACAAGGAGCCGTGGCGTGTCATCCAAGTTTTCGACAGTAGATAGGCATGTTTTTCCTTGAATGTGTAATCGACCATGTGTAAACCCTAGGTACCTTCGGCGTGTATATAAGCCGGAGGGTTTTAGGTTGTAGGACAGAGAACAACTCATCTAGAGTTTTAGCAATTCGATCTGGAGGTAGATCAACTCTGTAACCTTCATACCATCAATATTATCAAGCATGACGTAGAGTTTTACCTTAATAGGAGGGCCGAACCTGGATAAACATCGTCTCCTTCGTCTCTTGTTAACATCGATCCTAGTATCACAGCTCGGGACCCCCTACCCGAGATCCGACGGTTTTGGCACCGACATTGGTGCTTTCATTGAGAGTTTCGCTATGATCGCCAAAGGAATCGATGGCTCGCGTTGTCATCAACGAAGAGGTCCGCAACATGGACACTTTTGTTCCCGGACAGGTCTCTGCTTTCGATAGCATTGTGTTGCACGCTGACCCGACCGGCCATCTAGGCCGGGTTGGAAGCTTCACCCCTGACCAAGAGGTCAGATACGGGAACCTAGAGTTCTCCATAGACTCTCAGGGCGATCTTGCTAACCGGGCTCACAGTCTCGCCTGCCAAGCCCAAAGACTCCGAGGCTTTAACCTCGGATCCCACTTCAGGTCATGCCCACGGGATCTACCCCGGCGACGACTTGACTCTTAGTCTAGAGTCGGCCGTAGTGCTATATGACCGGATACCTATTCTTGTTGAACACCCCCCTAGCGCGGACACAACGGAAGTCAACTCCGAAAGCTCCGAGCAGGTTGAACCGATCGAGCTCTCGATACTCAATGAGGCCCTAGATTGGATCTCGTCGATGAACATTACCGACGACCCAACCCCGATCCATGCTCAGATCGGTTTCAGCATGGGTCAGGACGATTTTTGATCCACCCACCACCCACTTGATAGCCACAGTTGAAGATTTAACCGACATGTTGGACCATGCCTCCAAGGAGGCAGAATACATGGATGAGGAGGATTGCACTCCCACCTCCATTAACACCGGGCGATGGGCCGCCACCTCCACGTACGACGTCTACATGGTGGACACTCTGGCCGCTAATGGCGAGCACATACCTAAAAACGATGACGACAAGTCGGGTGAAGCACCGTCAAGGCGTCGGAAGTCACATAAACGTTTAAAAGGTAAAAAGGGAAGGAAAGCTATCATCGGCACCGGGGACGGAGATACCCCAAAAGACCTCGGCGATGGCGATATCCTCCAAGACCCGCTAGAGGGTCAGGTGAGGCCTGAAGACCAGTGCAACCCTGATGATCTAAACAATTCCTAGGACGACAATTACCTCCCCCCTATCGAGGAGGAGGACATCCCTCAAGCAGATGACTTCACCATCCCCAATAATCTTGAAGATCAGGAACCGTTCAGGAAAATGCGTATAGCCACGACACGTAGCCTGAAAGCAAAAGAACGACAGCTTAAGGCCGAACAAGACAACATCAACGATCGATGGATGAGAGTCCTCTTAGCTGAGGAAGGATACGATACCGGTCTATCGAACCAACTTAAGAGCTATCCACGCAGAAGGCTGCTGCCACAATTCGATGACGAGCTCACTGATACGCCGTCTCCCAAACATACCCCATACGACAAAGCAGACCGCCCTCCTCGAGGATGAGACATGACGGCTGACGACACCGGCTATAGGCTAATGATACCCCGAAGACTGGGAAAAGAGCCAATAGAACCCGATGACAGGTTCGACCTACGATGTGACCTGGACTACAGAGCAGGTCGTATGAGATCCATCTACGGAACCAGAGGGTACTCACCCGATAGACATGAAGGGTACCTTCCCTGGCTGGACCGCAACAATAGAGGCTGGGAACGAAACCGGGCTAGAACAGACGCCGATTACCGGTGCGACATAGCTCGGGTCAGAGGCACTGTCCACCCACTATGCCTCACGAACAAGGTGATGCAACATAAGTTCTCTGAGGGGTTTAAACCCATGAAAATAGATCAGTACGGACGCACAACTGACCCAACCGTATGGATTGAGGATTTCCTCCTCCACATCCACATGGCACGAGGAGATGATCTCCACGCCATCAAATATCTACCCCTAAAACTTAAGGGGCCAGCTCGGCACTGGTTAAACAGCCTCCCCGAAAACTCCATTGGGTGCTGGGAAGATTTAGAGGATGCATTCCGATCTAACTTCTAGGGCACCTATGTCCGGCCGCCAGACTCCTCCGACCTGATCAACATCGTCCAGAAGCCAGGAGAGTCCGCGCAGCAATTCTGGAATTGGTTGTTGACCAAGAAAACCCAGATTGTCGACTGCCCGAACGCCGAGGCAATAGCCTCCTTCCAACACAATATTCGGGATGAATGGTTGGCTCGCCAACTCGGCCAGGATAAACCTAGGACAATGTCTGCCCTTACATCACTCATGACTCGCTTCTGCGTAGGCGAAGATAACTGGCTAGCAAGAAGGAGCCATAACCCCAAAGACCCCGGAAGCTCCGAGGTTCGGGACGAAAAAGGGAAACCAAATCGCAACAAGAATAAGCGTCGGCACAACAATAGCGATGCCAATGAGACGACTGTTAACGCTGGCTTTCGCAATTTCTGACCCGGGCGGCAGAAGAAGCATCCTAAAGGCAATCGCAACAGACCAACCCCGCTGGACAAGATCACGCAGAGACCTTGCCAAATCCATGTCACTCAAGAGAAGCCCGCCAATCATACCAACCTTAACTATTGGGTATTCAAGAAGCCGGCAAACTCGCATCCGAGGATCAAGGCAAGAGCCCACGCAACAAGGATCCGATCGGTGGTGGCCAAAGAAGTTCCCTCCAACAGTGAAAACAGTAAATATGATATACGCCACCCATATACCCAAAAAGGAGAGGAAGCGCGCCCTTCGAGAGGTCTACGCCGTAGAGCCTATAGCCCCGAAGTATAACCCATGGTCGGCGTACTAGACCACCTTTGATCGACGTGACCGTCTGACCAGTATCCATCATGGGGGTTCGGCGGCCCTCGTCCTAGATCCCATCATAGACGGGTATCACCTAACTAAAGTCCAAATGGATGGAGGAAGTAGCCTTAATCTGATTTATGCACACATGGTGAAGAAGATGGGTATACATCCATCAAGGATCAAACCCAGCAACACTACCTTTATAGGAGTGATTCCAGGCATCGAACCCTGGTGCACAGGCTCTGTAAGCCTGGAAGTAGTGTTCGGTTCGCCCGACAACTTTCGAAGCGAAGGCTTGATCTTCGACATTGTGCCTTTCCGCAACGGCTATCACACCCTGCTAGGCCGAACATCGTTCGCTCGCTTTAACATCGTCCCACACTACGGATACCTCAAGCTCAGGATGCCCGGCCCCAAGGGGGTTATTACGGTCAACAGCAACACAGAGCGCTCTTCTCCAAACTGAGGAACATGCGTTGGCCCTCGCAGCCGAATTCCATTACAATGATGATGGCCAAACGCTGACATCTTCCGTAAAGGCACGTAAGACTGGGAAACAAGCTCGCTCTCAACCTGAACTCCCAAAACCTTCCTCTCCCCATAAATAGGGACCCCCTCCGCCACTCAACCCTAGGGCCAGCAAAGCATGTGCCGAGGAGGCACAACTTCACGCTCAAAATTCCATGTGCGACAGTGGGGAAAAGTATAAAAAGTGTACCTATTCGGCTAGACCGAACTACTACCATCAAAATGTGTTCGGACACATTGCAGGTACCATAAAGGGCCGGCTAAATGCGTAAAGCTCACCCACATTTCAGCAACCTCTCAAGATTTTGTTTCCAAGGTACGTTCCCCGAACAGTACCAACCATTGAGGTACACAACTCCCTCGGAGGCGCAGGAGCGGACAACCGACAGGGCACATCGAGAACGTCAGGTCACCCATCGAAGATCCCTGGTACAACCACTCCTTTAAAAAATATTTCATTTTCAAATATCTGCAAAAATTTGCCTCGGAAATTTCACTAATAAGAGTTGTTGAGCAAAATAAAGAGCCATTATACATGGTCGCTTCGATGTCCTTTTGGCACTATTTTCTTCCTCTTCTTGCGAAACTATTCGGTACACATTACGATGCAACCGGCTAA
Organism: Hordeum marinum; assembly: GCA_022496015.1. Classification (NCBI taxonomy): domain Eukaryota; kingdom Viridiplantae; phylum Streptophyta; class Magnoliopsida; order Poales; family Poaceae; genus Hordeum; species Hordeum marinum. Next base: position 30,364,793 of record CM039678.1, read on the forward strand.
TAGACCGGGGGCTCGAGTTTAAAAAAAATCACCTTATGCACAATTGATTATGTGCTCGGCGTCTTGGAATTCGCTTTATATGCACTAGCTCCGAACTATGTCTTGCGTCAATAGTTGGGTTGCCCGGCTCCTGTGCTTGCCCCTTTATGTTCCGTTCGTTCGGCTAAAAGGGAAAAGGGAGAACCACTGTGATTGTGTTTCCAGCTAGCCTGGTCAAGCACCTCAGGGGAGAAAGTCGAAAACTGACTGTCATAGTGTGCGAGAACCGGTTTGTGAATCCAAGCTTAAGTGTCATACCAAAAACCTCGTTAGAGGTAATTCCGTGTCATATGTTGGGTTTGGTATTTGTCCAAACCATGTGATATTGGTTTTAGCCGCGGTTTATCCGAACATCAGAAACCACTGGGGGCTAGTTATCAGCTCCCCGCATTCCTTTTCGTGCTACTACGGCTTAGTGAATGTAATAAAGTACTATGGTCTGATTGCCTTGTCCGCCTCACACTACCGCGTTTGGGTACCAATAGCTCGGCTAAGGGTCACAGTGTGTAGGAAGAGACACCTCGTGTAGTATCTACATGGGGGCTGAAGCCGACGACTCGCAACTTTCAATTTCAGCGGCCACACAGGAGTTATAAACGAATGCAAAATAAAACAGACATGATAAACCATGCATCATAAACATACAAGCGTTCTAAGGTATTTGGACTCATAAATGTTCTCTTTCGAACACTACAACTCTATCGCCCGAGCACCCTCCATTACTACAGACAAGTACCGCTCAGGGCACCCATGCTCCTTTCCAGGAGGCGGAGGGGAAGTGGCTATCTTCATCGGATCAAGCCGCGACCAGTACACCTTGGCCTTCGCAAAAGTCATCCAGGCTCCCTTGATACAGGAGGAACGGCTTAGCGCATCAATCCGAGGCGAGGCGTCTCTCAGCTTCTGCACCAGGCCAAAGTAGCTTCTCGACAAGGGCTCGTTGGGCCATAGCCGGATACAGAGATCCTTCATGGCCGGCTCCGCCATCCAGTGTAGCTCCATCAGCTGCTTCAGCTATTCGACAAGGAGAGGAGAGCGCTCGGGGGCTTCAAATTGCGCCAAGAATAGCATCCCCTTCTCCCCACGAAGCAAAGAACTGATTCACGTCCGTTATGCTCTTCTAGAGGTCCGAGCAGGCGCCGAGGAACGCCACACTTGGGCGAGCAATGCAAACCTGCTATCACCAAAGTCACACTGTAGTAAATACAACTTACCATCCATGATATCCTTAACTTGGCGGACTTGCTCTTCAAAGAACCGCCTATCCACCTGCTCCTTTTGGCGATCGGATTTCAGGGTGGACAGTTCGGCGACCTGCTCCCTGCCTTTCTTCTCAAGGTCCTCACACTTCTGGCCGTCGTCCTTGAGCTCCTGCTGGATTTCCTCCACTCGAGCCTCATGCTTGGCGCTCTTGTCTTTTAGAGCAGAAAGTGCGGCAGCTGCTTGTTCGGCCGCCGCCTTCTCAGCCACGGCGTCTTGCTTTGCATTCTGAAGCTCGTCCTTGAGCTTCTAAATTTCATTTGCCGAGGCTGTGTAAGTATCAAAGATGTAACCCTACAGCGTCGACAAAAAAAATCGCAAGTGATGAAAAAATTGGACATTACAATTCGGCTTACCTTGCCTCTTGTCGAATCTCTTGGTCAGAGCATCAGGCTCATCCTCGGAGATCTTGAGCTTCCGATTTAGCTCGTCTAGCTCGGCGGCATTAGCTGCCGCCGCCGATGACGAAGCCTAGAAATAATACATCCCTATCAAACTACATGGGTTTAAACCTTCGAACTATCATAAACATGACCCTATGTTGGGTCCTCTTGAGGGCTGTTAGAACATTCCGAATAGATATACTTTTGTACATTGTCCAGACAATGTTTATGAGTGATCCCTAGGTGAGTTTTTCCAAACTCACCTAAGGCTCAGGGGCTGCTATATGTATAACGATGGCACAAATATAATTAATATTCCAAACATGAAATATTACGTGGCTCACCTGGAAGCCCGTCAGGAGACCATTGAAAGCCTCCTTTAGTCCGCTATCAATGGACTGAATGCTCTGCAAAACCGCACCCATAAGGGTGCGTTGATCCTCGAAGATGGAGGTGATTGATAGAGCCTCCCCCATGATCGGCCACCCATAGGTCGGTGGCGCCGGTGGTGATCGGTTAACCCGGTCTCCAACCGGGGATTGAACCGGTTGCTCCAGAGGCGTGGCACACTCTGGAGATTCCCTTGGAGGGGGCTGGACATCCCTCCGTCTGTCCTCGGTGGCCGAGGATTTAACCTCGACCATGACGCCACAACACCTGGTGGGGTGGGATGCGACGCGGTCCCGCTCTCCACTAGCTCGGCGGGTGGGGTCTCTGCATCCAAAACTTGGTAGGTGGGGAGAACGCGTGGTGGGCTGCAGATCAATAGGCGCCCACATCTTAATAACATCGAAAACTTGACATAAATAGCTGAGGAGTCTTCGGATTCTTACCTTCGAGCTGGGGGCTTGGCCCTTAGGTTCCTTTGAGGAACCTTCTCAAAGTGTTTAGACTCGTTATCCGAGTCCAAACTTTCGTCGGGTAGAATCAGCCACGGATGACGCGCCTTCTTCGGGGCAGGAGGAGGTACTTCCTCTCACTACTAGGGAAAACCTTATACCCAAAAGCTTACCAGTAGCGCTTTTTAAAAGGAGGCGCTACTGCTACTTAGCAGTAGCGCGTGTAAAACAACAATGCTACTAATAAACACATATCAGTAGTGTGGCACGTATAAAACGCGCTACTACTATAATTGCCACACCATTCCCGACAAGCTAGGTATAGTAGTAGCGGCCTTCCTCAACCAGCGCTACTGCTATTCTACTTAGATGTAGCGCTTGGTACCAACCCGCACTGCTACAATGCCAACCTTATCCACCCCGTGCGCTCCCTCTCTCTTCCTCCCTACCGGCCCCTCACTCCCCCCTCACACTATCGCTCCGTCTCTGCCCCCTGCCGCTTGCCGCCGCCGTCGCCTACCCCTCCTCCCTCTGCCGTCGTCACCTTCCCCTCCTACCTAGACTCGGTAATCCTCCCCCTCCTCCCTCCTCCCTCCTCCCCGCCCCACCTTCTCCGTCCTCCCTCCACTCCACCATTTGCCGCCGGCCGGCCCCTCCTTGTTGTGCCTTCCTCCTTCGTCCTCCTTCCTCCTCCCTCCTTCAGTCGCCCCTCCTTCTCCCTCCTCCCTCCACTGCTCCATTCACCGCTGGCCGGCCCCTCCTCGCTCCGCCTTCCTCCTCCGTCCTCCTCCCTCCTTTAGTCACCCCTCCTTCTACCTCCTCCCTCCTCCATCCACAACCCCTCCTCCCTGCTAAATTTTGATTTAGTAGGCTAGTTAATATTTTCTTGTTGATATGCAACATTTTGATTTACTTAATAGTTTTTAGTTGATATATAACAATTTTCATTTACTATGATTAACTGATTAGTAAAAATTTCGACATTGTTGCTAGTTTTTAGTTGATATAAGCCTTTGTTCATATATAACACTTTGAGTTAGGATAGTTTAGTGATCCTGAAACTATTTACTCATTTGCTAGAATGAACATGCCATATTATGAATATAGAGGATGTCTTAGTGTTCTTCTTTGCAATGTACCTTCGAGTGGCCTATGTTTTGCCAGAATGTTCATTCGTTTCTGTTCCAACAAATTTCAGGCGCTCGATATGTCCTGTTTTTAGTAAAGGTCATGCCGATTTTTTTCCATCAATTTTAGCATGACTTGTTCTACAATGTAGGATATATCAAGTGCTTGTGATTTTCCAGAATGGGAATTCAATGATATTCTGGTAAAACATAGGGCATTTTTTTCTATCTCATTGCTCGATATGTGGAACGGGTTGACTTTAGGTCTGTTTCGGCTCCACGTGTATCTTTCAGTGAGGGAGAGTGTCCACCATATATATATATGAGAGAGGAAGAATCCTGACTGTTGTCATAGTGGTCGCTTCTTCTTCTTTTCCTTGTGCTAGATGTTGATAGACCAAAAGTCAACCCATTGCATATTGAGTAATAGTGATCTGTGTGTTGATTAGTTTCCTCATAGTTGCCTGCGATCGATTTTAAATGTTTTAACTATGAACATAGGAAACGTCTGACGACGAAAGGAAATTTGTTATGTGCGAATGCTGCGAAGATGAGTGCGGCCTGTGCGACAAGCCTCACCTAGTTGATGGTAGGCGCTTCAACATTATGCTAGATGAGACCTTCGAAGTGGATACAGTAAGTCACAACAACAAGTCTTTTTTCGTAATTAAGCATGACTACTGCTTCTTTTGCTTCAACTTATAATTTTAATTTTTTACTATTCTACTAGCGTATCTCCTTCCATGCAAGAATTTATGTCTTGGATAAGATTGGTTCCAATACTAAAAAAAGTATGGAGGTAAAGAGAGTTCACTTGAGGACCGAGCATGGTTATACTTTTGCCATAAAATTGTACAATGCAGACACCTACTCCTATTTTGAATGCAAAGTTGGAGAGCACTATGCAAGGCTTATGCCTTTGAGCCTAATATGCTTATCACCTTTGATATTCGTCCGGAAGATGAAATTGATGGTAATATCGACATCTGGGTCGATGTGCAGACGCCTCAAGTTCTACCATTAGTGAGTTTCACAACCATATTTATTAAGTAATTTATATTGTTTATTTAAAAATAGTTGACAACTAATTTCTATTGACAGGTTATTTCCATTCAAGCAAACATGTCCAGCGCTTGGTAGACAACACCTACTATTGTCCTGGGGCTGAACTAAACTACGAGGAGATAGGTCATTATGTTTCATGGCTTGAGGATCTTGATGCTGTCAAGACAGGTTATTTTACTAGACTTCGAGATATTAGTACTCATATTGTGCGACCACTAGTGTGCGTATTGAACTACAATCACATCTATCTAGGAAAGATGGTAAGATTTTTACAATTTGTCCTCAATGCATCTTTTGCATACATTATTTTTTAAGCTAAACTTCATTGCTAAGTATATTACTACGATGTTCTTCAACAGGGACTCCTGATGAGTGTTGTGCCTCGTTGGATCGAGTCTAAAGGTCACATGGCAATGGTTTGCTTATGGCCAAGATATCCTGTATTGCACATGAGTGCATTCATCATTTCTCGAAGCGAGCAAGTCTTAATAGTCAAAGACTGGAGCAAAATTGTGAAGGATCACAAAGAAGTACTAGGGGGCAGCAATCAGAAGCGCAACTCACAATTAGGAGACATGTTCATATGCATTCTCCAATATGATGAAGAAGGAGTGCTACACATGTTTTATGGTATTTTACCCGAGAGAGAGAAGGAGGAGTAGGTCCTAGGTATTAAGAACAATTACTTAGTGCTAATTATATATGACTAGTGACCTAGTGACCAAGTCGATGCCCAAGTTGATGATGATGAGGAGGAGTTGTTATATGATGATGATGATGAGTTGTCGTTATTATAACTAGTGACCAAGTTGTTATATGATGTCTCATGGACGAAAATGATGATGATGATGAGTTCTTATATGACAATGATGTATTATGATAATCTGATGAACTACTGTATAGAGGTTGTATAAATACATCAAAATACGTAGAGGGCGTATGAATCTGTGAAAGCAGTAATACTAGCAGCAGCGCTGGAAGCCATCTAGCAGCAGCACTAGATTATCAGCAATGCTTGCCTCTCTGCAGCGCTACAGATAGTTAGCAGTAGCGTTGGTAAGTGTAGCACTACTGCTAACCAAACTTAGCAGTAGCGCTGCACCAACCAGTGCTACTGCTATAATTTAGCTGTAGCGCCTTAGCAGTAGCGCTGGACCCAGCGCTACTACTATAGGTTTTTCAAGCGCTACTAGTAGGGTTTCTCCTAGTAGTGTCTACGGCGTCCGGTGACGCCACCCTCTTTCTCGCGAGGGGGGAATCGCCTTCTCCTCATCCTCATGCTCCACCCCTTCATTAGAGGATGCATGGGTTTCCTCGGATGCAGCGTCTGGCTGGTCCTTGATGCGGAGGCCTCCTCGGCTTCTGTTCGTCTTCTCCTTCTTTTTGGCACCTTGTAAGGTGCCACGACGAGCATCTCCGACAATAGCTTGCACCTGAGGTCTTCGGGCTGTGGTGTCGGGTAGTTGATGCTCGTGGCCTTGCTCAACCATTTCTGCAGAGGTGATCGGAAAGTGCTTAGATTTTCTTTCCTAAAAATAGATCCAGTCAAACTTATACTTGGGAAGTAGGGCTACCGGCAAGTAGACCCCGATCCTGATCCTCGGTTGGCTGATACGTCTCCAACATATCTATAATTTATGAAGTATTCATGCCATGTTTACAATAATTCTATATGATTTTATTAGAACTAACCCAGACTGGCGCTATTTTCAGCACAACTACCATGGTGTCATTTTTGTGCAGAAATAAAAGTTCTCGGAATGGGCTAAAAATTTACGGAGAATATTTTTGGAAAATATAAAAAATACTAGAGCGAAAAGATATCGGAGAAGAGTCCCGAGGGAGTCACAAGCCACCAGGGTGCGGCCACTCCCTTGGCCACGCCTAGCTGGCTTGTGACCTCCTCGGGAACCTTCTGGACGTGGGACCAACGACAAATACTCCTATATATACCAAAACCTCCAAAAAGAAACCTAGATCGGGAGTTACGCCACCGCAAGCCTCCAGAGCCACAAAAACCAATCAGGAGCCTGTTGTGGCACCCTGCAGGAGGGGGAAACCATCACCGAAGGCCATCTTCATCATCCCAGCAATCTCCATGGTGAGGAGGGAGTAGTTCACCCTCGGGAGCCCGGTGTTTGATCTCTCTCTCTCTCTCTCTCGTGTTCTTGAGATGACACGATCTTGATGTACCATGAGCTTTATTGATATAGATGAATCATATGGATTTTTCCCCTCTCTATCTTCTTGTGATGAATTGAGTTTTCCCTTTGAAGTTTTTTTATCGGATTGAGTCTTTAAGGATTTGAGAACACTTGATGTATGTCTTGAGATGGGATATCTGTGGTGACAATGGGATGTTCTATTGATCCACTTGATGTATGTTTTGGTGATCAACTTACCGGTTTCGTGACCTTGGGAATCTACGCATAGGGGTTGGCACATGTTCTCGTCTTGAATCTCCGGTAGAAACTTTAGGGCACTCTTTGAAGTTCTTTGTGTTGTATTGAACATGACGAATATGAAATTGTGTGATGCATACCGTATAATCAAGCCCATGGGTACTTGTGGTGACATTGGAGTATCTAGGTGAAATTAGGGTTTTGGTTGATGTGTATCTTAAGGTGTTCTTTTAGTACGAACTCTAGGGCTGTTCGTGACACCTATAAGGATAGCTCATCAGATAGATCGAAAAAGATAACTTTGAGGTGGTTTCGTACCCTACAATAATTTCTTCGTTAGTTCTCCGCTATTTGTGACTTTAATTGGAGTGAACTCTTTGTCACATGAGAGGTATTTACATATGATTCAACTATGTCAGTATTGTTGGGAAAAAATTGCACTTGTGAAAGTATGAACCCTAGGCCTTATTTTCAAGCATTGCCATACCGTTTGTGCTCCCTTTTGTTACTTGTTACCTTGCTGTTTTTATATTTTCAGATTACAAAAACCTATATCTACCATCCATATTGCACTTGTATCACCATCTCTTCGACGAATTATTGCACCTATATAATTTGCCATTGTATTGGGTGTGTTGGGGACACAAGAGATTTCTTGTATTTGATTGCAGGGTTGTTTGAGAGAGACCATCTTCAACCTACACCTCCCACGGTTTGATAAACCTTAGGTCATCTAATTGAGGGAAAATAGCCACTGTCCTACAAAACTTTGCGCTTGGAGGCCCAACACGAGTCTACAAGATGAAGGTTGCGTAGTAGACATCAATCTCTTTTCCGACGCCGTTGCTGGGGAGGTGAGTGCTTGAAGGTATATCTTTAGATCTTGCAATCGAATCTTTTAGTTTCTTGTTTTTCACTAGTTTTCTTCATCTTTTTAATGTCTCATATGCTTCATCTTTTAATGTCTTTCGTGAAAATGATGGAAAGGAAAATTGTTCTCAAGTGTTAGAAGAAGAAGTTATTAAAATGTTTGGCACTAAATCTTTGAGTGATGAGCATGATTGCAATATTGTTAGTATGAATTCTTTGAATATCCATAGTACTAATGATGATTCCACTAGGCATGATAAAAATATTTCTTCTAAGCATGTCAATTTTCATGTAGTGCATAGAGTTTGTGAAGACATGCCTAAAAGGGTAGATAGATTTTGTAAGAAGCATAAGTATTTAGAAACTAAATGGTTGCAAGAGAGGCTATATGTTTGTGCTGAAAGACTTAATATTTCTCTCCGTCCTTGTGTACTTTGAAATGAAAGTGGTCATTTTAATTTCGAATGTGAATTGTTTCATGATCAAATTATGTCCAAAAATTGTGATAACCTCATTACCCTTGAGCATCATAATGAACTTAGTCTATTTTTGGGGTATCAAGAAATGAAACATAAACTAAGGATGTTCCATCTTGGGTTCTCATGAAAATGATTGATTTTGATCTAAATGAAATCTATATGTATTGTGTGGTAAATTGCATTGAGAATCCTTATATTGCCAATTACTTGAAGACAAGAAAACAAATATAAGATGAAGAGAATACTAATGAAGGGGAAGAGGTTTCCCAAAGTCCTACTATTTTTTTCTTATGATGAATTAGGTAACGAGGAGGAGCTCTTATGATGAAAAGAAGCTTGGAGGAATTAAATAAACCCACACATAATGTGGTGAAGAAGAAGCAAAGAAGGAAAAGTAAAGGTAAAGAGGTATCTCTCCCAAATAATGTTGCTCCCATTATTGATAGGTCTCAAGAGAATAAATCAAAAATAGTTGTGGAAGATCATACACTTGAGGATGATTTTGTCATGTTTATTGCTTGTTGCGATAATTACGATTGGGAAGATAATGTTACTTCTTATAATCTTGAATATATTTATGGCACCAACTTGGAGGCTGATTTTAATAATTTCTATACTATAGGTGCTATTCATACTATTAATGATGTGAGTGATTATGTTTATGATATACAAAGCCACAAGCTTGGGGATGCTATGCTTGATGAAAATGACATGTTTGAGAATTTATTTGCTGCAATTAATGTTTGTCCCAATCTTTGGGATGCTATGCTTGATGACGATGATTTTTTTATTCCCCCTACTTTGAATGATCAAATTTGTTATAATGACTGCATGCAATGAAAAAGAGTGACGATTACTATTATGATACTTGTCATAATTATGAATATCCTTTTACTGAATGTGACTCTTTTAGTGTGGAACCAATTTGTATTATTCAACTCTTTTATGATACTCCCACTATTAGTCACGAGAAGATATTTTCTTGTGTGGACAGTAGTAAAATTTCCATGCTTGTTGATTATGAAAAGAATGATTTATGTGCTGGTTATATTGTCGATTTACTTGATGATGCTACTGAAAATTATTGTAAGGGATGAACATATGCTTGTAGGAATTGCAATAATATCAAGTTTCCTCTCTATATGTCCAAGGTTTTGAAGTTTTGCTTGTTTTGCCTTCCTATGGTAGTTGATTATTGCTCTCTTAAATTGTTTGCTCACAAAATCCCTATGAATAGGAAGTGTTTTAGACTTTAATGTGTTTGTCATGAGATTCATTATGCTCTTTTGCATGTTTCAATTATTATTCCTATACGAGCATCATTAAAATCATCATGCCTAACTAAAAGGCATTAAAGAAAAACGCTTGTTGGGAGACAACCCAACACTTTTACTTTATGTTTTTATGTGTTCACATGATTAATATACTTTAGTAATCATGTTTGTGTCTTTTATTTAAACAAAGAGACAAGTAAAGCCTTTGGGATAGTGTGGATACTTGCTTGTTTGATACTGTGCAAAAACAGAGAGTTATGCATCCAGTAAATGAATTATATGATTTTACTGGAGCGTCAAACAATTCTGAAATTTTACATAACACTTATATGGAAATTCCTTGAGTATTAGTAGTTTTTCAGAATTGTTAGAGTCAGGGAAGTATGGTGATCATTGAGATATTTATAGAGTATTCTGTTTTTGATAGATTCTGTTTTGCATTCATAGTTTGCTTGTTTCAAGTGTTCTGGTAGCTTATATTGAGTAATATAAATTGTGGGAATGATGGAATATAGTAGGTATTATGTGGGAATAATTATGAATATTTTCTTGACAGTACTGAAGTGAATGATTTATCTTTATTACACTAACCCTTCTCACAAAGTTCCGTTAAGTTTTGTGTGATTGAAGTTTTCAAGTTTTGGGTGAAACACCAATATGAGGAGAGTAAGGAGTGACAAGATCCTAATCTTGGGGATGACCAAGGCACCCCCAAGGTAATATCCAAGGAATACTCAAGCACCTAGGCTTGGGGATGCCCCGGAAAGCATCCCCTCTTTCGTCTTCAACACTATCGGTATATATTACTTGGAGCTATATTTTTATTCGTCACATAATATGAGTTTTTCTTGGAGCGTCATTTTATTTTGTTGTTCTATATTACGTGATATTTATAATCTTGTTTTTAAATAAAAATTTCCAAGAATTTCCTTTAGGTTGCTTGAATTGCATGTTTGATATGTGCTGGGTAAAAACAGAAACTTCTGCAGTAGTGTTTGAATTTTAATATTTTACTGGAACGTAATGTTTCGGAAATTTTTACACAGTATTTTCGTATCAATATTATAGCATGTCCTAAATTTGCATAACTTTTGAGTTACATAAGTACACTGGTTAAATAAATTGGTACAGACTATTCTGTTTAGACAGATTGCTGTCATAGTTTTCTTATCTACTTATCCTATAGTTTCCATAGCATATATTTGTAGATATAAATGGTGGAAACGATAGTATACAATACTTAATGTTTGAAAATTATTGTGCAACTTGTCTTGGCATTACGTGAAGTGTTGATTTGTTCTGATGTGTACTAACCTATCTCACGAGTTCTTTTTGAGTTTTGTGTGGATGAAGTTTTTGAGAATAGGTGAAACATGGACATGAGAGGATTGAACCAGATACAAAACCTCAAGCTTGGGGATGCCCAAGGCACCCCAAGTAAATATTCAGAACTCTCAAGCATCTAATCTTGGGGATGCTACGCATCCCACCTCTCCTCGTCAACTATCGGTTAGCCTATGTTGAGCCTAAATTTTTATTCGTTCACATGATGCGTCCTATTCTTGGAGTGCTATTTTTATTTTGCTTTCTGTTTAGTAAAATACTCAGATCTGAAAATCTTTATTGAGAGAGAGAGTCCTCACATATCTACTTAATTGTTTGACTGCTCATTGATCTTCACTTATATGTTTTGGAGTAGTTTTGTCATTTACTCTCATGCTTCATTTATATCCTATGAGTAAATGGTTGAACGAATTGAATATCATAAATCTGAAATCATATATGTTTGATATGCTTATCCCATGGTGAGTAATGACTTCACATATAAGAAGTATAGGTGGTAACATTTATTGAAAGTTAGCAAACGTCGCATTGGTCACTTGAACAATTCGTGAAAGAATATTGAAGGAAGAGAGATTTCACATACAAATATACTATCTTGGACATCTTCTATGATTGTGAATACCCATTAATTATTTTCAAAATTGAGCAAATTAGTTGAAGATGGACAAGTAAGACAACATGATGAGTTATGCTTGGGTATATTTGTTGGGGAATGTTGCATGGGAAACAAAAAAATTCCTACGCACACACAAGATCTATCCATGGTGATGAGCATCTATGAGAGGAAGAGTGGATCTACATACCCTTGTAGATCTTTAAGCGGGAAGCATTAAGAAGCGCGATTGATGTAGTCGAACGTCTTCGCGATCCAAATTGCCGAGCGTACCGTGATCCCATCACGATCCATCTCGCGATTCAATCACGATCCATCCCGCGATCCCATCACGATCCGTCCTGCGATCAAATCACGAATTCTCTCGCGATCCTGATCATGGTCCTTCCGATCTAGCGCCGAATGGATGACACCACCGTGTTCAGCACACGTATAGATCGATGATGATCTCCGACTTCTTTATCCAGCTATAGGGAGCGGATAGCACAACAACGTGGTGGCAGTGGTGGTGAACTAATCCGGCAGGGCTTCGCCTAAGCACCGCAGAACTAATGTAGAGTAGAAACGATGTAGATGCAGAAGAGGGAGCACGTGGCAATTAGGATTTGCTCTCCCCTCTAAATCCTCTAGTATATATAGGAGGGAGGGAGGGGAGGAGGCAGCCTCAAACCCTCAAGGTTTCGCCGAAATTAGAGGTGGAGGAGTCCTACTCAAATCCAACTACGAATAGGATTCCTCCTCTCCACTTCGAAACCCTTTCCACCTTTGGGTTTTCCCCACCCCTAGTGGCATGGGCCTTAGTGGGGGGGGCGGGGCGGTTGGCCAGCCCACTAGGGGCTAGTTTGACTCCTCCCACAGCCCATGAGGTCCTTTGAGTTGATAAACCCCTCCCGATGGCCCCCGGTACCCTACCGGCACTCCCGATAAACTACTAAAGTACCCGTAACTTTTCCGGTGACCAAAACAAGACTTCCTATATATCAATCTTTACCTCTAGACCATTTAGGAGCTCCTCATGACGTCCAAGATCTCATCCGGGACTCCGAACAACCTCCGGTAACCATCATACATAACTCTACTATACCGAAACGTCACAGAACCTTAAGTGTGCAGACCCTGCGGGTTCGAGAACTATGTAGACATGAATAATATGTATATAAAATATACATCTGTCGATGTTGCCAACCTTCTTATCTACCAAGTATCCAGGGTTGTTCCGCTTCAGTGACCGCTCTCCTCATAATAGAAGCACTTACTCTCGGGTTTGGGTTCAACTTTGGGTTTGTTCACTGGAGCAGCAACTGGCTTGCCACCCATGAAGTTCCCCTCCTTGCCCTTGCCCTTCACGAAACTAGTGGTTTTACTAACCATCAACACTTGATGCTCCTTCTTGATTTCTACCTTCGTGGTGTCGAGCATCGTGAAATACTCAGGGATCATCATTTCCATCCATGGTATGTTCATTGTTCATCACGAAGCTCTAGTAGCGTGGTGACATTGACTTGGAGAAACATATCAATCACTATCTTATGTGGAAGATCAACTCCCACTCGATTCAAGCAATTGTAGCACCTAGACAATCTAATTACATGCTCACCGATTGAGCTATATATTCATCTTGCAGGCAAAGAATCTTGTTGGAGGTCTCATGCCTCTCAGCTCGGGCATGAGCCTGACATCCCGATTTCAACTCTTAGAACATCTCATATGTTTCATGACGTTCAAAACGTTTTGGAGCCTCAATTCTAAGACGTAATGCATGACACACTAAATTATCAAGTAGTCATCAGAACGTGCCTGTTAGATGGTCACAACACCTACAGACGACACTTGAGGGGGTGGCGCACCGAGCGGTGAATTAAGGACATAAGCCTTCTATGCAGCAACGAGGACAATCCTCAGAGCACGAACCCAGTCCGCATTATTACTACCATCATCTTTGAACTCTATTTCTCTAGGAACATATAAAAAATTCAAGGGAGGTACAACGCGAGCTAGTGATCTACAACATAATTGGCAAAGACATTTCGACTATGTTCATGATAATGAGTTTAGTTAATCATATTACTTAAAAAAACTCCCACTCAAATTGACATCCCTTTGGTCATTCGAGTGATACATGATCCAAATTCACCAACTCAAGTCCGATCATCACGTGAGTTGAGGTGGTTTCAATGGTGAACATCATCATGTTGGTCATATCACCTATATGACTCATGTTCTCCCTTCCGGTCTCTTGTGTTCCAAGGAAATGTATGTACATGCTAGGCTCGTCAAGTTTAACCCGAGTGTTTTGCGCGTGCAACACTGGCTTGCACTCGTTGTATCACTACTGGGAAAAAGCCTAGCAATAGCGCGGTTTTTAGGTGTATCAGTAGCGCGGGTGCCCGCGCCCATGCTACTGATATGGTGCTATAGCTAACGTTTAGCAGCAGCGTCTTTTGACACTCGCTACTGCTATACCTACTTAGCAGTAGCACTTTCCATACCAGCGCTGCTGCTAAGTCCTTTAGCAGTAGCGTTTTCCTGTCGAGCGCTAAAGAGCGGTAATACTATATTTTCTCATATCTTTTTTTCCTACGTATTTGCGATGTTTCTGTATAGGTTTCATACGGTATTCTAATTATATCATAAATATGCAATATGCTCATGATATCATACACATAATAGTCTCATCATATCATCCAACACAAATCATGTCGTCACACCATAATCACAATATAGCTATACAAGTTACATGACATGTCTCATCATACATAATGTAGTACTTCTTGAGGCGTAGGTTCGTATCCCTCTCTCGCACTAGCGTGAACCTAAACTAACTATGTAGGATCAAAAGTAGGTCTAGAGGGGGGTGATTAAACTACTTGACCAAATAAAAGTTTTGTCTTTTTTCCCAATTTTAGTTCTTGGAAAGTTTTAGCATTCATAGCATATCAAGTAACACCCTATGTTGGGGATATAACCTCGTGGTGACCCGCCCAGACGGGACCGGGTCATACCTGGCGGCTCTTAACCTAGACCAAGGGTGGGCCTAGGAGACTCAAGCCCAAGACCTTGGCGGTTTACCGAGATGGGCCAAGGTGAGACCCAAACAGAGAAGGTATGAAGACCCGGGCGTATAAGCCGCCCGGAGACGTTGGAAAGGAAAGGCAACGTAGAGATAGACTAGAACACGTTGTAAGAGTTGGTATGAGACTTGTGTAACCCATGGTCTTGACCTCCTATATAAAGGCGAGACCCGGGGCGACTTAGATAGAAACCAACTAATCGTGAACCAGGTCAAGCGAATCCGCTCCCTTGTAATCGATACTCCAACCAATACAACACAAGTAGGACGTAGGCTTTTACCTCTCCTTTAGGGGCCGAACCTAGGTAAACTCGCGTCCTTCGTCCCAACCAACCCCTTTGAGTCCATCACCTTAGAGATGGCCTCGAATCTAAGTCCTCGGACATCTGCCGTGCCAAATCCACGACAGTTGGCTCCCACCGTGGGGCCTGCGCTCGGTGGTGTTGAGTTCTCAAAGGGCTCTCTACTACGGTTTGAGGGATACATGGTCAGAAAGATGAGCAAGAGTCGTCGCGGCCGGCTCTACATCGATGACGCCGACTGGGGCCCTAAGGCCGACTCTTTTGAGTACGGATTCCGGGTTCCCTTTGGTGGAATCCACATCTTCATCGGCAAGGTCGGCGGATCTACACCTGGACCGGACATCTGCACATAAATCATCGAGATGACCCAACGTGCACAACTCGCCCAACACGTGTGACCTGCTCGTGCTGACACGGGCCAGAAGCATGTCTTCGTTGGCTTTACTCAAGGTATGGATCTTGAGGCTTCTACGTTGCAGGAGACTCTCTTCTGTTCGGAGGATGGATCTTCGAGCAGAGAGGCGGAATCAATCTACCAACTTCACGATGGCAGGCTCGGGGTCTACAACGAGCTTTACCCCGAGTCGGAGCGTTCTGAGCCAGACGATCATGGGATGCCGACTCACGCGGCCGTGTTCTTGTCAGGGTCAACGCGAGGTACGAGCAGTACAACCGCCGGGGCGATAGACACGGGGGCTGACCCGCCACCGGCTCAGGTTCTTCTGGATCTGATGAACGGGCTCGCAGCCCTGATGGCAACTGAAGTCACGTCTGAGAATCAAGCCACCCGGAACCTGGAGATCACAAGGCTGAAAGACCAAATGGCAGAGGCCCAATAGAGAGTCGGCGCGTTAAAGGCTCAAATGGATGCGGAAGCAAAGCGCCTTAAGGCAGAGGCTTTCCACCTTGAGCTATAGTAGCAATCGACAGCTGCGGTGCAGCAGATCAGACATCAGTCCCGCCTGCTGGAGCAATATGAGGCCATAAACCTTTTTAACACGTCAGGAACGGGATGAACAGCAGACGCACCTGGAAGTCGGCCGGCGGCTCGGCAGCAGCTTAACCCACCCCGACGGAACCTGACCTCACCAGCGGCTTTCCCAATGCCGGCGAGTCATTATTCAAACCTGGCGGAGAACATGGTGGCGGCGGCGACCCAGCTTGAAACAATCCCTATTCCTGATGAGGCACCTTTTGCAGAAGAGGTGCGGAACACCATCGGATACCTTCAAACGGCGATGGCCCAACAAGAAAAGTATGCCTATAGCCGGAGCCATGTGCATTCAACCCCCCTCCCCAGCTGTAGCTTCAGTCGGCGTGATGAGTCGCTGGTGGTTTCTAGCAGTGATCGGCACCGCGGCATGCCATGGGAAGATCAGGCGATTCTAGATGCATAGGCGCTCGTGGACCGGGCAAGAGCACAACTAGAAACGACGGTTCTGACAGCGGCGGCCCACCAAGAGCCCCCGCCTTCCGTTTCAGTCGGAGTAGGAGTAACCAGTAGGGCCGTGGGAGTACCGTTCTTGGTGTCGACTCTATGGAACGAGCGTCTGTCGAAGGATTTCAATGGCCCTCGCAAGGTCCCAAATTACACTGCCGACTTACCTCCGGAGGCCTGGATTGAAAGTTATGAGCTGGCTATGGAGATGTTGGATGTGAATGACACGGTATGTGCAAAATACTTTATTATGATGCTGGAAGGACCGGCTCGCACATAGTTGAAGGGCTTCCCACCCAATACCGTCAATTCCTGGGCTGAGTTAAAAGTGAAGTTCATCAAAAACTTTCAAGGAACGTACAAGCAGCCCATCACGATTGTGGATTTGGATCACTGTGTACAACAGGAAAATGAGTTAGCTCATCATTGGGTCCGGTGGGTCTCGACCATCATCCACTCATCTGAGCAGATCACGGTGGCTCAAGCGGTTTTTATTCTGGAAGAGAATTGCCACTTTACACCTCCGAAGCAGAAGCTCGACCGGCTCAAGCTCACGTGTCAAGACATGGGGGAGCTCATGGAGGCTCTCACAAAGTATGCCGACTCTGATAATTCGAAGGATCCGGGCTCTGATGAGGAGAAGCCTGGCTAGGGTAAAAAGAATAACCATGGCAAGGGTGCGGCAAGCAACAACAACCAGAGTAAGAGGAAGAACCCGGATGGCGGGTTAGAATTGGTGGCCAACACCAGCACCGACAACAATCGTGCTAAGGGCAACGATAAGTTCAGTCCACCTTTTAATAAGGGTAAGACTCCTTTCAATTTGGAGGAGATGCTCAATAAGCCTTGTCCGGAGCACAGCCGACCAGATAGATCGGCGGGTCACACGTGGGGTAATTGCCACATCATGCAAAAGTTCAAGGACTAGAGCATGCGACAGCATAACAATGATGGTGGTGGCCCGCTTGGCGGCTCAGGACTAGGCGGGTATAGAGCCGGGTTTGGGTCCGGTGGCTCAGGATCTGGCCATCACGGCCAGGGCAACCAAGGGGGACATCATCAGCACTCTGGTGGTAACAATCATCGACAGGATAACCAGTCTGGGTATCAAAGTAATCCAAAGCAGCTCAGCTCGGGTCAGTATCATGTTTTTACGACCAGCCTCGACAGGCGAGATAAGAAATTACACAAGCGGCTGGTTAATGCGGTCACGCCGGCTCTACCGCAATATTTGAAGTGGTCTGAGTATGACAAAACTTAGAGCCGGGAGGATCACCCGCCGCGTGTTGATGACCCAGGGCGGCTGGCTCTGGTGGTGGCCCCCCAAGTGGGAGGATATGTATTCACTAAGGTACTTATGGATGGTGGCAACATCATCAATATCTTTTACTATGATACCTTCCGACGGATGAAGCTGCTTGATAAGGATCTTAGGCCTTCCTCGACAGTCTTTCATGGTGTGGTGCCTGGCAAGTCGGCTTACCCAGTGGGCAAGATTTCCCTGGAAGTCGCCTCTCGTGAAGACCACAACTACAGGGTGGAGTCTGTGTGCTCTGAGGTGGTCAAAATCAAGAGCCCCTATCATTCTTTGTTTGGGTGACCGGCTTACGCCAAGTTCATGGCTAGGCCCTGCTATGTCTACTTGCAGCTTAAGATGCCCGGGTTAAACAGGACGATTACTGTTCATGGTGATCGGAAGACGGCTATTGACTGCGAGGAAGGAGACGCGACTTATGCAGAATCTAGTTGTGCTGAGATAGAGCTTAAGCTTTATAAGGAAAATGTTGACCTGGAGGACATGACTCCGCTGAAAAAGCCCACCACAGAGGTTGAGCCGCCCCTCATATTTTCGGTGGATGATACCAAATTGGTGGATTTCAATCCGGGAGACTCATCTCAGTAGTTCACTATTGGGGCCAATATGGATCCCAAATAGGAAAGTGCGCACATTGAATTCATCCATGAGAATCGGGACATCTTCGCATGGAAACCTTCTGACATGCTGGGTGTACCGAGAGAGTTCGTTGAGCACCACCTTAATGTGGATCCTAAGTTTAAACCGGTCGAGCAATTTTTATGGCGGTTCAGTGAGGAGAGACGCAAGGCCATTGGGGAAGAGGTAGTGCGGCTTCTGGTCACGGGTTTCATCGTCGAAGTCTTTCACCCGGAGTGGCTCTCTAACCTGGTGCTGGTACTCAAGAAGAACGACACGTGGCATATGTGCGTGGACTACATGGATCTTAACAAGGTCTGTCTGGCTGACCCCTTTGCTCTCCCTTGTATTAACCAGATTATTCATTCAATGGTTGGTTGTGAGAGTTAATGCTTCCTGGATGCTTATTCTGGTTATCATCAGATCAAGATGGCAGTCAAATACCAATAGAAGACGGCTTTCATCACGCCTTATGGTGCCTTCTGCTACGTGTATATGCCCTTTGGGCTCAAGAGTGCCCAGGCGACTTACCAGCGTTGTGTACTAAACTGTCTTCACAGTCAAATTGGGTGCAATGTTCATGCATATGTGGATGATATTGTGATCAGTCAAGAAAGAAGGAGACTCTGCTTGACGACTTGCAGGAGACTTTTGACAATTTACGAGTCTACAAGATGATGCTTAACCCAACTAAGTGTGTCTTTGGCGTTCTAACGGGAAAGCTCTTGGGATTTCTGGTCTCTGAGCGTGGTATTGAAGCTAACCCGGATAAGATCAAGGCTATCACCTCCCTGTCTGAGCTGGCATGTGTCAACGATGTTCAACGCCTGGCAGGACGAATTGCTGCGTTATGCCGGTTTATAAGCCGCCTTGGCGAGAAGGCCATCCCTTTATACCAGATGATGAAGAATACGGACAACTTTGTCTACAGTTAAGCGGTGGGTGAAGCATCTGAGGCGCTAGAGTGAGACCTCATTGAGCCACCGGTCTTAGCCGCCCCCGCTGAGAAAGAACCCTTGCTCCTATATGAGGCTGCTAATAACAGGGCTGTCAGCACTACAATCGTTGTTGAGCGTAAAGAGGTAGGGAAGGAATATCCGGTTCAGAGGCCAGTTTACTATATCAGCGAGGTCCTGACAGAGTCCAAGCAGAGATATCCATATTGGCAGAAGCTGGTGTATGGGGTGTTCATGGCCAACCGCAAGCTGAAGCACTATTTCTTGGGGCATCAGATTACAATGGTTAGCTTTGCCCCGTTGGGAGACATAATTCAAAATAGAGAAGCCACTGGTAGGATTACTAAGTGGGCACTGGAGCTTGGACCTCTCAACTTGAAATACGTACCTCGCACGGCGATTAAGTCTCAAGCCTTGGTGGATTTCATAAATGACTGGACAGAGTGTCAGGTGCCCGAAGAAAAGCCAGATAACACATATTGGACAATCCACTTTGATGGATCCAGGCAACTGGAAGGATCAAGGGCCGGGGTTCTCTTAACCTCCCCAAAGGTGATAAGTTCTGTTATGTGGTAAGGTTGATGTTTCCTTGTAGTAACAATGCAAGTGAGTACGAAGCCGTGCTTCATGGCCTCAGGGTTGCTAAGGAGATGAACCTAAGCCGGGTTAGATGCTTCGGCGACTCAGATCTTGTGGCTTAGAAAGTTTCAGACACTTGGGATTCCAAGGACCCGCGGATGGCGGCTTATCGTCAGGCGGTGGGTATCATCGCTGGTCACTTCAAGGGTTATTAGGTGGATCATATCCGCCTAATGTTTTCTTGGATGTCCTACATGACCCGTCAGTTAAGTTACCTTGAGAGGAAGACTTGGCTATTCCTGACCCGGAGGGACAGTTGGTGGCGGCTCTACATGCTATTCCGGACTGGACGGTGCCGTACTTGGCGTACTTGACTCGTGCGAGTTACCTGATGATGAAAATCTGGCCAGGCAGATCACTAGGCGGTCTAAGTCTATGACGATAGTCAATGGCGATTTACATAAGTGCAGCATCACTGGCGTGTTTCAATGTTGTGTCTCACACGATGAAGGCAAGGAAAGCTTGAATGAAGTTCATGCTAGTGATTGTGGTCATCATGCCGGCTCAAAATCTCTGGTGGCCAAGGCCTTTCGACATGGATTCTTCTGGTTGACGGCTTATAAGGATGCGGAAGACTTGGTCTACAAGTGCGATTGATGTCAAAAATTTGGCCGGCGTGCTCATGTCCCGGCTCAAGAGTTGCGCATGATTCTGATTACTTGGCCATTTGTAGTCTGGGGTCTTGATATGGTCAGGCCTTTCAAGATATCCAAGGATAAGAAGACCCACCTCTTGGTGGTGGTTGACAAATTAACCAAGTGGGTAGAAGCTGAGCCGGTTGGCAAGTGTGACGCGGCCACAGCGGTTCAATTTGTTAAAAAGCTGATCTACCATTTTGGTTACCCTCACTGTATCATCACAGATAATGGTACGAACCTATCCAAGGAGGCTATGAGAACGTTCTGTGAAAATGAACACATCTGGCTTGATGTGTCTGCGATTGCTCATCCATAGTCAAACAATCAGGTAGAGCGCGCTAACCAAGAAATCCGGCGATGTATCAAGCCCCGGCTTATGGTTCCTTTGCAGAGAACGCCAGGTTGTTGGGTGGAGGAATTGCCATCCATCTTATGGAGCATCAGAACTACTCCCAATAGATCAATGGGTTATACACCTTTCTTCATGGTTTACGGTGCAGAAGCCGTGTTACCAAGTGACATCTGTCCTGACTCGCCATGAGTGGTGGCTTACGTTGAGGTGGACAATGAAACGGTGCGTCAGGACGCTTTGGATGCCTTGGAGGAGGAACGTGATCTGGCGGCGGCTCGATCGGCGATTTATCAGCAAGACCTGCGCCACTATCATAGCCGTAGAGTCAAGACCCGGACCTTTCAAGAAGGCGACTTAGTGTTGCGGCTGATTCACGATCAGACAGATGCGCACAAGTTGTCTCCTCCATGGGAAGGACCTTTCATGGTCAGTAGAAATCTCAACAACGGGTTATATTACATCATTGACGGCCGAGACGACTCACATACCTCGGGGCAGGAGACCCGCCGACCGTGGAACATAGCGCATCTGCGGCCTTATTATACTTAAGTTGTCAAACTTGACATTGTACACCATCATTGTACATATCATATGTATATGAATAAACCTGGCATCCCTGCAAGCCGGGCCCTCTACCATTTTGTATATCACAATCTATGCAAAGAAGGTTAAAACATGATCGTCCAGGGGGCTTCCCACCCACCGGGTGTAGCTTATCACACCCTATCGGTAGGCTCTCAAGCCAAGTAGTTGACTCCATCAACATGATCGTCTAGGGGGCTTCCCACCCACCGGGTGTACCTTATCACACCCTATCGGTCAGCTCTTCAGCCAAACAGTTGACTCCATCAAAAAAGGTCATTTGGGGGCTTCCAACCCACCGGGTTTAGCTTACACATCCTCTTGATCGGCTCTTAAGCCAAACAGGGTTAAACCTGCCTGTAAGCTGATGCTGCTCCGCTAGGTGACCCGCAGAACTCTTACCAGTTAATCTCGCCTGGAGACCCTGAGCCGACTCAAAGAAATTGACGGCCAATCTCGATGGAGACCCTGTACTGGTTAAGGTTAAAACGGTGGCTCTTGTCACGTGAGGGACGACTTACGGAAAGCAAGGATAAACTCTCCTATCTATTGCCGAATCTCCGCTATGTGGCCCGCTCGTACTCCTAGACAGTTAATCCTTCAAGGACCCTATACTGTTTAAGGTTAAAATGACGGATTTATGTCACATGAGAGGCAGTTTATAGGCTATCAGGGTACTCATACCCTGCCGTGTCTCTTCTGGGACGTCACACTTCCTTTCAGTTAATATCGCTTAGAGACCCTGAGCCGCTCAAAGAAATTGACAGCCAATCTCGATAGAGACCCTGTACTGCTAAGGAGTTTTAAGTGGCGAGTCAGCCCAGTAGAACCGGCACATGAGTTATTATGAAAAAGCAAGTCAGGAAAGATACAACATCTTTGGGTTGCGCTATTCTAAGATGCCCTCCTAACAATGTAAAGAGTATTCTATTCTAACAGGATGGTTAATTACCATGAGCCGCCACAACATCTGGTGGGAGTTGAAAACACAAGGCAAATATGTTAAGCCGGAGGGCTTCACACAAGCGCGATGGCACAAGTTCAGGCAAGACAAAAATTACTACAAGCCTATTACAAAGCTTTCCACATAGCTCAAAAGTGGTGACTCAATTTGTTTTCATGCCCAATGGCGGGTCATCGGGCCGGGTTATCCACGGCGTGGCCAAGGTCATCAGTTGGATGGCGGGTCACCCTGCGCCGGGTCTTCGACCTCCATGATCTGGAGATTATCCACGTCCCAGTTGCAGTTGGTTAAAGCCGCATAGGTTGCCTCTTCAAAGAGGGCAGGCGGGTCGAGATCAGGGGCAAAGAAGTGCTTACGGTGTGCAGGAGTCAAGTCCTTCACCTCAAAAGTTGGGCCGCGTACTCTCTTCTTATCGGCATTGTAAGCCGCCTAGTATGTTGACAGATCTGCCTCTTCGGCTAGCACTGAAGCAAGGACTCTAGAAGCCTTCATTCAACTGGCGTAGTCAGCTTCCATGAACTCTGAGCCATCATCCTTCTTATAGGGAAACCCGTCCATCATGTCTTCGAGAGTCAACTCAGGGACGAAAGACAAAGCCCATCTTTTGGCCGCGATGGCTCCCTTCCGGGCGGCTGATTTCTTGAGCTCCAGGATTTGCTTGGGCAGGGTGGAGAGTACTTCTAAGATGCCCTTCATGGTCTAGGGGATGCTGTCTTTATGGAGCATTGCCTTGATGGTACAGAGAGCCCCGTAATACAGCTGCTTTGTTAAAGTATAGATGGCTTTCAGTGGCAACAAGCTATCAGTAGCAAGTTGCCGGCTCCTTTGACCTGCATAAGACGGGTTTCAGATATAAGTCACCAAGATACGTATTTATACTAGACTATTGACTAAGGTTTTTTGTACTTACCAAAGATGGCGGAGGACATGTATCAGACACAATCATGAGCCACTGATCAGCATCGTCCGCTCGTTGAGTCAGGATGGCTTGTTCCGCTTCTGCAGTCCTTTTGAAGGCGGCGAAGTCAGCCTTAATCTTGGTGAGTTCCTCAGCGGCGAGCTGACACTTCTCGGCTGCTTCGCTTCGGGCAGCTTGCTGAGTGGCCAGATTGCTCTCTAGGCTGTTCAATTCAGACTCGGCCTCATTTAAAGCTTCTTGTGACATAACAAAGCAACTGGAGAGCTAAGTCGCCAGGATGGAGTATTACCAGAGGCTGAAGGTTAAGTAATGTAATGCAAGTTTTAAGCAGATTGCAAGCAATATGCTCGACACTTGGGGGCTAATGTCTATTTTGCTCTCTAATGCTACAATGAAGTTCTGATTCATATTGATTAAGTTAATCCAGAACTTGGGGGCAACATATGGCTCTTTGATCTATCCACAGTAAAGTTCTGTCTCATCGCTAGCCAGTTAAGCCGGCACTTGGGGGCTACGTGTGGCTTTTTTGTCTGTATGCAATCAAGCTCTAACTCAACTTCATCATGTTAAGTCGGCCCTTGGGGGCTACAGATGATTCTTTGAGCAACTAATTCTAAGTCGATAATGGAGGCCTACAGGCTAAGTAATTATACCTCTACCAAGACTCGAAGACCCGGTTTACCATTAGCGAATACTAAACCAGCTCTTGGGGGCTAAGTAAGGCTGTAGGGAAGAAAGAGCATGAGTACCTCATATTTCTTCTTCATCAAGTTTACAAGGTTGACCTCAATGTCCCGGCTGATGGACAGGCGGTTCAAATGGCCGGCGTGCAGCTCATCAGCGGTTAACTTCTCCAGCGTGGGGAGCTCATAATCCAGATTGTCCGAGGGTTTAGTCTTCTCAGTATGTTTTGTCAAAACATGAGGTGGAGGAGTGTGGAAGCCGACGCTAGTAATGAGGACATCCGGAGTAGCTGAATCATCAACAGTCTTTGAAGGGCTCGTCGGCTTGGAATTAGTCTTCAGAGGACTCTCAAGAACGAGGTCATGAGCGAGCCCTCAGCTCGGCAGAAGGATGAGCTTCTTCAGGCGCCTCCTTGGAAGCCACCGAGGGATCAGCATGCGGCACAGGAGAATCCGGCTTGACAGGCTCCGCTTCTCGGGCTTTGGGACCAGGGGTAGACCCGTTGGTGTTCCTGCATTTGGCTTGAGCCCTGGAGAACACACAGGGTCTGAGTCTACACTTTACATATAACAAAGGCTCGGACATAAGCACGAAAGGCACGTACTCTGGGTTGATCTTCAGAGGCGGAAGAGTAGTTGTTGTAGAGTCACCAGATGAAGGAGGTGATTCCTGAAAACAGTCCAAACAATATAAGGCAGAGTTGAATAAGAAAGGCAAGGGTAAAACAAAGCCAAGATTGAGTAGATACCTCAGCCATCCGCTTCCGTTGAGCTGGAGTGTGAGGTAACCCATCTATGAGGTCGGTAGAGACGGTGCTCCGGGCCGGTGTAGCGTCGGGAGAGTTGCTGTTGCTTTTTCAAAAGAAAGTGGGGGTCTAAGTAATCAAGAGGACGAGAAAGTGGGACTTTTCGAATGACCCGCCATATCTTCTGTGGTACAAGATGTTCTAAGTCAAATGAAACATAAGTTACCTCAGGAACGTTGGCGTGGCTTGTCTCCGTCTCGTCCTCTGAATAATTATTGTCAATAAGATGCAAGAAAAGACGACCAAGAGAATCAAGTTCTACCTCTGAGTCGTCAGATTCCGGTTGTTCTTCAGGTGCAGTTTTCTTCTTCCAACCGTCAGTCTTCGTCTTTGGCTTCTTCGGAGGAGGAATGTACTTCTTTTTCCAGAAGCCGGAATTTTCCTATTAAAGTATAAGCTGACATAGGTCAAAAGATTGCAAGGTATGTATGGATAGCTAACACGGAAGCAAAGAGATCGAGAGTCGCCCTTATGTCTGGGGTCGGGTTTGTGACGTTGAAGGGTGCTAGCCCGATGGCATGGCAGGACTTTGCAGACTCATGCACAAGACTTTTGGTGGCAGCCCTGATGTTGACTTCTGACAATGAAGTAGCGTTAAAGCAGAGGGGGTCATTAGCTTCGCCCATATATTTGCACATGAGGCGGCTTCGTCGGCTTAGTGGCATGTGTTGGGAAACGTTGCATGGGAAACAAAAATTTTCCTACGCACACGAAGATCTATCCATGGTGATGAGCATCTACGAGAGGGAGAGTGGATCTACGTACCCTTGTAGATCGCTAAGCGGGAAGCGTTAAGAAACGCGGTTGGTGTCGTCAAACGTCTTCGCGATCGAAATCGCCGTGCGTCCCGCGATCCAATCACGATCCGTCCCGCAATCCAATCACGATCCGTCCCGCGATCTGATCACGATCCGTCCCACGAACTTGATCACGATCCGTCCCACGAACTTGATCACGATCCTTCCGATCTAGCGCCGAACGGACGGCACCTCCGCGTTCAGCACACGTACAGCTTGAGGACGATCTCCACCGTCTTCATCTAGCAAGAAGGAGTGGAGAGGAAGAAGAGTTCTCCGGCATCCTAACGGTGCTCCAGCGATGGTGGTGGAGCAATTCCGGCAGGGCTTTGCCGAAGCACTGCAGAAAACCGATATAGAGGAGAAACTATGCACTAGAGATTAGGGTTTGCACGTGGCTGAAATCTGATGCCAAAAAACCCTAAAACCTCTAGTATATCTAAGAGGAAGAGAGGAGGAGGCTTGGCCCTCAAAGGACAAGCAATTGGGTCTGCCAAATCAAGTGGGAGAGGTGGAATCCACCTCCAATCCTAGTAGGACTAGGATTCACCCTATTTTTTGCCTTTTTCCACCTTTTTCTCTTTGGGCTTTTCTTCCCAGCCTCGTGGGCCTTGTGTGGGATTTCAACCAGCCCACTAAGGGCTGTTATTTTCTCTCCCGCAGCCCATGTAGCCTCTTGGGTCGAAATACCCCTCCCGATGGTCTCCCGGTACACTACCGGCACTCCCGGTACACTACCGATAAGCCCGGAACTTTTCCGGCGACCAAAACAGGACTTCCTATATATGAATCTTTACCTCCGAACCATTCCGGAGATCCTCCTGACATCTAGGACCTCATCCAGGAATCCGAACAAACTTCGGTCCCCACCATACATAACTCTATACTACCGAAACGTCACCAAACCTTAAGTGTGCAGACCCTGCGGGTTCGAGAACTATGTAGACATGACCGAGACACCTCTACGGCCAATAAAAAATGGCGGGACCTGGATGTTCACATTGGTTCCTACATATTCTATGAAGATCTTTATCGGTCAAACCTCTATGTCAAGGATTCAGTTAATCCCGTATGATGTTCCCTTTGTTCTTCGGTATGTTACTTGCCCGAGATTCGATCGTCGGTATCTCCATACCTAGTTCAACCTCGTTACCGGCAAGTCTCTTTACTCGTTCCGTAATACAAGGTCCCGCAACTAACAATTAGTCACATTGCTTGCAAGGTTCATTGTGATGTTGTATTACCGAGTGGGCCCCGAGATACCTCTCCGTCACACGGAGTAACAAATCCCAGTCTCGATCCATGCCAACTCAATAGACACCATCGGAGATACCTTAGAGCACCTTTATAGTCACCCAGTTACGCTGCAACGTTTGATACACACAAGGCACTCCTCCGACATCCGTGAGTTGCATGATCTCATGGTCATAGGAAGATATACTTGACAATGCAGAAAACAGTAGCAATAAACTGACACGATCATATGCTATGTTTGTAGTTTGGGTCTTGTCCATCCCATCATTCTCCTAATGATGTGATCCCGTTATCAAATGACATCTCATGTCAATGGCTAGGAAACCTTAACCATCTTTGATCAACGAGCTAGTCTATTAGAGGCATACTAGGGACATGTTTTGTCTATGTATCCACACATGCATCTAAGTCTCCGATCAATACAATTCTAGCATGGATAATAAACGATTATCATGAACAAGGAAATATGATAATAACTAATTTATTATTGCCTGTAGGGCATATTTCCAACAATCTTCCACTTGCACTAGAGTCAATAATCTAGTTCACATCACCATGTGATTTGCATTGTTATGAATCTAACACCCAATGAGTTCTGGGCTCGATCATCCTTTGCATGTGAGAGAGGTCTTATAGTCAACGGGTCTGTGACATTCAGATCCGTGTGTACTTTGCAAATTTCTATGTCAAACCGTAAACACTGCTAACACACTCCACTTGGTACTATTCCAAATGGCTGCTCCACTATACGTATCCAGATTGCTACTACGAGTCATCCGGATTGGTGTTAAAGCTTGCATCGACGTGACTCTTTACTATGAACTCTCTATCACCTCCATAATCGAGACACATCTCCTTAATTTTTAGTTACTAAAGATAATCTTGACCACTGTCCAGTGATCCACTCCCAGATTACTCTTGTACCCCTTGATGGACTCATGGCAAGGCACACACAGGTGCAGTACACAGCATGGCATACTATATAGAGCCTATGGCTAAGGCATAGGGGACGACATTCGTCCTTTCTCTTTCTTCTACCGTGGTCGAGCTTTAAGTCTCACTCAACTTCATACCTTACAAAGCAGGCATGAACACTTCTCTCTGACTAATCCATGTTGAACTCTTTCAAAATCTTGTCAAGGTATGTACTCATTGAAAGTCTTATCAAACATCTTGATCTATCTTTATAGATCTTGATGCTCAACAATTAGGTAGCTTCATCCAGGTCTTCCTTTGAAAACTCTTTTCAAAGAACCGTTTATGCTCTCTAGAAATTCTACATCATTTCCGAATAGCAATATGTCAACCACATATACTTATCAGAAACTCTGTAGTGCTCCCACTCACTTTATTGCAAATACAAGTTTCTCGTAAACTTTGTATAGACTCAAAAGCTTTGATCACCTCATCAAAGTGTATATTCCAACTCCGAGATGCTTGCTTGTGTTCATAGAAGAATCACTGAAGCTCGCACACCTTTTAGCATCCTTAGGACTGACAAAACCTTCTGGTTGTATCTCATACAACCTTTCCTTAAGGAAGGAAACGATGTTTTGGCATCCATCTGCCAGATTTCATAATTGAAAAATGGAGCAACTGCTAACATAATTCCAATGGACTTTAGCATCGCTACGAGTGAGAAAGTCTCATCGTAGTCAACTCTTTGAACTTGTCGTAAACTACTTTGCAACAAGTCGAGCTTTACAAATGGTAACATTTACCATCAGCGTCTGTCTTCATTTTAAAGATCCATTTGTACTTAACGACCTGCCGTCCAACGAGCAAGTCCACCAAAGTCTATACTTGGTTTTCATACATGGATATTTTCTCGGATTTCATGGCCTCTAACCATTTGTTGGTTTCCGGGCCAATCATCGCTTCTCCATAGTTCGTAGGTTCATCGTTGTCCAATAACATGACCTCCAAGACAGGGTTGTCGTACCGCTCAGTAGCAGTACATGTCCTTGTCGACCTATGAAGTTTGACAGTAACTTGATCTGAAGCTTCATGATCATCATCATTAACTTTCTCTTCAAATGACGTAGGTTTCACAGAAACATCTTTCTGCGCTGTGCCACTTTCTTGTTGAAGTAAAGGTTCAATAACCTCATCGAGTTCTATTTTCCTCATAGGTCGATAGTAACTTGATCCGAAGCTTCATGATCATCATCATTAACTTCCTCTTCAACTGACGTAGGCTTCACAGAAACATCTTTCTGCGCTGCGCTACTTTTTGGTTGAAGAAGAGGTTCAATAACCTCATCAAGTTCTATCCTCCTCCCACTCAATTCTTTCAAGAGAAACTTTTCCTCGAGAAACGACCCAGTTTTAGCAACAAACATTTTATGCTTGGATCTGAGATAGAAGGTTCACCCAACTTGTTCTTAGGGTATTCTATGAAGATGCATTTGTCCGCTTTGGGTTCGAGCTCATTTGGTGAAAATATTTTCGACACAAGCGTTGCAGCCCCAAACATTAAGAAATGACAGCTTAGGTTTCTATCAAACCATAATTCACACGGTGTCATCTCAACGAATTTAGATGGTGCCCTATTTAAAGTGAATGTAGTTGTCTCTAATGCATAACCCCAAAAATTACAGTAACAAAACGATAAGAGACATCATAGCATGCACCATATCCAATAGATTACGACTATGACATTCGGACACACCATCACACTATGGTGTTCCAGGTGGCGTGAGTTGTGAAACAACTTTCACATTGTCTAAAGTTGTATGCCAAACTCGTAACTCGGATATTCACCTCCACGATCATATTGCAAACATTTTTATCTTCTTGTCACAATGATCTTAAACTTCACTCTGAATTTGCTTGAACCTTTCAAGCAATTCAGACTTGTGTTTCATTAAGTAAATATACACTATATCTACTCAAATCATCAGTGAAGGTAAGAAAATAATGATATCCACCGCACGCTACAAGACTCATTGGATTGCATACATCAACATGTATCATTTCCAATAAATCACTTGCCCGCTTCATCAAAACAGAAAACGGGATCCTTAGTCATCTTGACCAAGAGGTATGGTTCGCATGTCTCAACCGATTCGAAATCGAATGAGTCCAAAGATCCATGAGCATAGAGTTTCTTCATGCACTTTGTACCAATATGACATTTAGCGACAGTGCCACAAGTATGTGGTACTATCATTACTAACTTTGTATCCTTTTTTGGCATCAATCTTATGAACATGTGTATTACTACGATCAAGTTTCAACAAACCATTCTTTACTGGGTGCATGACCATTGAAGGTATTATTCATGTAAACAGAATAACCATTATTCTCTAACTTAAATGAATAACTGTGTTGCAATGAACATGATCTAATCACGTTCATGCTCAACGCAAAAAACACCAAATAACATTTATTTCGGTTCGCCACTAATCTCGAAGGTACAAAGAGCGTGCGATGTTGATCACATCAACCTTGGAAACATTTCCAACACACATCGTCACCTCACAGTTAGCTAGTTCTCTGTTTATTCCGTAGCTTTTATTTTGAGTTACTAATATTTAGCAATCGAACCGGTATCCAATACCCAGGTGCTACTAGTAGTACAAGCAAGGTACACATCAATAATACGTATATCAAATATTCTTCTGTCGACGTTGCCAGCCTTCTTATCTACCAAGTACCTAGGGTTGTTCCGCTTCAGCGACCTCTCCTCATAATTGAAGCACTTAGTCTCGGGTTTGGGTTCAACTTTGGGTTGCTTCACTAGAGCAGCAACTGACTTGCCATCCATGAACTTTCCCTCCTTGCCCTTGCCCTTCTCGAAACTAGTGGTTATACTAACCATCAACACTTGATGCTCCTTCTTGATTTCTACCTTCGCGGTGTCAAACATCGCGAACAGCTCAGGGATCATTAATTCTATCCCTGGCATTTTATATTTCATCACCAAGT
This sequence comes from Hordeum marinum, assembly GCA_022496015.1. NCBI lineage: Eukaryota > Viridiplantae > Streptophyta > Magnoliopsida > Poales > Poaceae > Hordeum > Hordeum marinum. Next base: position 30,395,751 of record CM039678.1, read on the forward strand.
TCTAGTAGCTTAGTGAAAGTGACTTGGAGAACTATATCAATCACTATCTTATCTGGAAGATGAACTCCCACTTGATTCAAGCGATTGTAGCACCCAGACAATCTGAGCACATGCTCAACGATTGAGCTATTCTCGTTCATCTTGCAGGCAAAGAATCTTGTTGGAGATCTCACATCTCACAACACGGGCACGAGCCTGAGATCCTAATTTCAGCTCTTAGAACATCTCATATGTTCCGTGACGTTCAAAATGTTTCGAAGCCTCAATTCTAAGCCGTAATGCATGATGCACTTAAACTATCAAGTAGTCATCAGCACGTACCTGTCAGATGTTCACAACATCTACAGACGACGCGAGAGGGGTTGGCGCACCGAGCGGTGCATTAAGGACATAAGCATTCTGTGCAGCAACGAGGACAATCCTCAGATCACGGATCCAATCCGCAATATTGCTACCATCATCTTTCAACTCTATTTCTCTAGGAACATAAAAATTCAAGGGAGCTACAATGCGAGCAAGTAATCTACAACATAATTTGCAAAGACACTACTAACTATGTTGATGATAATGAGTTCAATTAATCATATTACTTAAGAACTCCCACTCAAATTGACATCCCACCGGTCATTCGAGTGATACATGATCCAAATTCACCAACTCAAGTCCGATCATCACGTGAGTTGCGGTGGTTACAATGGTGAACATCATCATGTTGATCATATCTACTATATGACTCATGTTCGACCTTTTGGTCTCGTGTGTTCCGAGGCCATGTCTGTACATGCTAGGCTCGTCAAGTTTAACCCGAGTGTTCTGCGCGTGCAACACTGGCTTGCACCCGTTGTATGTGAACTTTCGCAACAGTGTACACTCGGGGAAAACACAAGTTATCTTGAAATTTAATTTAGGGATCACCTTATAATGCTACCGTCGTACTAAGCAAAACAAGGTGCATAAAAGGATTAACATCACATGCAATTCGTAAGTGACATGATATGGCCATGAACTTGTGCTTTAGATCTCCATCTTGAAAGCACCGACATAATCTCCATCGTCACCGGCACGACACCATGATCTCTATCATCTTGATCTCCATCAACGTTTCGCCATCGGGGTTGTCACGCCCTGCATGCTTCTACTACTATTGCTACCGTTTAGCGATAAAGTAAAGCATTACATAGCGCTTAATGATTGACACGCAGATCATACAATAATTAAAGACAACCCTATGGCTCCTCCCGGTTGCCGTACTCATCGACATGCAAGTCATGAAATTCTATACATCACATGATCATCTCATTCATCACATATATCACATCATGTAATTGGCCATATCACTTCACAACATACCCTGCAAAAACAAGTTAGACGTCCTCTAATTGTTGTTGCATGTTTTACATGGATACTACGGGTATCTAGCAAGAACAACTCTCTTCTACGCAAAAACCACAACGGTGATACACTAGTTGCTTTTCAACCTTCTCAAGGACCGCCTTTGTCGAATCCGATCCAACTAAAGTGAGAGAAACTGCCACCTGCCAGCCATCTAGGCAACAAGTTGCGTCAAGGGAACCGGTCTCTTGTAAGCGTACGAGTAATGTTGGTCCGGGCCGCTTCATCTCACAATACCGCTAAACCAAAACACGACCATGGGAGGAAGCAATCTAAGCATCAACGCCCATAAACTCTTTGTGTTCTACTCGAGATCTCATCTACACATAGACCTAGCTCATGATTCCACTGTTGGGAAACGTTGCATGGGAAACAAAATTTTTCCTCCGCACACGAAGATCTATCCATGGTGATGAGCATCTACGAGAGGGAGAGTGGATCTACGTACCCTTGTAGATCGCTAAGAGGGAAGCATTAAGAAACGCGGTTGGTGTAGTCGAACGTCTTCGCGATCCAAATCGCCGTGCGTCCTGCGATCCAATCACGATCCGTCCCGATGTCCAATCATGATCCGTCCCGCGATCTGATCATGATCCGTCCCACGAACTTGATCAAGATCCGTCCCACGAACTTGATCACGATCCTTCCGATCTAGCGCCGAACGGACGGCACCTCCGCGTTCAGCACACGTACAGCTTGATGACGATCTACACTGTCCTGATCCAGCAAGCAGTGGAGAGGAAGAAGAGTTCTCCGGCAGCCTAACAAAGCTCCAGCGATGGTGGTGGAGCAATTCCGGCAGGGCTTCGCCTAAGCACTGTAGAAAACCGATCTACAGGAGAAACTATGCACTAGAGATTAGGGTTTGCACGTGGCTGAAATCTGGTGCCAAAAAACCCTAAACCCTCTACTATATATAAGAGGAAGAGAGGAGGAGGCTTGGCCCTCAAAGGAACAGCAATTGGGTCGGCCAAATCAAGTGGGAGATGTGAAATCCACCTCCAATCTTAGTAGGACTAGGATTCACCCTATTTTTTTGCCTTTTTCCACCTTTTTCTCTTTGGGCTTTTCTTCCCAGCCTCATGGGCCTTGTGTGGGATTTCCACCAGCCCACTAAGGGATGGTATTTACTCTCCCACAGCCCATGTAGCCTCTTGGGTCGAAATACCCCTCCCGATGGTCTCCCGGTACACTACCGACACTCCTGGTACACTGCCGATAAGCCCCGAACTTTTCCGACGACCAAAACAGGACTTTCTATATATGAATCTTTACCTCCGAACCATTCCGGAGCTCCTCGTGACGTCTAGGATCTCATCCGGGAGTCCGAACAAACTTCAGTCGCCACCATACATAACTCTATACTACCGAAACATCACCAAACCTTAAGTGTGCAGACCCTGCGGGTTCGAGAACTATGTAGACATGACCGAGACACCTCTACGGCCAATAACCAATGGCGGGACCTGGATGTCCACATTGGTTCCTACATATTCTACAAAGATCTTTATCGGTTGAACCTCTATGTCAAGGATTCAGTTAATCCCGTATGATGTTCCTTTTGTTCTTCGGTATGTTACTTGCCCGAGATTCGAACGTCGGTATCTCCATACCTAGTTCAACCTCGTTACCGGCAAGTCTATTTACTCGTTCCATAATACAAGATCCCACAACTAACAATTATTCACATTGCTTGCAAGGCTCATTGTGATGTTGTATTACCGAGTGGGCCCCAAGATACCTCTCCGTCACACGGAGTAACAAATCCCAGTCTCGATCCATGCCAACTCAACAGACACCATCGGAGATACCAGTAGAGCACCTTTCTAGTCACCCAGTTACGTTGCAACGTTTGATACACACAAAGATCTCCTCCGACATCCGTGAGTTGCATGATCTCATGGTCATAGGAACATATACTTGACATGCAGAAAACAGTAGCAATAAACTGACACGATCATATGCTATGTTTGTAGTTTGGGTTTTGTCCATCCCATCATTCTCCTAGTGATGTGATCCCGTTATCAAATGACATCTCATGTCAATGGCTAGGAAACCTTAACCATCTTTGATCAACGAGCTAGTCTATTAGAGGCATACTAGGGACATGTTTTGTCTATGTATCCACACATGCATCTAAGTCTCCGATCAATACGATGATAGCATGGATAATAAACAATTATCATGAACAAGGAAATATGATAATAACTAATTTATTATTGCCTCTAGGGCATATTTCCAACATCATGACCCTCCAAGAAATCCAGCAGCGGGTTAGATCAATGCCCGTCAGTCCATTGGCCATAAGGGCTTTGATTTTTTGCATGAGTCGGAGTATACTTCGCCCGCTCAGAGGCTGACAGTTGGCCAGGGAGCCCAGTTGTTGTCTTGAGCCGGGATGGACGGTAACCTGGCAAGGGATGCTCTCCTTCTGGGGAGGTGTCTTTGCAGTAAAATCAAGTATTATTCTAGTCTTTAGGATGACTCAACATCTGAGCCGCGGGAAAGGTCACATCCCGTCGCCTCTGAATGGAGATCCCGCCAAGCTCTAAACTTGGGCCAGATGCCACTTATGTCTGGAGGTTTGCATAAAAGAACTCACGAAAGGGACCAACGGACTGCTCTTCTTGTAAGTAAACTTCACTGAGTATTTGGAAGTTGCACATGTTGGAGACGGAATTGGGAGTGATATCTTGAGGGCGCAGCTTAAAGAAGTGAAGGACGTCTCGGAAAGATTTTGAGCTGGGCGGGCTAAAACCGCGCACGAGGTGGTCCGCAAATACAACTACTTCACCCTCTTTGGGGACGGGTTTTAGCTCATTGCCTAGAACCCGCCAATGGATGACATCTTTGGCTGGAAGGGTCCCCGCGTCTACAAAATCCGTCAGCAACTCTTCAGTGACAGCAGAGCCAACACAGTTGCATGAATTGGATGCACGAGACATGGTGGGGACTTGAAACCGTGCAAGGTAACAATGTATGGCAAGTTAGAAGGTGACAGACAACTAAGTGTGGCTAAAAAGTCTAATCTCTATAAAGCTAAGTCGCCGGAATGGTTTGATGAGAGTCGAAAGTTCACTGGCGAGTCAAGTTTGCAAGAAAATGAGGCAAATTTTCCTAAGTGTGGAAAATAGGTTTCACAGACTATCTATGCAGTTAAAGATCTATAAAACAGAGGAAAATGGGTTTTTTCTAAACCTAACGATGAACAGCCTGAACCACTAACGTTTGAAGACAGCGAAAAGAGCAACTACAGACCTACACGGTGTTGTTATTAACTTCTTACGGTTTACCGCAATGGGAAGGAGGGCATTATGGTATTCAAGGATCTATACGCTATCTGACATTGCGGAGAGTTCGAGTTCTAGCAGCGGAGAAAGGCCATGAAAACCCTACCGAGAGCTACGGATCTAAGGGAGGAGAAGAGTTTACCAGAGATGACGCGACATATGCGGGAGGTTCTCTGGTACGAACAGGTTGATGCAGCGGCCTGGCGCGACGACGGCGAGGAAGCTTCACCGGAGCAAGATGCGCTGGAAGACGGCGGCGGCGGAAGGTGGAATAAGAAGCAAGCGCGGAGAAGGAAATGAGGACCTCCCTTTGCGTTCCTATTTAATAGGTCAAAGGTGGAAACAGGCGCGAGAATCCAGGCGACACAGGTTGATTGACCGAGATGGACGCCTCGATTCTCGGGCCGTCAGTTTAATAGTGGAAAGATCCGTTGCGGACGTCAGGGGATCCTTTTGATAGATCCGGTGTGACGTCACGGCGGGTCAATTTTATCTTACTTATTGGGTATAACAAGCGAGACTCGCCGCCAAGAGAGATGGAATGTTGAAATGAGCAAAAACAAATCAACTTGGGGCCTCATGTTCGGGATATAACCCCGTGGTGACCCGCCCAAACGGGACCGGGTCATACCTGGTGGCTCATAACCTGGACCAAGGGTGGGCCTAGGAGACTCAAGACCGAGACATTAGCGGTTTACCAAGATGGGCCAAGGTGAGGCCCAGATAGAGAAGGTATGAAGACCCGGGCGTATAAGCCGCCCGGAGATGGCTTGCTCAGGAAGGCAAGGCAAAGTAGAGATAGACTCGGACACGTTGTAAGAGTCGGTATGAGACTTGTGTAACCCGTGGTCTTGACCTCCTATATGAAGGCGAGACCTGGGGCGACTTAGACAGAAACCAACTACTTGAGAACCAGGTCAAGAGAATCCACTCCCTTGTAATCGATACTCCAACCAATACATACTACTGGAATCAGCAAATTTGCCGTCAGCCAGTTCTTTGCCGTCAGATGGTGGACGACAAAGAAGCTCTTTGCCATCCATTTCTAGAAAACGGACGGCAAACAACTAGCTGACGGCAAAGAAGCTCTTTGCCATCAACCAATTCTTAGCCGTCATATAGCGGATGGGAAAGAGGGAGGGGGCCCACTGATGAGCCGCTTACAACTTAATATAACGGCCCCCCTCTTTGTCGTCTGCTAGCGGACGACAAACCTCCTTTGCCTTCTGCTAGCGGACGGAAAAGAGGTGACTTAACTAACGGCAGCGCCCCACCCGACCTCTCTCTCTGTTTATCTCCCTCTCCTCCCCGCCGCCCACCGCACGCGCGCCGCCACCCCGTCGCCCACCACCCCGCCGCCCCATTGGCCCACCGCCCCTCGGCGCCACCGCTGCCTCGGCGCCACTGCCGCCGCGCCTGGGCCACCCTGCGCCCCACCGCCTCGGAGCCCTGTGGCCCTGTCGCCACCGCCGCCCGTCGCCCGCAACCACCGCCTGACGCCTGCACCCGCCGCCCCACCGGCCCACCGCCCCGGCCGGTGCCCTACGACGCCCCTGCCTCTGCCCGGACGCCCCCTGCCCCCGCCCTCCTCTGGTAAGCTTTTCCCCTCTCCTCTTTTTTCTATTTTTTGATTTTAGTTTAGGTTTAGATTATTAGGTTAGTGTTAATTCCGTTAGTGTTAGTTTAGGTTAGTGTTAGTTAGGTTAGTGTTAGTTAGGTTAGTGTTACTTTAGGTTTATTAGGTTAGTGTTAATTAGGTTAGTGTTAGGTTAGGTTTATTAGGTTAGTGCAAAAAGAAGAAGAACAACAACAAGAAGAAGATGATGAGGAGGATGAGGAGAAGAGGAGAAGAAGGAGGAGGGGGAGAAGAAGAAGAAGAGGAAGAAGAAGAGGAGAAGAGGAGAAGAAGAAGAGGAAAAGGGAAAGAAGGAAGAAGAGGAAAAAGGACCCGGAGCCCCGAACCCCGAACCCCCAACCACCGACACCACCGCCCCCCGACCACCGATGCCATCGCCCCCCGACCACCGACACCACCGACGCCATCGTTCCCCGACCCCCGACCACAATGCCATCGACCCACGACCACCAATGCCACCGACCCCCGACTCCACTGACCCTTGACTACCGACCTCGACCCCTGACGCCACCGACCCCCGATGCCCCGGACCCCCAACCCCCAACCCCGACCACCAACCACCGACACCACCGCCCCCGACCACCGACGCCATCGCCCCCTGACCACCAACACCACCGACGCCATCGCCCCCCGACCCCCGTCCACCGATGCCATCGACCCCCGACCACCAACGCCACCGACCCCCGACTCCACTGACCCCTGACCACCGACCCTCGTCCCCCGACGCCACCGACCCCCGAAGCCCCGGACCCCAAACCCCCGACCCCCAACCACCGACAACACCACCCCCTCACCACTGACGCCATCGCCCCCCGACCACCGACACCACCGACGCCATCGCCCCCCGACCACCGACACCCCCGACCCCCGATCACCGATGCCATCGACCCCCGACCAACAATGCCAACGACCCCCGACTCCATTGACCCCTAACCACCGACCCTCGACCCCCGACGCCACCGACCCCCGATGCCCCGAACCCCCGACCCTCGACCCCCAACCACCGACACCACCGCCCCTCGATCACCGACGCCATTGCCCCCAACCACTGATACCACCGACCCCCCAACCACCGACGCCATCGCCCCCCGACCACTGACACCACCGACCCCTGACCACCGACGCCATCGACCCCGACCACAAACACCACCAACCCTTGACTCGATTGACCCCTCATGCCACTATCTCCCGATGCGACTAAGCCCTGACCCCCGACACCTATTCTACCTCCTGTTGACCAAAAAGGTGCTCTTCGGCATTCGTGAGGCCGAGGAGGTCATAGTTTTGTAAATTGTGAGCTAGGTCACATATTTTCCTATTTTGTTGTAAAAAATATCATATTTTCTGTTAATCAGGTGAATTTCAATATCAGTTGTTCAACGACCTCCCCGTGCATTTGACGAGCTCCGCTGTTGCGTTCGTTGGTGAGCACAAATGACACATCTTCTCCCCCGACACCCTTAGAATTTTTTGCTCTATTCCGGTCTTTGTGTCGATGAAACTTGCTAGCTATAGGTGTCTTCAATCATCAATATGCGTGACCACTATGCGTTTCCCGTTCAAAAGGGTTACATCTATAAATATGCATTCATTAGCATATTTATAACCGTGATTCTTTCGAATTGTCCAACGTTATCCATGGACAGCCCGAGTATGTGTAGATTGGGTTCGTTTTCCCATATGCTCTGCTCCGGATCCAATGCAGAATTTCGTCAGTGCCTCCCTATTGTTCTCTGGGTACACATCCTCTCTGCTTATTGTCGAGACGTGTATCAGTAGAATAGCGGGGAGGTGCTGCCGAAATTGTGCGTCGGATCCGGAGCGGAGCATGGGAAAACGAATTCAATCTACACATACTCGGGTGGGATTAGGACATATCTTTACCAAATAGCGTCTAGGTTGCATCGACGTAATAAAACTGACAAACTCTATTAACTGATGAATATGGTTTGCTGAATTATGTATATATTTTTTGTGTGTCCAGTAGCTAGGAAAGATGAGTGATCGTGGGTGGATATACACCAGTCACACTAGTCAGAAAGACATGACCCGTGAATGGATAACAAAAACCAAGGAGTTTGTGAGAGTCGCATTTGCAAATGGATAGAAAACAACCTGGTGCCCTTGTGTCGATTGCGACAACTTTAAGAAGAAGTCACACTTTGAAATTATCAAACACCTATAGAAGTGGGGTTTTACACCTAATTATACGGTCTGGACATTTCATGGTGAGTCTGCCCAATGTGCCAGAGCTGAGGTGGTTCGTCGTCGCACCGACGAGCATGGTACCGGGATCGAAGACATGGTGTAAGACTTTGATGATGCTCGGGATTCAGACAATGAGATGGAGGAATCTGCAAAGGACTTTTATGAAATGTTGGAGTCTTCAAAACATCCTCTCAACGAGCACACTGAGCTTTGTCAGCTGGAAGCCATCGCGCAAGTAATGGCTCTGAAGGCTCAGTTCAACCTGGGTAGAGAATGCTACGATGCGATGATGACAATATTTTGATGCTTTCTACCCAAAGGCCATGTATTGCCACCAAACATGTACCAGTCGGACAAAATCCTACGTGCACTTAAGATGCCCTATGAGAAGGTAGATGCCTGTGAGAATGGATGTGCCTTATTTAGGCTTGAGTATGAGGGCTTGAACTATTGCCCCATTTGCAATGCTTCCAGGTATGTTCTGGTAGATAACGGTGTGGGTGAGAAGAGTCATACCAAAATCCCCATTAATGTTCTTCGGTATCTGCTAATAATACCAAGACTTCAACGTCTTTTCATGGTCGAAGAGACGGCCAGACAGATGATGTGGCATAAATTGGGCAAAAGAACAGAACTAGATGCAGATGGGAATCTGATGTTGGGACACACTTCAGACGCTTTTGCGTGGAAGCACTTCGATGCATTACATAAGGATAAAGCTGCAGATCCAAGGCATCCTCGAGTTGCCATTAGCACGTATGGGTTCAATGTTTATGGTCTGACGGAAGCAAAATGCAGTTGTTGGCCTGTATTTGTCATTCCACTCAATCTCCCCCCAGAGAGATTATGAAAAGAAAGAACATTTTCCTGACGTTGATAATTCCAGGGCCCAAATATCCGGGGAAGAAGATGAATGTGTACATGCAATCGCTTAAGGATGAATTGCAAGAAGCCTGTGATAAAGGGATCAATACATATGACGCCAATACCAAAAAGAACTTCAAAATGCATGTGTGGTACCTGTACTCGTCGCATGACTTGCCGGCGTATGCGCTTTGCATGGAAGGTTTCCGTGCCCCACATGCAAGGGAGCTCTTGAGTTCCGATGGCTGCAGGCGGGTCACAAGTTTTCTTGCTTTGACATGCATAGACAGTTCCTGGATCCTGACCATAAGTTCAGAAAAGACAAGAAGAATTTCATCAAAGGTAGAGTTGTCAAAAACACTGCACCACCTACGTTGACAGGCCAACAGATCCTGGATCAGGTAAACGCTCTCGAGCCGGATCCAGATCGTCCAGGGTATTTCAAAGGGTATAATACGGAACACGCCTCGACTCACAAGATATGTTTGTGGGATTTCCCTTACTTTAAATACCTCCTTTGCCCACACAACATCGACGCAATGCATACTGAAAAGAATATCGCGGAGGCCCTTTTAGGTACATTGTTTGGCATAGAGGGGAAGTCGAAGGATAATCCTAAGGCTAGAGTCGACCAGGATGCTCCATGTGATAGACCGTTACAAAACATTCGACAACCGAAAGGAAAGAAGAACTGGAGGAAGCCAAAGGCATGGTTCAATCTTGGAAGGCCAGCTATGTGGGAAATGATCCTGTGGGTGAACATGTAGTTGATGTTCCCTGATAGGTATGCAGCGAATCTAAAGAGGGCACCGACTCTTGATAGGTATGTGGTCTCAAGAGTCATGATTGGCACATATGGACTGAGCGGGCAATGCCGGTGATGTTGCGTGGCTTTATCCCTAAGGATGAATGGCTAGTACTGGCAGAGCTAAGCTATTTCTTCCGTGCTCTTTGTGCGAAAGAACTATTGCCTGACGTGCTAGACAAATTGGAAGAGCTGGCGCTAGAGTTGATCTGCAAGTTAGAAAAGATCTTTCCACCGGGATTCTTTAATCCAATGCAGCATTTGATTTTGCATCTCCCGACCGAGGCAAGATTGGGGGGGGTGCGTGCAAAATCGTTGGTGCTTCGCAACTGAGAGGATGCAGAAGACACTTCGAGCAAAATCTAAAAATAAACGTAGAGTTGAAGAATCGATGGCCGAGGCACTCATTACTGAGGAGGCAACAAACTTCATGACAACACACTACAAAGCCAAGAATCGTCATTTGCATAATCCGAAGCCTCGGTACAATGATGGAGACCGTGAAAAAGGTCGATCCAACCTCAGCCTATTCAAAGGGGAGCTTGCACGAGCCGGTGCTTCGAAAGCAATAGCATTAGATGTCGAAGAATGGCGAACCATTTCATTGTATATCTTCAACAACCTAACAGAAGTGCGGCCGTACATCGAGTAAGTTCTCGGTACATTGTTTCGCAACTGCTAATTCCTTTGAAATGCTCTTATTCCTGGATATGTGATACAGTCGATACGTCGCCAAATTCTCTGATGGAGCGGTGATCCAAAAGGATTCCATCGAAGAGTATGAGCTTCTAGCAAAGCATGGAGGCGGCTATCCCAGTTTCATCTCTTGGTTGAAGCAAACGATAATTTCCATTAGACGATTTCATTTCTTCGCCTAGTTTGCGGCTGATGCAACAATCCTTTCATATTAAAATTGTAGGCTAATGCAGAGTCTATGGACTCCGAATTGAGACAAGTAGCTAATGGTTTTGACTATAAGGTCCGTTCATTTTGACAAATACGACACCAACGGGTATAACTTTCGTACTTTTGGCAAAGATCTATCTATAGCCGGCCGAAAGTCTACAAATTGTTGCATCTCCGCTGTCGGCAAAGGAGGGGTCGAGTATTATGGAAGAGTTGAAGCAATTTATGAACTTACATTCTTTGGTGAAAACCCACCAAACGTCGTAGTCTTCAAATGTTATTGGTTCCAGCCAAAGGAGACTAGAAGGACTCATGAACATATAGGGCTAGTCAAAATCAAACAAAGCACCCATTTAGATGTTCCCGATGTCTATATTATGGCTCAACAGGCGACCCAAGTTTTCTATCTACCGTTGGCCTGCCAAACGGATCCAAATCTGAAAGGTTGGGATGTCGTTTATGATGTGTCGCCACATTTTAGACCACCTGCCCTCAATGAAGATGATTATGAACCTCACATTAACCCTGACACATATGAAGGAGAATTCTTCCAAGAAACACGTGTTTGCAAAAAACGTTTCAAGAACCGCTCTACTTCACCCCAGAACATTGAGGTCGACAGCGATAGTGATTCCGACATCACCCCTGAGCCGGAACAAGAAGAGATAGACGAAGAAGAGGTTACTGTTGCGGTTGACCTGTCAATGCTTGACCGATTACATAAAGGCCTTCCACATGTTGATGCATTTATTGATGATGCTGATGAGCACGTCATTACTGACAGTGATGATGATTATGCATTTATTGATGCCAGAGCATATATAGACGAAGACGATTAGTATTAGTAATGTGAGGTATTCAATTATTATTATGTACATATATATTATTAATTAGTTCATCTTATTAGGTATTCATTTTTTTATGTTGAACTAATTTCGTTCACTCTTTGTCATTGCAGGTGTTGACAGATGGTGGGCGCGGGTCGAGAGCGCTCTGAGCCTCCTTCCACGACGCGTGCCGGGAGGGGTGCTATTATTCCACCCCAGCAACTCCGTAGAGCGCTGGCACATAGTATGCAGACACCGGCGGGTGCTTCTTCTTAGACCGAGAGAGGTCGGGGGAAGACGAACAAAGGTGCTAGAGGTAGGAAGGCTGCTGCGCCTTCCTCGCCGCCACCCCCAGCTAATTCTCCTGACCACAGGATTGCTCCGTCTCAGGTGGACCCGTCTTACTTGGACCCGTCTTGGACTCTGGCCGCCGAGCCTCAGGTCGACGAGCCTCGGGTCACCGAGCCTTCGTCCCAGGAGACTCCGGTCCTAGAGTCTTCATCCCAGGAGACTCGGGTCCCACAGTCTTTGTCCCACGTGACTTCGGAGGCTAGTGTCGTGGCGAGGATAACTTGTCTGACGACACCTATAGCGAGAGCGAGCTGGTTGAGGAGGCCAAGAAGGTCTACCAGCGTGGTTGTACAAAGCTCCCTCCCGTGCCGACGACCCGCGACCAGAGGTGGTTGATTGAGCCTAATGCGGAGAAGTAAGTGCATTACCCTTTTTTAACCTGTTGCCTTCATGTTTCTTCAAATTAATATCTAATGTGTTGGCCTTGTCATACTGCAGGGGTTGGAAACACGAGCGTGGTGTCCGCAGGCCCAACTAGGTCCTTGGTGTGCTTCTCCTGCACCACTTCCTGGGGAAGGTCTAGTTGCCTGGTGATGGTGAGGTTCCATAGTTAGCACTGACCTAGGAGCTGTACATTGCTGCCTCGGCCCCACCGGAGGAGATGGTCCATGATGTCTTGTGCGAGACGGTGGCTGACATTGTGATCCGTCGGTTTTGGGTAATTTCTCCTTTACAGAATTAAAAATCAACAACACCTAGTGATTGTACTAACCAGTGTTGTCTTGTTTGATTGTAGACCTTCTACAGGTGTCTTTAGGAACACGAGGCGAAAGCGGTTGTTGTTTTCGTAGCCGAGTGCAAGCGCCTACTTCAGAAATTACGGCATGAGGCTCGGGTGCAGGCTATTCGAGACTACTATGGCTCGACTAACATTAAGAGGGCCAAGAACAAGTGCCGCAAACATTATCTGAGTAAGGAGAAGTTAATGAAGGTAATTATCTATTCTTAAGGCCTTGTACTTAGTTTCCTTGATTTGATTCGCAGGCGTAGCGTTGAAATTTCTCTTGTCTAACTTAGGTGCCCCCGAGATGGTGTGCGTATAGGATGGACTATTGGGAGGAATTGGTGGATGAGTGGTGCTCTCCCGAATGGCTAGCTGTGGATAAGCGTGCCCAAATGAAAGGTGTGCCACACCATCAAGGGAGCTCCAACCTGTTTGAGTACGGGGATCACTGGGTATGTGGTTTGCTTCATGATTCATGCAATTTAATTCTTCATGCTAGCTTGAGATCTTCACTAATATTTTGTTCCTCTGTTTTAGGCGCCAGAAAACAAGAAGGAGGTGCCACCTCTGTTTGACCTCTATGCCATGGCCCATACTGCCTCGTACAAGAAGGCCAAGGCATTATGTAAGGCTGACCTCGATCAACTAGCGAGCTTTAGCAACATCTCCTCCCACAACAAGCTTGTGGGGTACAGAGATGAGGGGAAGGCGAGGAAAGGGGAGGACTTAACCCGATCCAGAATCCTTTTGATTCAGAGCTCGTGATGATATCTGGTGGCGGGAGACCCCATGGCTCGATAGCCATTGGGGATGGACTGATACGTTGTCCTAGAACTCTCCCGGAGATCAAGAAGTGCCAGACCAGCTTTGATCCTGAGATAAGGCCTCGTCCACGGCCAATGGAGCTCGCCATTGAGGCTAGGGCCCAAGAGCTTCTGGCGGAGGCAAACAGGCATGCGACACAGAGGGAGAGGGACATGGAGGAGAGGATGACTGGGCTGTTGGAGGAGGAGAGGAACCGGAACGACGCGTCTCAGCGGGCCCTATACGAGCTCCTCGTGGTAAGTTTCTCCTGCATATTAGCCAAATCATGCACATAATGTTCGTTTCATCACTAATTAATATGACTGACTCGTGAAAACAAAATGTGCAGACCGTGTGCCAGAACAATGGTCAGACCCCTTCGTCGATGCCCCAGATTGGTATAGCACCCACGGTGAGTTTCATTTCAATGGTCATTAGTTACTAGTATTCACATTTGCGTTGCATCATGCTAAGGATACATTGCAAATGATCTTTGGTGCAGCGTGCCTCCTGACAAGCATCAACTGATCCTTCTGCGTCTGCCGCAACCCCGATCGGTCCTTCTCCGTCTCACCGTGGAGCAAACCCGACCGGTCCTTCACCTCCGTGATGATGGTAAGTTTTCCCAAGTGTTTTTCTTAACAAATGCATACTTACCTTAAGAAATGACCAATTTAGCTCCAAAATGACCTATACTTAGCTTCTTTAGTTCATTTATGACATACTAAGCATACTTAGGTAAAAAATGGCATGATAACCTTGGTTTAGCTCCAAAATGACATAGATTTAGCTTATTTTCCTCCAAAATGACAAAATAACCTTACCTACCACCAAAATGACCGATTATAACTAGGATAGCTCAAAAATGACCTACACTTGACAGTTTGTCCTCCAAAATGAGTAAATCTTCTTAGTTAGCTCAAAAATGGCCTAACTACCTAGGATGGCTCAATAATGATCTATACTTAGCCTAGCTAGTTCATTTATGACATAATTATCTTACTTAGGTAAAAAATGGCATAATAACCTTGATTTAGCTCCAAACTATCATATCATTAGTTCATTTTCCTCCATAATGACAAAATAACCTTACCTAGTTTCAAAATGACCGATTATAACTAGGATAGCTCAAAAAATGACCTACACTTGCCATTTTGTCCTCCAAAATGAGTAAATATGCTTAGTTAGCTCAAAAATGGCCTAACTACCTAGGATAGCTCAATAATGATCTATACTTAGCTTAGCTAGTTCATTTATGACATAATTAGCTTAATTAGGTAAAATATGGCGTAATAACCTTGGTTTAGCTCCAAACTATCATATCATTAGTTCATTTTCCTCCAAAATGACAAAATAACCTTACCTAGCTCAAAAATGAATGACTATAACTAGGATAGCTCAAAAATGACCTACACTTGCCATTTTGTCCTCCAAAATGAGTAAATATGCCTAGTTAGCTCAAAAATGGCTTAACTACCTAGGATAGCTCAATAATGATCTATACTTAGCTTAGCTAGTTCATTTATGACATAATTGGCTTACTTAGGTAAAAAATGGCATAATAACCTTGGTTTAGCTCCAAACTGTCATATCATTAGTTCATTTTCCTCCATAATCACAAAATAACCTTACCTAGCTCCAAAATGACCGATTATAACTAGGATAGCTCAAAAATGACCTACACTTGTCATTTTGTCCTCCAAAATGAGTAAATATGCTTAGTTAGCTCAAAATGGCCTAACTACCTAGGATAGCTCAATAATGATCTATACTTAGCTTAGTTAGTTCATTTATGACATAATTAGCTTACTTAGGTAAAAAAATGGCATAATAACCTTGGTTTAGCTCCAAATTGTCATATCATTAGTTCATTTTCCTCCAAAATGACAAAATAACCTTACCTAGCTCCAAAATGACCGATTATAACTAGGATAGCTCAAAAATGACATAATTAGCTTACTTAGGTAAAAAATGAGATAATAACCTTACTAACCTCCAAAATGACCTATTTACCTAGCTTAGCTCCAAAATGACCTACACTTAGCATTTTTACCTAGCTTAGCTAAAAAATAGCATTTTTACCTACCTTAGTTAGAAGAAGAAGATAAAGAAGCGGAGAGGAGAAAAAGAAAGAGAAGAAAAATTCTTCTTCTTCTTCTAGCTAGTCTTCTGCTTCTAGTCTTCTTCTTCTTATTCTAGCTAGTCTTCTTCTTCTTCTTCTTCTTCTTCTAACTTTCTTCTTCCCCAATTTGCAGATTTGCTTTCTATGAGGAAGCTTGCGTTGATGGAGTCTACTCTTCTTCTTCTGCTTCCTTTTTGTTTTCATTTTGTAGGATGAACAATGCGAAACTTGCTACCTATATATGTATGTATGGATGAAACCATTGTATGCTTGTTGTGGGATATGTTGGCTAGCTATATATGTTGCATATGGATTTTTCATTTGGTATGTATATATATGTGTTGGAGGATCATATCAATATGGCAGGGATATGATTTGGTATGTATATGTGTTGTTATGCTTGCTGAAAGTATTTTCAAATGTGTGTATATATATATGAAATTCTGTGAAATTGAATGAATTTAATAAAAAACAGAAAAAACAGGGGTTGTGCAGGCTCTTTGCTGTCTGCCGGCAGACAACAAAGAGCTTTGCCGTTAGCCGGCAGACGGCAAAGCTGCCACATGGCAGCTACCTGTGCAACCTGGGGTAGCACTAGGCTGGCATATGTGGTTTCTTTGCCGTCCGCTGGCAGACGACAAAGAACCTTAGGTCTTTGCCGTCTACCAGCGGACGGCATAGAAACCACGTAGGCCGGCAAAGAAACAATTGCTTTGCCGTCCGATGGCAGACGACAAAGAACCACGTATGTCAGCAAAGAAATAGGTGCTTTGCCATCTGCCAGCGGACGACAAAGCACGCCGTTAACCCCTTGACGGCCGTAAGCTGCCACGTGTGCCGTCCATGGTCTTTGTCGTCAACTAGCGGACGACAAAGACCTAAGGATCTTTGTCGTCTACCAGCGGATGGCAAAGCGCCCTTTACCGTAGCTTATTCAGCCGGAGTGTTGGCCGTCTGCTGGCCGACGGCAAAGCCTTTGCCGTCCGCCATGCATGGCTTTGCCGTCGGGGATGGATGACGACAAAGTAGTTGATTCCTGTAGTGACAACACAAGCAGGACGTAGGCTTTTACCTCTCCTTGAGGGGCCGAACCTTGGTAAACTCGTGTCCTTCATCCCAACCAACCCCTTTGAGTCCATCACCTTAGAGATGGCCTCAAATCTAAGTCCTCGAACATCTGCCGTGACAAATCCATGACACCCTACACATGCATGTCTAATAGTGTAGCAGCGGAAAGTAAATACATTACACATGTAAGTAAAGAGAGGGTTAGGAAAGCAAACACAAGTGATGACACGATGATTTCTCTCGTGGTTCCGATAGGTGGTGCTATCGTACGTCCACGTTCATGGAGTCTTCAACCCACGGAGGGTAACGGTCGCGAGAGTCCACGGAGGGCTCTACCCACGGAGGGTTCCACGAAGAAGCAACCTTGACTATTCCATGCAGCTTCCGTCCACGAAGGACTAGCCTCACTATGGGTATAACCACATGAAGTAGACAATCTCCTTGCCCTTACAAACTTCTTGGTTCACTCTACGACATGAAGTAGGAGGCTCCTAAGAGACACCTAACCAATCTAGGAGGCACCACCCACCAAAAGGTATTGGGCTCGGTAATGACGATGAAATCCTTCCTCTTGTGCTTCAAGATGATAGACTCCTCAACACACAATCACTCTCTCGCAGATTTGGCTTGGTAGAAGAGATGGGATTGGTGGAGAGCAACTTGGGGAGGCTAGAAATCAAGATCCATATGGTTGGAGTGGAAGAGCTTGACCTCAACACAAGGGTAGGTGGTTCTCTCTCAGAAAACTGAGTAGGACAGGTATGAAATAGTTCTGAGTGCTTCTCTTTCGAGTGGGTGGTGGTGAAGGGGTATATATAGGCATCCCCAAAAATCCAACTATTACACATAATAAGTCAGACTCGGTGACACCGATGTGTAAAAATCAGTGGTACCAAAGTGACCAAAAGTGGCAACTTTTGAATCTCGGAGGGACCGATATACAATTCTTGGTTGCACTGACAAGGTGACCAAGGGTCAGATTTACCAATCTTGGTGACGCCGACTCACCATTCTCGGTCAGACCGACAATGAGAACTTGCAGAACAAAAACTTGGCAACCCAACTCGATGGCACCGAGTGCAGTGTCGGCTGCACTGAAGTGTTAGGGTTTGGCTGAGTCTGTCTAGGGTTTAGAATCGGTGGCACCGGGATAGGAATGTTGGTTGCACCGATTTTGCATATTTGGCTTAGCACAGACTTTGGTGGGAGAGTTTGTGGATGTTTTCATGACTGTCACTTGTACACGTGTGAGCGTATTGTTCACCATAAAAAATTTACCCCCATTTAATAGTATTGGTTTGCCTATGGACTCAAAGTGATTTCTCACAAATGTAAAATGTAGAGTCCTCTTGCTTCAACTTGGCCAACCTATTTCCTTTTGCATTTCCTATCATTGAACTTTTCCTGAAATATACTTGGTGGAAACATTTGTTCAATGACTTATATGTTGTTATTAATTACCAAAACCACCAAGGGAGCAAATGTGCTTTCAATCTCCCCCTTTTTGGTAATTGATGACATCATATAGATCAAAGCTTCGATAATTATGTGATAGGCAAGAGCTCCCCCTTAATTTGTGCATTATTTTTTAATTTGCATTTGAATGCAAATGCGCAATCGATTAGGTACATGGGTCACTTCTTACTTGTAAGATACCACTTGGTGGTGTGCGAGAGTAATTGGAATGAATATCATAGCACAACACAATCAACCAAAGATGAATGATCATCACATAAGCATTAAGATGATGGGAAATAGTAGCATCACACATTAAAGCATATGATCAAACATCATCAAGCATGTCATAAGCAAAACAAAAGAGTATCACGGCGAACAAAAGCAATAGTTTTGTGAAAAAGCAACAAACACCAAACGCTCTCTCACTCGAAGCCTAATGATCTATATAGAGTTCTCCCCTTTGGCAACAAGTTACAAAAAGTTTGAAGGCATATAACTAATCGTTCTTGGGCTGATCTCCTCCAGTTGTCAACGAAGGAGTCGAGATAACAGCGTCGGCGAATATCTCTGCAGATGTCGTGGATGGAGCTAGAGTGATCACTGGAAAAACTGGAGCTGATGGAGCAGTCACTGTGGTTGATCTAGTCTGAGTGGTGAACTAGGTGCCTGGCCCGAGAAGTGATTCATCCTCCTCCTCCTCCTCATCATCATCTGAAGAAGTAGAAGAGACCCGAGGGATGTGCACGGAGTCAACTTCCTTCTGAATCTCTATAACTGTCTTGGACAACTTGTCCACCTTATCACCAAGAACCTTGATTCTTGTCTCAAAGATCCTCACAAGACTGTTCTAGTTGTCCAGAATCTCCTTGATATCTTTCTGCATGCCCTGGACTGCTGAGATCAGAAGATCCATTTGCTCGTTCCTGGATCTGGGGGCTTGAGCACTAGCGGCTCGAACAACTTCTGCTTCTGCCTGTGCTGTAGCAGATGTGGGATGATCTGGGTCCATCACCACAATATTATCCTCAAGATCTAGCTGTAGGGGCATATGTGGATGATCTAGAGAAAAAATGTGCTTCTCCAACTAAGAGTTGATAAGAAACTGGATGTAGGGTGCATAACAGCAAGAGCGCTTTTGATCAGCAGCAACCCTCTTGATTGTTTCAACAATCAGATCCATGACTCTAATCCTGGTGTTCCAGTCAAGGTGGATCAACATGTTAATGAAGTAGCCTCAGATCATCTTGTCATCTCCTGACTTGGGCATCAACGTGTGCCTCAAAAAGGTGTTCATTGTACGGAGGCCTGCTTGCAGATAATAGATGGATCCTAGCTTGTGTGATTGCACCTTGTCTGCAAGAATAGGAGTATACATATCTTTCATGGCATTGTGACTTGCCTTGGGTTCAGAGTATACATCCAGATCACCTTCCTAAGCTTTTGGAACTTCTAGAAGTGCAGCCCACTCCTCAACAGTGGATTCATGCCTTGCACCTTCAGTCACCCATACTATTCTACCATCTCCGTAGAAATGTGCAGTGGAGTAGAATTGCAGTAAGCTCTCTGCCAATTAACTTATCCAGACCAGTGCAATGGAAGTTTTCTTGGACACTTAGGAAGTAGTCCACATTATCCTTAATGAACTTTCAGTTGACATATCTTATGTCGCTAACAGCTGGGCTCTTGTCAAGCAACACTATCTCATAAAAATCCTGTTGCTCTCTTGTGTAGAACCTGTAGTCTAAAGCAGTTTTCCTCCTCTGAGCATAAGGATCCACTAGTGCAGAACAGGCCTATAGTCGCGGGTCTTAAGGGCCTTTAGTGCCGGTTCTAAAGGATGGGGACCAAAGCCTACCCCTTTAGAGCCGGTTCAACACGGTCCGACCCCAAAGGCCATCCACGTGGCATCCGATAGTGCCGTGGGCTAGGGGACCTTTAGTCCCGGTCGGTAACACCAACCGGGACTAAAACTATTTAGTTTTTTGAGATTTGTTTTATTTTTCTTTTTAATTCTTTAGGGGTTTATGAATTAATTATGATTTAATATTTCTTTTAATTTTGTGTTTTCCATTTAATTCATTTTCATTTCAAACATATATTACGCTACTACGTACATACTGTACACACGTTGTGCATGCATGCGCATATATATAAATATAAATAGAATTTCTCGTAGAACCGCGATCATATATGTATATATATATCATATATATATATCATTGAATTGCTAGTACGACGACCATTCACATATATATATATATATATATATATATATATACAATTTCTCCTACAATTTGAAGATCATTACATATATATGTAGGCCTTGCAGAAATCCAGCTAATTCCTAGACATCTTGTAATGGTATTCTCCTTTGGGATCAATGAACTGGTCGAGCAGAAATCCAGCTAATTCCTGTTGAATTGCTCATACCCGAGTCTCTGGTATGAGTTGGCCCGCATCTCCGTCAGCTAAAAGATGGAGATCAAGATGAATATATTAGTTGTCTGCATGTATATTAGCTAGATCATGATAAAAAAAGTATGGGTAGTGTTCTGGCAAACAAACCCAAAGATTTCTTTTGTTTCTGCTCCTTTCAGATGTTATCACGCGAATGTTCTCCCAAACGTAGTATGTGCATAAACTAGTCCCCTCCTCCTGCACCATGCACTTCATGACAATAAAGTTCAATCAGTTAATAATTAATCAAGCATGATAGATAATGGTATTGAAACTACAATTAAAAAGATGCACGGACGTGGATAGCTAGCTAGTTAGTAGTACTTAATTACCTTGGGTCGCACCCATTTCAGTTGTTGTGCCTAGTCGCCTGGGACCTGTTTGATGAACTTGGCCCAAGCCCTGCCCGCCGGCAAAGAAAATGAATAAATGAGTTATTAACTAGTTGATATTAGGAAATGAAGTAATTAAAGAAGCCGACATAGTGCGATAATGATTGAAATTACCTGTCAAGCAGCCCCCTCACGATTGCGTATTCGGATGGATCCTTTAATAGCGAATCGAGTACTTCAACTTTTCCCTTGTCAACTTCAATGATTAACAAGATCTAGTGGTAACTGCATAAATTATCAGCAAAACTTATTAACATCTAGTAAGCAAAAAATAGAATTTGTAGTACAAGGTATATATATATATAGTAACATTCACCCAAAGTTGTAAAGAAGTAGTATTTCTGGTTGGGTGTTTAGATGCACCAAAAATACTAGCATTTTTTTCTCTGTGTCTTTTCTCAAATATGAAGTTTCCCATATCTTTTGATTAATCTTATTTGGGTCAATGAACCCAATGCCATAGCATCCAACTTGTTTCATTTCATACATCTTCATTCTGCACAATTCCACAGAAACGAATATAGTGTGGATAATTCCAGGTAGTGAGCGCGAGCACAATTAGCTAGAGACTTAAATTATAGAAAGAAATCACTTACAGATAATAGCAACTGACTAAAGATTTGTCGAGTGCGTCTTGAATGAATAACTGAAACAACTCTGCATAATAAATCCACACATCGTTTTTATGGAAGTAATGCCCCTCTTGGACTCTCACCATGAGGGACTCTTCATTGGTATTTGTTGTTATTTTCATGTACCACGTATGCAATTCATACATTCTCGTTGGTAGAAGCTTGACATCTTCAGGCTTGACCAGAGGTTTGCCGCGGGCACATTGATATTTTACTTCTGACTCTTTAAGCACGCAGATTTCCTGAGGGCCTAGGAGTTGTTCAACGGTGACACCGGCCTCTTTAGACCGCCTTCTACGATCGTCGGTTACTTCTGGCCAATCGGCAGTACTCAGAGGTGTTTGTACAATGAGTGGGGGGATCGATTGCACTGCCTATTCTCCCAGCTGGGGGATAGTTTTCTCTCTGTTTTTGCCAACTCCTTGGCTCGAGCTCAAGCTCGACTCCTTTTGTCCTGCAAGATATGACTTCTTGATAGACCACACATAATTGCTATCCTTCTCAGCTGATCGAGCCATATCAATGAAGTGTTGTGAGACATGCTCATGTACTTTGTCCTTTGGCGGCTGGGGCGGTTTCGGTCCAAAATGGGCCTTCAAATTGGCATCCATTGCGATGCCGAGTTCTTCGTCGTCCAGGTGGTAAGGAAACTTTGAAGAGCCTTGAGGCTTGGACCATATTTGAATTTCTTTTGTGTTGTACCGCTAGTTGTCATAGCTATGGCCACTCTCTTCCGTTGTTGCTTAGGCAACAGAGCATGCTGAGTCGACGGAGCACGCTGATGTTGTGCCGGACCTGGAGGAGGAGTCGGCTGATGTGGTGCCGGACTTGGAGGAGGAGGAGTTGGCTGACTTCATGCCAGACTTGGAGGAGGAGTCGGCTGATGTGGTGCTGGACTTGGAGGAGGAGTCGGAGTTGACTAGCACGGCGGCGGACTTCGAGGAGGAGGAGTCGGTGGCCTTGGAAAGACGATGCAATCCTTTTTCCATAGAATGATACAATGTATGGCCTCTCCCAATGTTCTCTCCTCGTCACCTCCAGGAATGTCAAGTTGTAGCTGGTGATATGCTGACATCACTTCATCAACCCCCACACAACCATAGCCATCTGGAATGGGATTGCAATGGAAGGTTGCTTCCGGGGGATTTGCTAAAGCATAGCCGTCCGCCACCTTCATGGATAAGTTCTTTACTTTCATGTGTATCTCACAGTTAGTCCTGTCTTTGATATCATCCACAGGGTACCTAGCTAGCAATGCATCGTCATCGATATCGGTCGGGGCGGAACCCACGCTGCTTCTCGGCATATATGGGATGGTGGTCTCCAATGCTAGATCGATCTGCTCATGCTGCCGCTGAGATGCCCTTTCCTGGCTGAGTGAGTCGATCTGCTCCTGCTGCCGCGTGACTCTGGATTCCAACTCCAGGTGCTTTGATATGATGCCTTCAAGCCGGAGTGCTTCCTCCTTCTTCTTCTTCTCCGCCTGCATCTTCTTTTTGCACGACTTCTGTAGTCGTCGTTCCAACCCGCAAACCCCTCAAACCACGGAAGAACGCCTTTGCCTTGTGTTCTTCCCGGGTGTTCAGGATTCTTCAGGGCACGCATAAGCTCGTCGTCCGCTCTGTTGGGCTTGAACACCCCCATTTGAGCTTCTTCGATTTTCATCAGAATTTCGTCAGTCACTTTTTCAAGACTTGCCTTCACCATAATAGCCCCTGTCTTTGGGTCCAACTTCCCCTCATGCGCATAAAACTATATCCTGCACCTTGAGGGCCAGGTCACTATAGCTGGAGTGACCCCTGCACTAATCATATCTTTTTCGGATTGATCCCACTTAGGCAGGGCCGTCTTGTAGCCACCTAGCCCCAGAGTATGGTGTCACTCCTTTTCGCAGCATTAATCTTGTTCTTTCTCGACCGTTCCTTAGCTAGTTTCGATTCCTTGAACTTCACGAAATCGTCCCAGTGATCTTTTGACTTCACCAGTGCTAACTCGAATTTTGGAGTCGTATTGTTTGCTTTGACGTACGCAGCCCATGATTTTTTCTTAAAGGTGTTGGATGCGATCACCATCTTTTTAAGAGCATAGTTTCTCACTTTATTCAGATCTGCATCTGTCAAATTATCTGGTAGTGTGAAATGTGAGATCAGCTCGGTCCAAAGCACATATTTTGCTTTTTCATCGACCAAAGTAACTCCTTCTTGATCTCCCTTTGCTGGCTTTCTCCCTTCTTGTCTGGAGATCGGGATTTGGTCCCTAACAATAACTCCGCATTGATTCTTGAACTTGGTCGCATTTTTTAAGGTTCGAGCAGTTCGCCAGTTGATGTATTGATGGAATCGATGCTGAACTTTATGCCAGGGTCCAACTTTTGGGCCGGGCCTCGAACTACCCAATCGCTTGTAGAAGATTTCCTCGATCCGGAGGCCTAAAAGAATAAAGATTGATTTATTAATAGATATACAACTCAATTAAGACATGTAATGATCATCCGATGGCTTATATAATAAATATACCCCGCCGGTCTTTGTTATTTGAAGAACATTTTCTTCGTCAACATCGTTGTCGAGTTCATCTATTCTCTCGTCCTCATCAAACATAAAACCCTCACCGGAATTTTTCAAGTATTGCGAGGCGTCATCCTCTTCATGTTCATGCTTTGGGTTCGTGGAGCGTATGATGTTGAACAGAGCCTCTTCTCCTTCTCTGCCAGTATTGTCCATAGTTTATATTTAACTAACTCAGAAGAAAGATAAAACAATTTAGTATTCATATTAGAATGCATGCAATCAATAAGGAAAAGTGAGTCATAGTACATAATATGCATCGTTGAATATAATCTAGCATAAATCGTCTCGAATATTATCGAATATAATCTCGAATACATCTCGAATATTATCACTAATACATCTTGAATATTATTAATTATATAATATCACTATTACAGATACAGTTGACGTCTCGCGCGGCAGGCGGTGGACACCCAAAGAGAAGGAACTATGACAGGATCATAGCTCGGGTGAGATCCCTGGAGAACCAGCCAGGTATTGGAGAACCTGACATCCAACGCATCCATGTACCGACGGATGTGCTCGTCCTCCTCCCTGACACTGTGGCATACCACCTCTAGCGGGGCCGGCTGCCTCCGCATGAAAGTGGCCTACGCGAACGCCACCAAAGAAGCTCCGGGTCGACGACGGGACCCGGGTTCCTCACCAAGCTGCGCACCCCTGAAGGTAGCACCTCCGAGTGCCAGCCCGGTGGGGCCAAGTCTCGACGATGAGGATGCGGACCGGGCATCGTTGACTCCGAGAAAATATTCTTATGAAAAAAATTCCTAGGTTATAACTACCCTAATAAAATTCCATTCTCAAGAAAAAATGTAATGAAGCAACATTATATACTTCTAAGGAACATTTTAATAGGTTAGGGACATTATATGCTAGCAATTAAGCAAAAACAAATACTAATTAAACATATATATTAATTAAACAATAATTATAGAAAAAAATTATATAAAAAATTCACAATTCATCTAATTAACATTTATATTTCTAAAATTCATCTAATATTTCTATAACTAAAAGTATAAAAAACTAAAAAATCATTCATCTAAAATTTATGTATCTAATTCATCTAACATTTCTATAACTAAAAGTATTAAAAAAATGTGTGCGTGTGTGTGTCTTCATGCATATCTGTGTCTGTGTGTGTGTGTGTGCGGGCTCGATCGATGGGAGGCCGGCGGCCATGGCGGCAGGGGCTCACAGCAGGGCGACGGTCGGCGAGGTGAGGCGACAGCGACTTCGACGACGACGATGACAGAGCGCGAGCTCGAGGAGGGGGCGGCGCGCGACGAGGACGACGATGGGGGGCACTGCATCGGGCACGGCGATGGTGTCGGGGTAGGTGGTGCGTCAGGGGCGGCGGCAATCTTCTCTGTTCGTACTGGTCCAAGAGAGACGAAGAAGCAGAGGAAAAGTGAAAAAAATTCAACTGCTGCTTATATAGGAGGACCTTTAGTTGCAGTTGGTGGCTCCAACCGCGACTAAAGACCCCCCCTTAGTCGCGGTTGTAGCGACCAACCACTACTAAAGGTGAATTTCACTAGCCAAAGCGGCGGGAAGCAAAACCCTTTAGTCACGGTTGGTGGCTCCAACCGCGACTAAAGGGTGGTCTTTAGTCGCGGTTGGAACCACCAACCGTGACTAAAGACCTGTTCCTGGCACGACGCACTGCGGTGGAAGTTTAGTCCCACCTCGCCAAGCGAGGCGCAGCCGCACTGTTTATTAACCCCGTTGTGGCTGCTCCCTCGAGCTCCTCTCTAAGCAGGCCTATGTGGGCCTATTCAACATGTGCGGCCCTGTTGGGCCTACTGGGCCTTGCGGGCCTACATCCTAGCCTAGGTTGGGTTTCTAGTCGTATGGAGGCCGTGGCAGCCAACTAGGCGGCCTATTTTTTATTTATTTTTCATTTTTTATTGTTTTTTGCTATATTTTTTTCTTTTGTTTCTCAACTTTTTTGAGCTTTATTGAGAGTTAATGAGTGAATCTTTTTGCGTTAGGTCAAAAAAATTATAAACTTTCTGTTAGTGGCAATAGTTTTCAAATTGGAATAGTTTGTTTTTAAAAAAAATTGTGTGAATCACTAGTTTGTGAATAACTTTACTTTAAAAATAGATTTTCCAATGATTCTTTTTTCCGTTGTTTAATATTATCGTGTTTTATTATTATATCCACTTTGGTAATTCTTAGGTTATTGAAAAAATGAAATGCCTTTGTAACATGCGAGTTTCCGTCTAAAACCTGATACTTCGAAAGAGATTGTCCATTTTGTAACCCTCTCAACTTTTTAGCACATGCTATGTGGGTGAAACGATGATACCATGCCAACTTTCAACCGTTTCAGATTTCATTTGTATTGCTTATCAATTTCAGGGTCATTTAGCTAAAAAAATCAGTAAATGCATTACAATAGCAAATGAAATCGGAAAGGGTTGAAAATTGATGGCCTCCCTTGAGTGGTGCATACTAAACGCACAAAAAGTCTGGAGTTGAAATAAGTTAAAAAAATAAAATGCCTTTGTAACATGCGAGTTTTCGTTTGAAACCCCGATACTTTGAAAGAGATTGTCCATTTTGTCCACAAAGTACATCCAGTTTTTGCCGTAACCCTCTCCACTTTTTAGCACATGCTATGTGGGTGAAATGACGATACCATACCAACTTTCAGCCTTTTCAGAGTTCATTTGTAGTGCTTATGAATTTCAGGGTCATTTAGCTCATAAAATCAGTAAATGCATGAAAAATAGAAAATGAAGTCGGAAAGGGTTGAAAATTGATGGCCTCCCTTCGAATGGTGCATAAAGAACACACAAAAAGTTTGGAGTTGAAATAAGTAAAAAAATGAAATGTTTTTGTAATAGGCCAGTTTTCGTCTGAAACCCCGATACTTCGAAAGAGATTGTCAATTTCGTACACAAAGTGCATCCAGTTTTTGCCGTAACCCTCTCAAATTTTTAGCACATGGTATGTGGGTGAAATGATGATGCCATGACAACTTTCAACCATTTCAGAGTTCATTTGAAGTGCTCATCAATTTCACGGTCATTTAGCTCACAAAAAAATCAGTAAATGCATGAAAAATAGCAAATGAAGTCGGAAAGGGTTGAAAATTGATGGCCTCCCTTTGAACGGTGCATAAAGAACACACAAAAAGTTTGGAGTTGAAATAAGCAAAAAAATGAAATGTCTTTGTAACAGGCGAGTTTTCGTCTCAAACCGTCATACTTCGAAACAGATTCTCCATTTTGTACACGAAGTTCATCCATTTTTTGCCGTAACCCTCTCAACTTTTTAGCACATGCTATGTGGGTGAAATGATGATACCATGCCAACTTTTAACCTTTTCAGAGTTCATTTGTAGTGCTTATAAATTTCAGGGTCATTTAGCTCAAAAAAATCAGTAAATGCATGAAAAATAGCAAATGAAGTCAAAAAGGGTTGAAAATTGATGGCCTCCCTTCGAATGGTGCATAAAGAACACACAAAAAGTTTGGAGTTGAAATAAGTAAAAAAATGAAATGTCTTTGTAACAGGCGAGTTTTCGTCTAAAACCCTGATATTTCGAAAGAGATTATCCAGTTTGTACACGAAGTGCATCCAGTTTTTGCTGTAACCCTCTCAACTTTTTAGCACTTGCTATGTGGGTGAAATGATGGTACCATGCCAACTTTCAACCTTTTTAGAGTTCATTTGAAGTGCTTATCAATTTCATGGTGATTTTGCTCAAAAAACAGTAAATGCATAACAAATAGCAAACGAAGTCGGAAAGGGTTGAAAATTGATGGCCTCCCTTCGAATGGTGCATACTGAACGCACAAAAAGTCTGGAGTTGGAATAAGTTAAAAAAATGAAATGTCTTTGTAATAGGCGAGTTTTTGTGTGAAACCCTGATACTTCGAAAGAGATTGTCCATTCTGTACACGAAGTGCATCCAGATTTTGCTGTAACCCTCTCAACTTTTTAGCGCATGCTATGTGGGTGAAATGATGATACCATGCCAACTGTCAACCGTTTCAGAGTTCATTTGAAGTGCTTATCAATTTTAGGGTCATTTAGCTCACAAAAAATCAGTAAATGCATGAAAAATAGCAAATGAAGTCGGAAAAGGTTGAAAATTGATGGCCTCCCTTCGAATGGTGCAAACCGAACGCACAAAAAGTTTGGAGTTGAAATAAGTTAAAAATGAAACGTCTTTGTAACATGTGAGTTTTCATGTGAAACTGTGATACTTCGAAAGAGATTATCCATTTTGTACACTAATTGCATCCATTTTTTGCCGTAACCCTCTCAACCTTTTAGCACATGCTATGTGGGTGAAATGAAGATACCATGCCAACTTTCAACCTTTTCAGAGTTCATTTGAAGTGCTTATCAATTTCAGGGTCATTTAGCTCAAAAAAATCTGTAAATGCATGAAAAATAGCTAATGAAGTCAGAAAGGGTTGAAAAGGGATGATGTGGCTTCAAATGGTGCCTATAGAATGCAGAAAAATTCTTGAGTTCAAATATGTTTAAAAAATTGAAATCCTTTGGTAACAGATGTGTTTTCGTCCCATAAAAATTTATATAACTAAACTTGATATTATATAAAATTTATGCAAGTAAAATTATCAAAGATTTTTAAAAACTTTAATAGCAAAAAGAATATTCATAAATTATTTTTTGTTAAGAACTTTTAATACGCAAAAATTAACATAAAAATAGCAAAAGTGAAAATAGATGCGCTTATAGAGAAAATTCAACCTAAATTCAAAGTGCTAATTAGGCGCCTTACTAGCATTTTGAAGTTAGGTCAAATTTCCTGTATAAGGACATCTAGTTTCAATTTGAGAGGAGCCCAACGTAGCAGCCGCGGTGGGGCTTATAAACAGGTTCGGGCAACCTTCACTTGGCGAGGTGGGACAAAACTCCCACCACACCGCTCTGCAAGGCCATTGGTCTCGGTTGGTGGCTCCAACCGTGACTAAACGTTAGCCTATAGTCGCGGTTAGAGACACCAAACAGGACTAAAGCTTCCCGTGGGGCCCCAGGCTGGCGCCAGCCTGCCACAACACCTTTAGTGCCGGTTGGAGCCACAAACCGGGACTAAAGGTCAATAACGAACCGACACTAATGATCCCCATCACGAACTGACACTAATGATCGGATTAGTGCCAGTTCAAAAGCGAACCGGGACTAATGCTGCGGACAAAAGGTTGGATTTCTACTAGTGATCTATGGCTCTCCAAGATCTCAATCCTGAGTCTTTTCTCTTCTTCATGTCATCCACAACTAAGTGGCTTGCATCATGGACTGGAAGATGTGGTCTGAGCTTCATCAAAGTAGTCAAGTCATCATGATCTTCAGTTCTGGAGGCAATCCCCTTGTTCTTCTTAGAAGCTGGAATGTCTCGGGTAGTCCTCTTGGACTTCTGCGTAACAACTTTCTTGGAAGAAGGCTTGGTGCTCTTGGAAGTGCTAGTGTTTGGCATAGCATCAGCCATCAGCTTCTTGGCTTTCTTCTTGGGAGGGGCCTTCTCAACATATTCTTCCTCCTCTTCCTCGGCAGCAGCACCAGCAGCCTCCTCTGGATCTTCATACATAGAGGTAGGCCTGCCAATCGCATGGACAATCCTCTTCCTGGACTTCTTCTCCTCTGCCTTCTTAGGCAAAGACTTCATTGGGGGATCTATAGTCATAGTGGCCCTAGCACTCTCAGGTGCTCTCATAGCTACAGAAGGTGCATATACTCTGCTAACAAGTCTCCTATAAGAAGTAGCTTCAGTTGCTGACTTCTTAGCAGCCTTTCCTTGCTTCTTAGAAAGAATCTTCTCAGGAATGAAATCTGAATCTTCTTCATCAGAGTTGAGCTTCTTCCTGGTGTTGGTGGCAGCCTTGGGTAACCCATGAGAGCTGGGGGTGCCTGGATCTAAGAAAGAACTGGCTTCTAGGCTTGTGCCAGAACTCATGTCAACTCCCTGCTCTGCCAAATTCTAACTGTCCTCTGAGCCTGACATACTCACCCTGTGAATAGAGTATAGGAGAGCAGAAGTAGATGAGTCATCACAAAATGAGGCTGTTTTTGAAATTTGAACAATGAATTTTCAAGACTTTTGCATTCTATCAAATATATATCGGTACAACTGAAACAGATTTCCGGTTGGGCTGAGACTGACTCACTCTCTAACCGAACCTTTCCACCCTTTTTGGTCAGACCGAAAAGAGGAACTCGGTTCCACCGAGTCAGTTCTTAGCCACACAGGAAATCACATTGGTGAGACCGATATGACTGTTTCGGTTCCACCGAGATTTATCGGGCGGATGACAAAACCCTAGAAAATTCATCATTCAAATTTTTTTGGAGATTTGAGTGGATAGGAATACGTACAAAGGGTGTATCAAAGATAAACATGAATCTAATGCGCAAGAATTGTATGAGGAGCGCAATAGTGATCGAATCCGTACCTTAGCTTGGCGCAGATCCTCTACGACCACGACGAGGGAGTGGATTTCGTCGGCGATGGCGATTCCGAGCGGCGGAGGAGCACAGGGAGACAAGGGCGACGACTAGGGGTCTCGTGGGCTGCAGCTTAGGGTTCTGAGGCGCGACGAATGAGATTGAAATTCAAAGCATCAGGGTCCACAGCTTATATAATCACCACTGTCGGTGACACCGATTCTAATTTTTTGGTGTCACCGAGTGCCTCAACTGTCAGCTGACGGGGACACTCGGTGTAACCGAGAAAATGGAATCGGTGGTGCCAAGATTGAAAACCAGATCAACCCTAGGCATTCGGTGAGACCTAGATTTTGTGGTTGGTTCCACCGAGATGCCCTTGGCAGGTTTTAATGGTTAGTCCTTGTTGCTACGGAACTCCGAGTGCTCCACACACAAAGGGATCTAAAAGCAACATGAATAGAGTATGAGGTGATAAAGCATATATAGGTAAAGAAGTGGTCCTAGGCATTCTTGTATATAAAATTGGCAAAAGATAAATCAAAAACCAAATAGCAACAATTGGATATCCTCGAATGAGAAAATAAATGCAGACGAACATGCTCACACAATAAGATGGCAAATGAAATCATGGCAAACATGCACAAACACTCTAGCATCTAACAAGCACTTGGTCAATGACGAGGTCATCTAAATATGAGTATTTGACTGAGGAGCCAACTAAGAGTACTTGTCATAGGTCATACTCATCGTTTCAGCACAAGTGGGATTACCACTTTTACATAAAGCATTTAATGTTGTCACATTCTAAGAGATGCTTTGACTCAAGTCTTAAAGTATGGATCCCCCTTGATGTGACATCCCCCCAAAAGAGGGATAAACTAACCTTGGGTTTTGTCGATGAAGACTTCATGTTGGTAAGGTAGTGGTGGATGGTCAAGGTTGTTTAAGATCACCAAGAGTTGGGAGCATCCTTGTTGTTTCGTTACTCTTCTCACCTACATGGGTTAGTCCCAACACACAAGAGACAAACACAAGGATATCTATGGACATGGAGTGCAAAGCATGTGTAATGATGTCCTATTGATTTGTTGATTACCTTGTGCCTTGCTTATCTTTGAGGGTATGTGTGACTCCTTGATCTATTGCATAGGGTTGATGTTGATTGCAAATAGATCTTGCCAATAATGAATGTGAGTGAATTTCATTGGTGGAGTCACCCCTCAAGAACTTCCTAGTTCTTCTTCTTGGGAATCCACATCAAGTTGATGGGGATCCTTGGTGTTGAAGTAGCACTTGTAGAAGTTGAGCTTTTAGTAGCCTTGGGAACCCACTTCACCAAAGCTTGGGGTTCATCTTCATAAGAGTCAAAGTCCTCTTGGAGCTTGTTCTTGCCCTTGAGCTTGCTGTCTTGTGGTGGAAGGTCATCTTGAGTGTTTGTTCCCTTGGGAAGAGTATTTTCATACTTCTCCTTTTGAGGAACAAACTTGGGATTGGGATATTTACCTTCTACCCATTCAACTCCATTTGCGTTGAAGTAGCCAACACCGTGATTCTTCCGGTATCCTCCATGCTTGTGTACAATCTCATCAAATTGTTTGTACCCTTCAATACTCTAGCAGATACGTTTCTTCATAATTCCTTTCAATAAAGCATTTTCTTGCTCAAGGGTAACTTGGCTAAGAGAATCATCATTAGTGGAATCAATATAACTAGTAGGAGCAACATCATTGGGTTTAGCATTTTTATTGTTGCTACTAGATAAAGAACCTTTCTTTCCTTTGTTACTAGTTTGCTTAGATTTGACTTGTGGCATGAATGTAGACAAGAGTAGTCATTTGGCAATATAAGATGAAGTCTTCTTTCGGAGATCGTCATTGATAGCTTTAAGAAATTCATGCTCTTGCTCCAAATTGAGCTTCTCGAAGCGTAGCTTCTCATGAGTTCTTCCAAGCTCTCTATGATCTTCAAGAGTAGATTCATGAGCTAACGTAAGAGTGTTGAGTTCTTTAGTTAGTTATTCTATTTTCATCTTATCATCGTCAATTGACTTATCTTGACTAGCATGATAATTATCAAGTTTATTAACATCACTTGTTTTATCACATAGCAAGTCATCATCGTAAAGCGAATCATCTTCATCACTATCGAAATCAAGATCTTCGGGGTGTGATACCTTGGGGCCGTTAGACATGAAGCAACTTCCACCTCCTTCATTTAGTGAATGAAATAGATCATAGGAGTTGGTTGTCACTAGTGCAATTCCGGCAACGCCATCATCTTGAATGTAGTCAGAGTTGGAGTGATAGCTTCTCTCGGAGTGGTTGTCGGAGTCGGAGCCGGAAACCCATTCACCAACATGAGCTCGATGCTTTCTTCTTGAGTAGCTCTTGGTGTGCTTGTCCTTCTTCTCCGAGTCCCTACTTCTCCTTGAGGGTCTTTGTTCATAACGATCATCTCTACTCCTTCTCTCTCTATGAGTTGATTCGTCTCTTGAGCTTCGTCTTCTTGGTGAGACTTCTCTTCATTTGTAGGGAGCTGAGCACTCATTGGAGTAGTATCCGGACTTTCCACAATTGTAGCAGTTTTGGTCACGACTTGACGAATGCTTCTCTTCATATCTAGAGTTGGAGCTGCGATCTTTGCTTCTATTCTTGTAGAGCTTGTAGCAATTTCTTCACCACGAGGCTTATCTCTTCATTTGTGACAAGGTTGTCACTTGAGGTAGTGGGAGCATCACTTGTGGCTTTGTAAGCACTGCTGGATTTTTGATGAAGGTCTTCCTTGTCTTTGAGTGTCATCTCATGAGCAAAAATTCTACCAATCACTTCCATTGGTTTGAGATCTTTGTAGTTGGGCATCATTTGGATAAATGTGCACACGGTGTCATATCTCTCATCCAAAGCTCGCAATATCTGCTTGCTGATGAACTTGTCAATCATTTCTTCGCTTCCTAAGCCGGCAATCTCATTTGTGATGAGAACTAGCCTAGAGTATATTTCGTCGACTCCTTCACCATCCTTCATCTTGAACTTGTCAAGTTGACCTTGAAGAATATCTAACTTGGGTTCTCTCACGGACTCAGTTCCTTCGTGCATATCAACCAAAGTATCCCAAATCTCTTTTGCGTGTTCAAGGCGGCTGATTTTGTTGAATTCTTCGGGACATAGACAGTTGAAGATAATGTCACATGCTTGAGCATTGAGTTGCAAAATCTTCAATTCATCTACAGACGCTTCACGATCCGGTTCCTTTCAATCCGCAAAGAATTCACCTTGCAAGACAACATGAACAACAGCCCAGACGGCAGGATTATGATCAAGCAAATGCATTTCCATTTTTTGCTTCCAAGTAGCAAAATTAGTGCCATCAAAGTACGGACCTCTACGGTGGTAATTTCCCTCACTAGATGCCATACTTCTCCTATGTTGTGAAACTAATGCAATCGAGACGAAAGCTCTGCACTAGTAGAAAACAAACCTGTCGTCCCGAGCTTTAGTCCTGGTCTGGTCACGAACCGGTACTAAAGATGGTATTAGTCCCAGTTCGTGCAGGCTACAACGGCTAGGAATAGGGCGACCTTTAGTAACGGCTCGTGAGGGACCTTTAGTACCGGTTCGTCTCACGAGCCGGTACTAAAGGGGGCGTGGCAGGGTTTTGGTCAGACATGGGCCCCGCTTGCACCTTTAGTACCGGCTGGTGTCACCAGCCGGTACTAAAGACTTCCTACATATACGTCCACAGCCGATTTAAAGAGCTCTGTTTTCTCCCCTTTGGTCACTTCGATGTTGTGTAGTGACCATGAGCCGACAATGGATGTATGATGACCGACTAAGTCTAGGGTTTCTTAATGGCTTGCATGATTTTATTCTGGTGGCTGAGACAAATAAGCAGAATGGTTTCATGTGTTGTCCATGTCGTGACTGTAAGAATGATAGGAATTACTCTAACTCAAAAACCCTTCACTACCACCCGCTGAAGTCCGGTTTCATATCCGGATATAGCTGTTGGACCAAGCATGGAGAAAGAGGGGGTATAATGGAAGATAATGAAGAAGAAGAGGATGATGACAACTATCCTTTCGCTGATACAACAATGGGGGAAGCTGAAGAAGAGGCATCAATGGGGGAAGGTGAAGAAGAGGCATCAGATGAGCCCGCTGATGATTTGGGTCAGATCATTGCTGACGCAAAGAGAAACTGCGAAAATGATAAGGAGAAGTTGAAGTTGAAATGCATGTTAGAGGATCACAAGAAATTATTGTATCCAAATTGTGAAGATGACCAGAAAAAGCTGGGTACCACGCTGGAATTGCTGCAATGGAAGGCGAAGAATGGTGTAACTCACCAGGGATTTCAAGAATTGCTGATAATGATAAATAAGATGCTTCGAAAGGATAACGAATTGCCTGAAAGTACGTACGAAGCAAAGAAGGTTGTCTGCCCTCTAGGATTAGAGGTGCAGAAGATACATGCATGACCTAATGACTGCATCCTCTAACGCGGTTAGGAGTATGAGAATTTGGATGCATGCCCGGTATGCGGCGCACTGTGCTATAAGGTCCCCCGCGATGACCCTGGTGATGTGGAGAGTGAGTGCCACAGGAAGAGGGTTCCTGCCAAGGTGATGTGGTATGCTCCTATAATACCACGGTTGAAACGGTTGTTCCAAAACAAAGAGCATGCCAAGTTGTTGCGATGGCACAAAGAAGAACGTAAGAAAGACGAGATGTTGAGAGCACCCGCTGATGGGTCGCAGTAGAGAAAAATCGAGAGGGGGTTTGAGGACTTTGCAGCTGACGCAACGAACTTATGGTTTGGTCTTAGTACAGATGTCATGAATCGTTTAGGCGAGCAGAGCTCCAGTTACAACACCTGGCTCGTGACTCTATGTATCTACAACCTTCCTCCTTGGTTGTGCATGAAGCGGAAGTTCATTATGATGCCAGTGCTCATTCAAGGCCCTAAGCAACCCGACAATGACATTGATGTCTACCTAAGGCCAGTAGTTGATGAACTTCTACAGTTGTGGAAAAAACCAGGTGTGCGTGTGCGGGGTGCGCACACACAGAAGGAAATTGACCTACGAGCGTTGTTGTTTGTACCCATCAATGATTGGCCTGCTCTTAGTAACCTTTTAGGACATACAAATAAGGGATACAATGCATGCACACACTGTTTAGATGATACTAAAAGTATATATTTGGATAAATGTAAGAAGAATGTGTACCTAGGACATCGTCGATTTCTACCGATCAACCATATCTTAAGAAAGGCAGGCAACCATTTCAAAGGTGAGCCAGATAACCGGAAGAAGCCTGGCCTCCGTACTGGTGAATATATATTTGATATGGTCAAGGGTTCATAGGTAATCTTTGGAAAGGGTCCTAGCGGACAATCCGTTCCGAATGACGCCAACGGACACGCACCCATGTGGAAGAAGAAATCTATATTTTGGGAACTTGAATATTGGAAAGCCCTAGAGGTCCGCAATGCAATCGACGTGATGCATGTGACGAAGAATCTTTGTGTGAACCTGTTAGACTTCTTGGGCGTGTATGGAAAGACAAAAGATACACCGGAGGCACGGGAGGACAAGCAAAGAATTAATGAAAAGACGGCATGCCTCCAAAGCAGTATCAAGGTCCTGCCAGCTACGCTCTTACGAAAGAAGAGAAGGAAATCTTTTTTGAATGCCTGCTCAGTATCAATGTCCCGTCTGGCTTCTCGTCGAATATAAAGGGAATAATAAATATGGCAGAGAAAAAATTTCAAAATCTAAAGTCTCATGACTGCCACGTGATTATGACGCAATTACTTCTGGTTGCACTTAGGGGGCTTCTACCGGAAAATGTTCGATTAGCCATTGTGAAGACATGCGCATTCCTCAATGCAATTTCTCAGAACGTAATCAATCCAGAAATCCTACCAAGGTTACAGAATGACCTGGTCCAATGTCTTATCAGTTTCGAGTTGGTGTTCCCTCCATCCTTCTTCAATATTATGACCACGTTCTAGTGCACCTAGTCGAAGAGATTAACATTCTGGGTCCTGTATTTCTACACAATATGTTCCCCTTCGAGAGGTTCATGGGAGTCTTAAATAAATATGTTCATAACCGTGCTAGGCCATAAGGAAGCATCTCCAAGGGATATGGAATAGAGGAGGTTATTCAGTTTTGTGTTGACTTTTTTCCTGACATTAAGCCGATTGGTCTTCTTGAATCGCGGCATGAGGGGAGACTGGGTGGAAAAGGCACATTAGGAAAGAAAGAAGCAATAAATATGGACGAGCATTCTTTCACTCAAGCACACTACACGGTTCTACAAAATCCCACCTT
This sequence comes from Hordeum marinum, assembly GCA_022496015.1. Lineage (NCBI taxonomy): Eukaryota > Viridiplantae > Streptophyta > Magnoliopsida > Poales > Poaceae > Hordeum > Hordeum marinum. The sequence goes on from CM039678.1 coordinate 30,433,025, forward strand.
GGTGACTCCATATATGGAGGAACACAAGGATATTGTACGGTCCAAGAACCCGGAGCAGTCTGACCCCTGGATTGAATGTAAACACATGGAGACTTTTGCCAGTTGGTTGCAAACAAAGCTCATCAATGACAACGATGTTCCAGTTGAACTATACTGGTTGGCCAAGACACCAAGTTCGACTGTAACAACTTTCAAAGGGTACGAGATAAATGGGAATACATTTTACACGATCGCCCAAGATAAGAAGAGCACCAACCAAAACAATGGTGTCTGCTATGATGCAACCAACTTTGAAGACACATATTATGGTTACATAGAGGAGATATGGGAACTTGACTATGGACCTGATCTTAAGGTCCCTTTGTTTCAGTGCAAATGGGTCAAATATACTGGAGGTGGGGTATAGGTAGACCCGCAGTACGGAATGACAACAGTGGATCTCAACAATCTTGGATACACACACGACTCATTCGTCCTGGCCAATGATGTGGCTCAGGTTTTGTATGTGAAGGACATGTCTAGCAAACCGAGGAGAAAAAAAGATAAGGAAGCGAATACATCATACAATGAGCCAAAGCGCCACATTGTTCTTTCAGGGAAAAGAAAAATTGTGGGAGTGGAGGACAAGATAGACATGTCCGAAGATTATGAAAAGTTTCATGAAATCCCTCCCTTCAGAGTGAAGACTGACCCAAGCATCCTGTTAAATGATGAAGATTATCCATGGTTACGGCGCAATCATAAGAAAGGGACAAACACGCAGAAAAAGTCTTACACCGCGAGATCCCACTCTGGGATGTGACCGGCTTCACCGTCATCACTTTCTATATATTTATGTGAATGACATGCATCCATTTCCTAGCTAGCATGGTATATTTTTGTAGCAGTTTATACACGAAGTGCAGCCACTTTTTCCCGTAACCCTCTCAACTCTCTAGAAGTTGCTATGTGGGTGAAATTATGATGTCATGCCAATTTACAACCTTTTCAGAGTTCATTTGTACTGCTTTTCAAATTCAGGGTCATTTAGCTCAAAATAAATCATTAAATGCCTGAAAAATATCAAATGAAGTCAGAAAGGGTTGAAAATTGATGATGTGCCTTTGAATGGTGCATATTGAACACACAAAAAGTATGGAGTTAAAATAAGTTATTAAAAATGAAATCCTTTGTAATAGATGAGTTTTCGTCCGAAACCCTCATACTTCTTATGAGATTGTCCAGTTTGTACACGAAGTGCATCCAGTTTTTGCCGTAACCCTCTCAACTCTCTAGAAGTTGCTATGTGGGTGAAATTATGATGTCATGCCAAGTTACAACCTTTTCAGAGTTCATTTGTACTGCTTTTCAAATTCAGGGTCATTTAGCTCAAAATAAATCATTAAATGCCTGAAACATATCAAATGAAGTCAGAAAGGGTTGAAAATTGATGATGTGCCTTTGAATGGTGCATATTGAACACACAAAAAGTATGGAGTTAAAATAAGTTATTAAAAATGAAATCCCTTTGTATTAGATGAGTTTTTGTCCGAAACCCTCGTACTTCTTATGAGATTGTCCAATTTGTACACGAAGTGCATCTAGTTTTTGCCGTAACCCTCTCAACTCTCTAGAAGTTGCTATGTGGGTGAAATTATGATGTCATGCCAAGTTACAACCTTTTCAGAGTTGATTTGTACTGCTTTTCAAATTCAGGGTCATTTAGCTCAAAATAAATCATTAGATGCTTGAAAAATATCAAATGAAGTCAGAAAGGGTTGAAAATTGATGATGTGCCTTTGAATGGTGCATATTGAACACACAAAAAGTATGGAGTTAAAATAAGTTATTAAAAATGAAATCCCTTTGTAATTGATGAGTTTTCGTCCGAAACCCTCATACTTCGTTCAGACATGCATGGAAATGCCATAAACAGATTCTTTATATTTTTCTGATATTTTTTCATATATTATTTATTAACATTGGAGTCCTAAGTTTTTTCTATGATTTTCTAAAGGTTACGGGTTGTTTCTGAAAATAATAACTAATATTTAATTAAAAAACACTTTTAGTACCGGTGCTAGCCACGCACCGGTACTAAAGGTCCACCGCCCCCGCGCTCTTTTGGCAGGCCCTTTACTACCTGTGCGTGAGTAGCACCGGTACTAAAGGGTATTTAGTACCGGTGCGAGCCACGCGCCGGTACTAAAGGTCGACCGCCCCCGCGCTCTGTTGCGAGGACCTTTAGTACCGGTGCGTGGCTAGCACCGGTACTAAAGACCCTTTAGTACCGGTGCATGCCACGCGCCGGTACTAAAGGTCCACCGACCCGCGCTCTATTTGGGAGGACCTTTAGTACCGGTGCGTGGCTAGCACCGGTACTAAAGACCCTTTAGTACCGATGCGTGCCACGCACCGGTACTAAAGGTTTGTCTGGTATAAAATGATGACTTCGTCATCCCGGGCCGAGCAACGCACCGGGAGAGCTCAACTTGCGCCACCAGGCTGCCGAAATCGCCATTGCCATCGCCCTCGCCGCCGTCGCCCTTGCCGCCATCGCCCTCGTCGCCGTCGCTATCGCCGTCGTCACCCTCGCCGCCATCGCACCACCACCGTGCCATTGCCATCGCCCTCACCACCGCCGCCATCTCCCCACCACCGCCGTCGGTCGTGCCGCCGTCGCCCTCACCACGCTGCCGTCGCCCTCGCCACCGTCGCCCTCGCCTCCGATGCCCTCGCCGCGGTCTCCCTCACCGCCGTAGCCCTTGCCGCCGTCGCCCTCGCCGTCGTCACTCTCGTCGTCGTCTCCCTCGCCGCCGTCACACCACCACCGCGCCATTGTCGTCGCCCTCACCACCGCCGCTGTCGCACCACCACCGTCGTCGCCCTCACCACCGCCGTCGTCGCCCTTGCTACCGTTGCCCTCGCCGCGGTCGCCCTCGCCTACCTAGACGCCGCCCCTCGACGCCGTCGCCCTCACCACCGCCGCCGTCGCCCTCGCCGCCCTCGCCCTTGCCTACGCGGACGCCACCCCTCGTTGTCGGTCCCGTCGCCGCCGGCCCGCTCATTCCGGCCGCCGCTCCGTGATCCCGTTGCCGCCGCCCCGAGCCCATCGCCGACGACCCCGGGTCAGGAGGCTAGGTGAGAATTCTCGGCCGACCGCTCTCCCCGACGATCGCCCCGATGATCGCCGGACTAGTGTGTAGATGCTAGGGTATCTAGGGGTCCTCGACGTCGAACCCCGACACCCCGACACGACACCCCCAACACCCGACCCCGACCAGGACACACCACCCCTATTTAGTTAGTTAGTTAGTTAGGTTGTCAGATTATTAGGATTTGTGTTAATTTATGTTTAGTTTAGGTTTAATTTAGTTTTTGTTTAGTTTAGTTTTAGGTTTAATTTAGTTTGGATCCTAATGCATGTGTGACTTTCGGTTTGTCGTCGATCCTAATTTAGTTTAGGGTTTCATGTGTGTTCTTGATGGAGGAATCCCGACTGTTGTCGTGGGGGGCGCTTCCTCTTTCTCCTATTCTTTGCGATATACTCATCGATATATTGTGCAAGAAGAGGAGAGGGGAAGTGTCCATCACCGCCGGTCGAACCTATTACTGCGAGAGAGTGTCCACCAACATATATACACCACTGTATCAATGTTAGAGAGTGCGCACCAACACACCATGAGATATGTGAGAGTTATTTAAGGAAAGTCTCGACAGACCGATAGTCACACATGCATTAGGTTCCAAAGCGTGCCGTAATTCTTCATTTTGCTAGATGCTAAGTGTTAATTTTGCTAAGTGTTAATTTTGTTAAGTGTTAATTTTGCTAAGTTTTATTTAATTTGTTTTCGTAATTAAGTGTTTCTTCTCGACGTCGACGATGCCGATCCCGCATCCTCGTCGTCGAGTCGCCGGAGGAGGTCACTTTCTTGAGCCGAGGAGCCCTGTCAGGGATTGGGCTCCGCCGGGCTGGTACTGGGAGGTGCTGCCTTTCGGGCGGGGCAGCTTGGTGAGGAGCCAGCCTGTCATCGACCCGGAGGTTCTGTGGTGGCGGACGCATGGGCCACAGACGATTGAGAGGCTTGAGTCCCCCGCAGAGGTGGTACAGTACCATGTCAGCAAGGAGAACGAGCACGTCCGACGCTACATGGCAGCTTTGGAGGCCAGGTCCGACAATACCTGGCAGATTCTTCGGGGATCTCACTGGAGCTATGTTCCTGTGATGGTTCCTTCACTTTGGGTGTCCACCGCCCGCCCCGATATCCGTCGGGCGCTAGGGTTCTAGATAGATCGATATATTAGCTACTATATATGTATTATTATGATGTATTAGCTAGATCGATGGATTAGCCGATGTATTGAAAATTATCCAAGATTATGAGATGAGATCTTTTCTAAGAAATACTATATATGTATTCGATGATGCATTATTAATTAACTATCAGTTATTTTGCTTGTTGAATGCATGCTAATTTAAATACTAATTTGTTTTATCTATATTATTATGGACTAGTTATTAAGTTATGGACAATACCGGTAGAGCTCATGAAGAGGACATCTTCGACATGATACGTTCCTCCGAAAACCAAGCAGACCTTCGAGGTGAATCACATTATCATGATGATGGCTCACAATATCTGAACGATCACGGTGATGGATGTGAGACCGAGGAAGAACAACTTATGTTCAAAAATCCGGAAAAACCAAGAATGTTCGACGAGGTATATACACATCCATTAGCCTCTAGTGATCATTACATGTGTATTAATTGATTTGTGTATATATATATATATATATTAACAAATCTTTCTTATTTTAATTATCAGCCCTCCGGATCGAGCCAATCTAGTAGAAATGAATGAGGCGCTGCCAAAATATTGGACGGCAACGTAAAGCTCAATCTTGATGCTTTCAAACATAATGGCGAACCGACTCACCCTGAAGCCAATGCCAAAACATTTGTGTGTCAATGCAGAGTGGTTGTTAGGGACAGAGTCCCGATCACAATGCATGAATGGATTCAGCCAAAGGAACCAAAACCAGGAGTGAATTATGTCGATACAAGAATTAAAGATGCCCTTTGGCGAGAGCTCATGGAGCATTTCACCCTACCAGATCCTCTCTCGGAGCGTCAAAGGAACAAAGTCAAGGAGTTTGCTCTCCATAAGATGGACGGCGCGTTCCAGACTTGGAAGAAAATATTATGGACCGGGTACAACACTAGAGGCAAGAAGGCGCCCGAATTCAAAGGAATATACGAGAAGGTAAGGGATCACTGGGACGCATTTATCGAGTACAAGACATCGATAGCTGCTATGGAGAAGTCGGCAGAGAATAACATAAATGCTGAGAAAAAAAGTATCACCATAAACTAGGGACAGGTGGATACAAGTCAGCCATTCCTAAGTGGGATGCATTAGAGAATAAGATGCTTGCTGAAGGGATCACTCTAGTAACCTTCAATTGGCCCAAGAGGTGCATGAATTGGTTTTCTGCGCATGGGCGAAAGTTGGACCCAGCCACAGGGAAGATTATTGCACTGGCCAATCTGAACCATGCATCAGATGAGTTGATTCAAGCAATAAAAGATGCCCAAGAAGGTCGGTTTCACCCCGATAGAGAGAACGACGAGCTTACACGCGCCCTCAGGAATGCCGAACATGGAGGACGAACACGAGGCATGGGCGTTGTTCCGTGGTATGAGGGGTTTGCCGGATGGCAGGATAGTTATAAAAGCCATTCGAGAAAAAAGAAGGTGGAAGCAGACCGACTTTCGAAGTTGGAATAGAAGTACGAGAAGCAGCAGCTACAGCTACAGGAACTGACCCAGCAAAGGGAAACTCCGAAGTAGGAGGCAGGGGAAGAACCCGTCCCATCTACAATGCAGAAAAGCAGCTTGGGTTCCACGGGGGCACCGCTGGGTCACACCCCCGTGGATGATATCACTGAGAAGACATCTTGTGAGCTAATCCAGAAAATGAAGAACATACCCGTGCGTGTCACGACGGGCTATGCTTTACCAAATACACCTGATGTTCTCTGGCATTGCAATCCGGTTCCAGCTAGGTATGCTCGTGTTGTAGTGGACGCAATAGAGCCGGGATATGATGAACTATTGCTTGACATCCCTGGAGGTGAGGGGGAGTCCACATTGGCAGAAGCCGGCCGTGGTCTCATTCTATGGAGTAAGGACTGCATCGTCTTTCCACACTCGATGCTAAGGCCACCGGCTCCTCCGAGTATCGATGTCCAGCGCGAGGGATCCCAGCCAGAGGCATCGCAGCGCTAGCAGTCCTCCCCACCTCGCCAGCAGTCACCTCGTCAGCAGTCCTCCCCACCTCGAGCTCCCCCATAGTCGTTCCCACCTCGAGAGGCATCCCACCTCGCCAGCAGTCCTCCCCACCTCGCCATGAGTAATCCTCAGAATCTCGAGATGGAGCATGATGTGAGTCCATATCATCATCGATATCGATCTCCTTCGCGTGAGCCGACTCCACCCCGATAGCGGTCCTGCCAGCAGGGCTCCCAAAAGAGGAAGGCTACCAGCAGTCCTCTTCGGAAGAAAGCAAAGAAGAAACCTGATCCTCCAGCCAAAAGGAAGCTGCCTTATGACATGACACCGAAGGAACATAAAATTGAATGTGATCTCCAAGTGAAAGCCTTTTTTGCAAAGAAGACCGTGCCGCCAAAGGAGGTAATACCCAAGGAAGTCCAAGAGCACTTTATGGAACACTTTATTGATCGACCCCTGGCATATATCGAGCATATGCCGACGGACTATGAACGACAGATTCAGAAGGCAACTGAGCAGAGAAGTCGGCCTAGCCCAAGGAAGAAGTCGGGAAGTACAACATCAACTAGCGGGAAAACAGTTCCCCATCTCGGAGAACAATGCAAGCAATCGATCTATCCGCTCAAGGTGAGTACCAATCCAAGCAAGCAACCAATCCAACCAGTCGACGTGCAAGGCAACCCAATCGACCTCGAAGTACTAAAGGCTGCAGGTGTCACTCTTGAACAAATCCTTGGCACGGAGGAAATCCGCGAGTACGATGCAACTGAGTACGCAATGCAATATGCCGTCGGAAAACCACTTGTCACACCCGAGAAGTACAAGGAACTACCAACTGTGATGCGACGGTTGCATGATTGGTACATGCGTGAAGCAAGGCGAGGGGAGACGGCGGTCATGGTCAAAGTAAGGAAAGGGCATTACGTCAATGCATGTGACATATGTCTTGAGTTCTCAGAACTTTTCCAGTTATACCACATGGACTCTATCGACAAAACTCTCATCAGTTGCTATTGTCTATAAGTGATTTATATCTTTAGTAATTTAAGTCTCTAGCTAAGATATCATTCATTGGCTTATCCTCACTATATATGTTCTTTTCTACGCTATTATGCAGATTGAAGATGTGGGAATTTAAACAAGAGGGAATCGATGACATTGGGTTCATCGACCTAAGTACTGTTAATGGTCATGTGGTAAAACATTATGCCAAGGACACAGAAGATCTCTTGGAAAATTTTCTAGAGGCAATAATGAATACCAACAAATCTACTGTAATATTTCCTTACAACATCGGGTGAGTGTTTACTCTCTTGTATACTACAAATTCTATTGTTGCTTACTAGCTCGCTATCAAGTGTAGTTGATGAGTTATATGCGCATGCCGGCTTCATTATATAAACTTCTGCGCAGAGACCACTATATCCTCCTATATATTATCCTCGCGGATGGACTTGTTCAAGTGTACGACTCACTAGATACACTAGAACAATCATACGTGAACTTGTATTTTATGATAGAACGGTAATTTCAATCTTTATCGACCTCGCTTTCTTTCATTATTTCCTGATATCAAAAGTAATTATAATAACTCTTTCATTCTTTTTCTTTGCCAGGTAGTGTTTGGAAAAAGATGATAGAAAAAAACCATCACGGTCGTCAATGGAAACCGAAGCTGAAGTGGAAAAAGATGTAGGTAATTAAGTAGTACTACTAGGTCCGCGCATCTCATTAATTCTATTTTCAATACCATTATCATGCTCAATTATTAAATATCTTATTCAATTCTATTCTTTTGCAGAGTGCACGAAGCAGCCATAGGGGACAAATTTATGTGGATATTTCCTCTGCGAGAACATTTGCATCCAGACCGAAAGTCATATACGACGCAGAGCAGCATGTGAAAGACAACTCCAGGTTTGGCAGATGACGTCAAAGCTCTCACCCGAGAAACGCTTTGTAGCACTTCAAGAGGAATTTGCGGCATTTCTTCTTCAACATGTCATTCATGTAAACGGAGAGCACTATTCCTTACCGTCGCCTCAGTAATGCCATCAAATCAGTAGTAGAGAACCGAGACTTCATCCGGAGCACTAGCTAGCTAGTCCCAGCCGGGTTTTGGGCCTTAAGTCAATTATAAGTCCCGAATTTATATGGATGTGTAATTCCATTTGTATATATATACTATGTATGAGATATTGTATATTATATTACATATATATATGCATGAACTTATGTACTGTTTACAGTATGTAGCACCATAAAATAAATTTGAAATGAATGGAAAACACAAAAAAATAGAGAGGAAAATTAAAACCTAATTAAAAGCTAAAACAAAAAAAAAACAGAAGACTTAGTACCGGTTGGTATCACCAACCGGTACTAAAGGTCTTCCACCACCAGTCCACGCAGGCAGCCACGTGGAGGGCCTTTAGTACCGATCCGTGGTCCAAACGGTACTAAAGGTCTGGACCTTTAGTCCCGACCCGTTAGTACCGGTTGGGGAACCGGTACTAAAGGTCCATCCGGCCCGGGACTATAGGCCTGTTCTGCACTAGTGTGATACCACTTGTAGGATCGAAAGTAGGTCTAGAGGGGGGTGATTATACTACTTGATCAAATAAAAGTTTTGCCTTTTTCACACTTTTAGTTCTTGGCAAGTTTTAGCATTCATAGCATATCAAGTAACACGCTACACATGCATGTCTAAGTGTGTAGCAGCGGAATGTAAAGACATTACACATGTAAATAAAGAGAATGTAAGGAAATTAAACACAAGTGATGACACTATGATTTTTCCTGTGGTTCCGATAGGTGGTGCTATCGTACGTCTACGTTCGTGGAGTCTTCAACCCACGGAGGGTAACGGTCGCGAGAGTCCATGGAGGGCTCTACCCACGGAGGGCTCCACGAAGAAGCAACCTTGACTATTCCATGCGGCTTCCTTCCACGAAGGACTAGCTTCACTATGGGTAGATCTTCACGAAGTAAGCGATCTCCTTGCCCTTACAAACTTTTTGGTTCACTCCACAACACAAAGCAGGAGGCTCCCAAGCGACACCTAACAAATCTAGGAGGCACCACCCTCCAAAAGGTAATAGGATCGTTAATGACGATGAACTCCTTGCTCTTGTTCTTCAAGATGATAGACTCCTCAACACACAATCACTCTCTCACAGATTTGGCTTGGTAGACGATATGGATTGTTGGAATGCAACTTGGGGAGGCAAGAAATGAAGAGCCATATGGTTGGAGTGGAAGGCCTTGACCTCAACACAAGGGTAGGTGGTCTCGGAATCTCGATATAATTTTTATTATATTTGAGATGATTTGTACTTTTGATGTGATCCTTTTTGAAAAAAAGAGTTGAGAAACATTTTCCCCATCTTCTTAATAAGGCCTTAAACCACACTTGTCATCCTCTTTTAACCCCTTAACCCTAGCTCTCCTCCCCTATCTCTGTCTTCATCCCCCTTTCACTTTCGCTCTCCCACCCGGAGAAACCAGGCGATAATCCGGCCAACGCAGCCATGCGCCCGCTTATGCACCCCGTACGCCGTACGTAAAGATAGCACTGTCGAGAACGGACTTGATGTGGGTGTAATCCTTTTTCTTCATGTTCCTCCACGAGTCCAAGTAAAGAGCATGGGAGAATCGGGGGTAAAGGATGATGAGGATGGCACGCCCGTCGCTGCGCAAAATGAGTACACCAAAAATTAGCTTCCACGTGTGCAAATGAAATGATTGAAATTGAAGGAAGGATATCCGCGCAGATAAATAACATGGGATGATAAGGCATGAGAATCGTCTCCTTGTCCTTATTGCCGACCATGAAATTGGCAATGTAGTTACTCGCGTATTCATGGTGCTTTTCGCAGACTGCCAAGAAGCTCTCGTTCATGAAGTATGGGTCAGCGACACAGATATAAGGTATCTGCTCAATCCTAATTATGTAGTCATGTACAAGGCAAAAAGGCAGACAAATGTAAAATCTAGTTTTTTCAAGTGAAACAGGTCGAAGATGTAATCTAATCGAAGGAAGAAATTTTCCGCGGGGAAAGTTTTGATGTACAACTTTTGCTGCGGCACGTTAACCACATAGAGCGGGTATCCTGGATTTTGCGAGGCGATCAGGCTTTTCTCTCTTCATAGTACAACATCATGAAGTCTCCTGAGATCGCCGTATATGGCCTCTACTGCTGCCTTAGGTAGGATTGGTTCATCGGGGATATGTTATTTCGCCGCACCCATGACAGGTATCTGGTCTTGAACCCGAGGGTGCGGAGGCGGCTGGATCATAGAAGAAGCTTTGTTGCCTTTCCTCGCTCTCTTCCTATGCTTCTTTGGTACTAGAAGCTCGTCTATAATACATTCAGCCTCGAGAGGCGGCAACTCAGGCACCGACGCACGATGCTCAAACCATGAGTACTCATACTGCTGAGCCATCAATCCTCCATCGTCATAGGCGCCAATATTGAGATACTGTAGAGTGTCATCATCATCCTCGATGGCACCGATATCATGCATTGCTTCTTCGACGACGGCGACATCATCAGCGACTAATGGGGCCTCTTCCTCACCACGTCCGCTATCACCCGACACAACAGGCGACGCTAATTGGGTAGGTGGGGTGTTGATGTTCATACCTTGTTGAGCCTGCATGGTAGTGGGTGTGCTCCTGTCCGCCTCCAGACGAAGCAGACTCTTTCGCCACAACAGGACCCACCTCTTGCAATTGCCAAGCCATCATGGGGTCTCGACGTCATCTCCCCCTAGTACCGAAGGAGCCAAATTAACGTGGCCCGGTTTGACACTGGCCACGGAAACCCTGATGACATCAGGGGGGATCGTCTAGCTGTGGAACAATTTTTCCTTCGGCTTTACTATCGTCGCCTTCCCCACGTTCACCTTCTGGCCGCTGATGGTGTAAAATATGGTGCACGGGGTTAAGTCGGCCTGCAAAGACATGTCTGCGACGTGAGACATCCGAAAGGCAACAGAAACAGGAGATTATACATTTATTTAAGAGGGCCGGTCTGACAGGTACCGTGAGGGCATCGAGCTCAGCCAAAGACGAAGCACCGCCGAGCACGTCCGAGACGGCGGATGGGCTGCTATGAGCAGGTGCGGGAGCCGGTGCAGGAGCTGGTGCGGGAGCCGGTGCAGGAGCAGCTGCAGGAGCCGGTGCAGGAGCAGGTGCTGGTGCAACTCTAGTCTACCTTCTCGTTAACATGATGGAAAGGAGAAAGTCTGCTGCCTCTTTATTTGCAAATTACCTGCTCCAACTGACTACTGCCGGAACCAAGACACCTTACGAAGCTACAATCTCCTGTTCTACGACAGCTACCGTTGCTACGATTGTCTCAACTGATTTCTTATCAATCGCAATCGTAACCTTCTTGTCGATGTTTTCTTCATTTCACCTCCGTCTTTCCTTCCTCTCTTTCGTGGTCTCACGGTAGTACTTCTTCCACATGGTGCCATCTCCTATGTCGTGCACGCCTCCATACGATGGCCGAGTGTCCACCGAGAGTCCTTCCAATATGTTCAAGGCCCAGTTGAATGGGGTGTCCCACTTGGGCATCGCCAATGCCTTAGACGGCGAGTCGCTTTCGGCCGCAATCCTGTGCTGCTCTCTCTGCAAAAGGAACAAGGATCATTTACAAATATGACTAAACGTGTCGTCAAATTGATAAGAAGCTAAAATTAGGGGGTAAATTAAAAATTACCAGCATTCTCATGAAATCCATCGTGACCGCGTCCATCTCAAAAACCTTCTAGCCTGGTTCCCAATGGTATAGGTCCCTGAGGATGTCACGCTCCTGCGGGACGGTGAACTCCGCCAAGGGCCTGGGATGCCAAGACTTTCGCGTTCCGTGTCCTCCTTGGCCCATATGGACCTCTTCCCCGTGTAATCACGACTTCTGAGGTGGTGGCAACCCATGTTCCAATCTTGAAGCCCCTTCATGTACTCCGACTTTTCTTTGGCAGCTTCGGCAACGCAAGCCGCCTTGAATATTTCAAACTGCTCTTCCGTAATTGTCGGATTATCCTTTACAATCTCGGAGTAGGGTTCCTTTATGTCGATGATCCTTGCTTTCACCCTTACTTTCCAGGCGAACAACGTGCCCCTAAACTTAATCATACAAAGATCTAACAACTCATCATCATCATCTTAATCATACAAAGTTAAAGGCTCATAAAACAAAAAAAGATAAAATGACATAGTCCTCCCTCATAGGACCTAGTCCTCCCTCCTTGGTAAGATGACATAAAAAGAATAACACCTATGTCTTCATGATGAAGAAAAGAGATCCAATGGTCTCCAACTTGTGGCTTGCGATCCTTCTTTATTTGTCCGCATGCTTCAATTTGGAGCCGTCTTGGTGGTTTGCGCTCAGTCGATTATGCAAAAGAGAACTCGGGATGGAAGGGGCTCTTAATTATCATATTACCTTCGGGTTATATAAATGGTGGCACAGCTTCATATGGCAATTTCTGTTGAAGAACATAATAGTATCCTAGTTAGCAATGTAATCAATACCATTTACGCAATAGTACTAGTGTACTTAATTATCAACTCTTACCAAAATATTGCGAATGTCATCCGCCCTCAACCTATGTACTAGTGTCCTGTACAATGTATAATTTGGGTCAATTCCCAAATTATACAGGAAGATGTCCCTACCAACTAGGACACCAATAACAAAGTAGATAAGATCCAAGTTAGATGTGATCCATAAGTGTAGTGTGTCATGTCGATTATATTTTGTGTTTCACTCGAAGAAACGAAATAAGCTGTAAATTAAAAATTAACAAATTTAGTACGGATGAACACCAAATATTTTCATATATAGAATGCAAATTACTTGACAAATACGTATGGTTCACAAACTCACATGGAGTTAAAACAGGAAGCATATCAACATCCACCCAAATGTTGATGTTTCCTTAAATATGATCTTCAGGACGAAGATCGAAGGTTATTTCCATATCATCCTGAAATCCATGTGCCTTGCAAAGAGCTTCCCAATTTGAGCACCCTAATTATGTGTTATTATGTGCATTCATTACTTTCACAAGAAATGCGTGACCATGTTTAGTCTTCAGGTTGGCTGTCCTTGTCTCTAAATTCTCGTGCTCTTCGAAACTGAGTCTCTCCAAGAAATACCGTCTTGCATGATAGGGGACGAACTTGTCGAATTGTATAAAATAGAAATTACGCATTGATGGAAAGAAACATAAATCATGCTTAATTACGAAAAAACAGTTGTCGTTGTTCGGTACCGTTGAAATATCAAAGTCCTCGTAAAGCTTCATGGTGAAGAATCTGTCGTCCCGCAGCCCAGGCTGGTCACAAAGACCCTTATCTTCACCGCAAAATTCACACGCTTGGATCCTATCATCGTCTGATGACGACGACATTTCCTGTGTTCATGATTCAAGAATTACGGGACGCTTTGGATCCTAATGCATGTGTGACTTTTGGTCCGTCGAGGCTTTCCTTAAATAGCTCTCATATCTCATAGTGTGTTGGTGTGCACTCTCTCACACTGATATGGTGGTGTATATATGTTGGTGGACACTCTCTCACAGTAATAGTTCGATTGTCGGTGATGGATGCCCCAACTCTTTTCTTCTTGCGCATTATACCGACGAATATATTGCAAAGAAGAAAAGAAAGATGAGGCGCCACCCACGACAACAGTCGGGATTCCTCCATCAAGAACGCACATGAAAGTCACACAAGGAACACCGACAGACCAAAATTCACACATGCAATATACCGATAAAATATCACTAATACATATATAATGAACTCGAATATAATATCACTAATACATCATCTCGAAGGTTTATAAGCGTTGAAGGTTTAGTCCCACCTCGCTAGCCGAGAGAGCTCGGGAGTGGTTTATAAGCGTTGTTGCGCATACCCTCCCGAGCTCCTCTCAACTAAAGGATTTTGGGCCTAATTTGTCACTGCCTGTGGGCCTATTGGGCCTTCTGCGGGCCTCAATCCTGGCCCAACAAGCTAGTTGGGTTTCCAGTCGTATTCATGTCGTGGTGGCCCATAAGGTGCCATTTTGTAAAAAACAATTTCATATTGTTGTTTTATTTTTTTCTTTATTATTTTTATTTTTTTCCTACTTACCATTTTTCAGTGATCATTTTTGCTTTTAGGTCACAAAAATTATAAAATTTGAATAGTTTAAATTTGAATTTTTTGAAATTTGTTTGAATCACTAGTTTGTAAATAACTTTACTAAAAAAATAGATTTTTGAGTGATTCTTTTCCTGGTATTTGGTAAGTTTTAGGTTATTTTAAATGTCTATTTTAATCAAAAATAGAGTTGGTTATTTTAGTTTGCTATTAAATTTTCTAAGAAAAAAAATTCTTTATGAAAATTCTTTTTGCTATTAACTTTTTGAACACAAAATACTTTGATAATTTCAGTTGCATAAATATTATATAATTTTAGTTTAAAAAATACTAGAGGTTTATAAAAGTTTTTCAGTTGATTCCTTTCGCTATTAGAGTTTTATAAAAGCTTTTTAGTTCATTCTTTGAGCTAAATGGCCCTGAAATAGAAAAGCACTACAAATTAACTCTGAAAAGGTTGAAAATTGACATGGTATCATCATTTCACCCACCTGGAATGTGCTAAAAAGTTGAGATGGTTGCAGAAAAATTTGGATGCACTTTGTGTACAAAACGAACAATCTCTTTCGAAGTATCAGGCTTTCAGACGAAAACTCATCTGTTACAAAGGGATTTCATTTTTTGAACTTATTTGAACTCCAAACTTTTTGTGTGTTCAAAATGCACCATCCAAAGCCACATCATCAATTTTCAACCAGATCTGGCTTCATTTGGTATTTTTGATGCATTTACTGATTTTTTGAGCTAAATGACACTGAAATTGAAAAACACTACAAATGAATGCTGAAAAGTTAGAAATCTGGCATGGTATCATCATTTCACCCACATAGCATGTGCTAAAAAGTTTAGAGGGTTACGGCAAAAAAATGGATGCACTTCATGTACAAAACGGGCTATCACTTTCGAATTATCAGGGTTTCGGACGAAAACTCATCTGTTATAAAGGGATTTCATTTTTTGAACTTATTTGAACTCCAGACTTTTAGCGTGTTCAAAATGGACCATTCCACATCATCAATTTTCAACCCTATCTGGCTTCATTTGTTATTTTTCATGCATTTACTAATTTTTTGAGCTAAATGACCCTGAAATTGAAAAGCACTACAAATGAACTATGGAAAGGTTGAAAATCGGCATGGTATCATCATTTCACCCACATAGCAAGTTCTAAATAGTTGAGAGGGTTACAGCAAAAACTGGGTGCACTTTGTGTACAAAACGGAGAATCTCTTTCGAAGTATTAGGGTTTCAGACGAAAACTCATCTGTTACAAAGGGTTTTCATTTTTTTGAACTTATTTGAACTCCAGACTTTTGTGTGTTCAAAATGCACCATTCAAGCCAAATCATCAATTTTCAATCCTTTCTGGCTACACTTGGTATTTTTCATGCATTTACTGATTTTTTTTGAGCTAAATGACCCTGAAATAGAAAAGCACTACAAATGAACTTTGAAAAGGTTGAAAGTTGGCATGGTACCATCATTTCACCCACAGAGCATGTGCTTACAAGTTGAGACGGTTACGTCAAAAACTGGATGCACTTCGTGTACAGAACGCACAATCTCTTTTGAAATATCAGGGTTTCGGACGAAAACTCACCTCTTACAAAGGGATTTCATTTTTTGAACATATTTGAACTCCAGACTTTTTGTGTGGTCAAAATGTACAATTCAAAGCCATATCATCAATTTTCAACCCTTTCTGGCTTCATTTGGTATTTTTCGTGCATTTACTAATTTTTTGAGCTAAATGACCTTGAAATTGAAAGGCACTACAAATGAACTCTGGAAAGGTTGAAAGTTGGCATGGTATCATCATTTCACCTTGAGAGGGTTATGGCAAAAACTGGATGCACTTCGTGTACAAAACGGACAATCTCCTTCAAAGTATCACAGTTTCGGACGAAAACTCATCTGTTAAAAAGGGATTTCATTTTTTTAACTTATTTGAACTCCGGACTTTTTGTGTGTTGAAAATGCACCATTCAAGGCCACATCCTCAATTTTGAACCCTTTCTGGCTTCATTTGGTATTTTTCATGCATTTACTATTTTTTGAGCTAAATAACCCTTAAATTGAAAAGCACTTCAAATGAACTCTAAAAAGGTTGAAAGTTGGCATGTGATACTTCTCGAGCAAGCGTTGGTTTCCCATGAAGAGGAACTGTTTGATGCAGCAAAGTAGATAAGTATTTCACTTAGTTTTTGAAAACCAAGGTATCAATCGAGTAGGAGATACAAGCGAGCCACCAATAGATATACCTGCATAAGGAATCAAACTCTTGCACCCAACGCTATAAAGGGGTTGTGAATCCCTACACGGTTATTTGCAAGGATGAGAACTAGTAGAGATAGATATAATAGGACGCTTGAGCGGAAAGTAAAACTCAAAGTAAAAACAATGCAGCAAGTATTTTTGGTGTTTTTTGTTTTAGATCTGAAAATATAGTATGGAAAATAGACCCCGGGACCATAGGTTTCACTAGATGGCTTCTCCTCATGATGGCAAGTATTACGGTGGGTGAACTAATTACTGTTGAGCAATTGATAGAAAAGCGAATAATTAGTAAGATATCCAAGTCAATGATTATACATATAGGCATCACGTCTGTGACAAGTATACCGAAACAATTCTGCATCTACTACTATTACTCCACACATAGACCGACTCCTGCCTGCATCTAGAGTATTAAGTTCATGAAGAACAGAGTAACGCATTAGGTAAGATGACATGATGTAGAGGGATAAACTCAAGCAATATGATGAAAACCCCATCTTTTCATCCTTGATGGCAACAATACAATATGTGCCTTGCTACCCCTACTATGTCACTGGGTGAGCACACCGCAAGATTCAACCCAAAACTAAGCACTTCTCCAATTGCAAGAATTACCAATCTAGTTGGCCAAAGCAAATCAATAATTCGAAGAGATTTGCAAAGATATGAAATCATGCATATAACAATTGAGGAAAGACACAAATAATATTCATGGATAATCTGAAAATAAACCCACAATTCATCGGATCTCAACAAACACACCGCAAAAGAGTATGACATCAAATAGATCTCCATGAAGATCATGAAGAACATTGTATTGAGAAGCAAAGAGAGAGAACAAGCCATATAGCTACTAGCTATGGACCCGTAAGTCGATGGTGAACTACTCACGCATCATCAGACGGGCAATGGAGTTGATGTAGATGCCCTCCGTGATCGAATCCCCCTCCGGCAGATTACCGGAAAAGGCTCCAAGATTGGATCTCTCGAGAACGGAGGCTTCTGGCAGCGAAAAAGTGTTTTCGTGGCTCTTTCTGATAATGATGGAATATTTGGGTATTTATAGGCTGAAGATTAGGGTTAGAGGAGGTGCCAGGGGCCCACAAGCCTCCCCAGCGTGGGTGCCCCCCTGGCCGTGGCAAGCAGGCTTGTGGTCCCCTGGCAGCTCCTCTCCCTTGGTTCTCAAGTCTCATGGCTTCCATATTTTCCAGAAAAATTCTTTCCGGAGGTTTTATTCTGTTTGGACTCCATCTAATACTCCTTATCTGCGAAACTCAAAAACAAGGAAAAAACAGAAACTGGCACTAGGCTCTAGATTAATAGGTTAGTCCCAAAAATAATATAAAATAGCATGTTAATGCTTGTAAAACATCCAAAACAGATAATATAATAGCATGGAACAATCAAAAATTATTGATACGTTGGAGACGTATCAGCATCCCCAAGCTTAATTCCTGCTCGTCCTCATGTAGGTAAATGATAAAAACAGAATTTTTGATGTGGAATGCTACCCAACATATTTATCGATGTAATATTCTTTATTTTGGCATGAATATTCAGAGCCGTTAGATTCAAAACAATAGACTAATATTGACATAAAAAAATAATACTTCAAGCACACCAACAAGGTAATCGTGTCCTTTCGAAATAACATGGCCTTAGAAAGTTATCCCTAAAAAATCATATGGTCTGGCTATGCTCCATCTTCCCCACACAAAGTATCAAAATCATGCACAACCCGGATGAACAAGTCAAGCAATTGTTTCACACTTTTGGTGTTCTCAAACCTTTTCAACTCTCACGCAATACATGAGCGTGAGTCATGGATATAGAACTATAGGTGGAATAGAATATGGTGGGTTTGCAAGAAAAAAGGAGAAGATAGTCTCACATCAACTAGGCATATCAACGGGCTATGGAGATGCCCATCAATAGATATCAATGTGAGTGATTAGGGATTACCATGCAACAAATGCACTTAGAACTATAAGTGTATGAAAGCTCAAAAAGAAAACTAAGTGGTCGTGCAAAATGAATATCCACTAGTTATATGAAAGTGACAAAATAGGAGACTCTCTATCATGAAGATCATGGTGCTTCCTTGAAGCAAAAGTGTGGAACAAGATGTTGGGGAACGTTGCTTGGGTAACAAAAAAATTCCTACACACACGCAAGATCTACCCATGGTGATGAGCATATACGAGAGGGAGAGTGGATCTACATACCCTTGTAGATCGCTAAGCAGGAAGCGTTAAGAAACGCGGTTGGTGTAGTCGAACGTCTTCGCGATCCAAATCGCCGAGCATCCTGCTATCTCATCACGATCCGTCCCGCGATCCAATCATGATCCGTCCCATGATCTCATCACGATCGGTCCCGCAATCCAATCACGGATCATCTCGCAATCTTGATCACGGTCCTTCCGATCTAGTGTCGAACGGATGGCACGTTCGCGTTCAGCACACGTACAACACGATGATGATCTCCGCCTTCTCGATTCATCAAGAGGGAGCGGAGAGGTAGATGAGTTCTCCGGTAGTGCGAGTGCGTGGCAGCGATGGCGGTGGAACAATTCCAACAGGGCTTCGCCTAAGCACCGTTGAAACGATGTAGAGGAGAAACTACGTTCTAGAGGAGAGGGTAGCACGTGGCTATTAGGGTTTGATTTTTCCTCTAAATCTTCTAGTATATATAGGAGGTAGTTAGGAGAGGAGGAAGCCTCAAACCCTCAAGGTTTGGTCGGAATTGGAGGTGGAGGAGACCTACTCCAATCCTATTAGGATTAGGATTCCTCCTATCCACTTGGAAACTCTTTCCACATCTCCACCTTTTGGGGTTTTCCCACCCCTAGCCGCATGGGCCTAAGTGAGGGATTAGTCCAGCCCACCAGCGGCTGGTTTGAATCCTCCCATAGCCCATGAGGTCCTTTGGGTCGAGACACCCCTCCCGATGGTCCCCCAGCACCCTCCCGGCACTCCCGGTACACTACCGATGAGCCTGAAACTTTTTCGGTGACCAAAACAGGACTTCTTATATATCAATCTTTACCTCCGGACCATTCCGGAGCTCCTCGTGACGTCTACGATCTCATCCGGGACTCCGAACAACCTTCGGTCACCACAATACATAACTTTATACTACTGAAACATCACCGAACCTTAAGTGGGCAGACCCTGCAGGTTCGAGAACTATCTAGACATGACCAAGACACCTCTCTGGTCAATAACCAATAGTGGGACCTAGATGCCCATATTAGTTCCTACATATTCTACAAAGATCTTTATCGATTGAACCTCTATGTCAAGGATTCAGTTAATCCCGTATGTTGTTCCCTTTGTTCTTCGGTATGTTACTTGCCCGAGATTCGATCGTCGGCATCTCCATACCTAGTTCAATCTTGTTTCCGGCAAGTCTCTTTAACTCATTCCGTAATACAAGATCTCATGGCTAACACTTAGTCACATTGCTTGGAAGGCTTATTGTGATGTTGTATTACCGAGTGGGCCCTAAGATACCTCTCCGTCACACGGAGTAACAAATCCTAGTCTTGATCCATGCCAACCCAACAGACACCCTCGGAGATACCTGTAGAGCACCTTTATAGTCAACCAGTTACGTTGCGACGTTTGATACACACAAGGCACTCCTCCGGTGTCAGTGAGTTGCATGATCTCATGGTCATAGGAACAGATACTTGACATGCAGAAAATAGTAGCAATAAACTGACACGATCATATGCTATGTTTATAGTTGGGTATTTTCCATCACATCATTCTCCTAATGATGTGATCCCGTTATCAAATGACATATCATGTCCATGGATAGGAAACCTTAACCATCTTTGATCAACGAGCTAGTCTATTAGAGGCATACTAGGGACTTGGTGTTGTCTATGTATCCACACATGTATCTGAGTTTTTGATCAATACAATTCTAGAATGGATAATAAACGATTATCATGAACAAGGAAATATGACAATCACTAATTTGTTATTGCCTCTAGGGCATATTTCCAACAAAAGATAGTAGAAATAGTCGCTTCTATCTTTCTCTCATTATATATATATATATATTGGTGGGCCTCTTTGGCGTCTTTTATGTTTTTGTTTGGGCTTCGCTGGCCTCTTTTATTTTTTGTGAAGTCTGAATACTCGTCCCAACTTGTGAGGGAGTCATAGACTCCATCATCCTTTTCTCTTATGGGACAATGCTCTAAAAATCATCACAGTTTTATTTAATGACAACTCAAAGAAAAATAAATTAGAACTCGATTCCTATGACAAGATAAAACTCGATATGCAATATGAAGTGATGATGCTAGTCATAGAAAAACTACATGGTGGAAGTTGCATGGCAATATATCTCGGAATGGCTATGGAAATCCCATAATAGGTAGGTATGGTGGCTGTTTTGAGGAATATATGGTGGCTTTTTTGAGGAAGGAGGGTTTGATGTACCGGCGAAAGTTGCACGGTACTAGAGAGCTAGCAAAGATGGAAGGGTGAGAGTGCGTATAATCCATGGTCTCACATTAGTCATAAAGAAATCACATACTTATTGCAGAAGTCTATTAGTCATCAAACAAAGCATTAGACGCATGCTCCTAGGGGATAGTTTGGTAGGAGTTAACCATCACGCACTCCCGACCATCACACAAAGGTCGACAATCATTAGACAAGTCATGCTCTGACTTTGTTATAGCGGTTCACCATACGTGCATGCTACGGGAATCACAAGCTTTAACACACGTATCTCTTCATTTCACAACTACTCACTAGCATGACTCTCATATTACCATCCCTATTATATCAAAACTATATGAAAGGAATCCAACTTCTCATAGTTGTTAATGCACTTAATATGAAAGTTTTTATTGTATCCCTCTTGGATGCCATTATATTAGGACTAAATTCATAACCTAAACAAATTACCTTGTTATTTTAATAAACTCTTAAAATAATATAAGTGAGGAACGAGAGTTCAAGAATTACTATAAAATATAACACCACCATGCTCTAAAAAGATATAAGTGAAGCACTAGAGCAACATTGCCAATCTCAAAAGATATAAGTGAAGCACATAGAGTATTCTAACAAATTCACGATTCAGCGTGTCTCTCTCTAAAGATGTGTGCAGCAACGATGATTGGGGCAAACTAACAAGCAAAGACTCATATCATACAAGACGCTCCAAGCAAAACACATAACAAGTAAATTTACCGATGGATTGAAGGCGAAAGAGGGGATGCCTTCCGGGGCATCCCCAATCTTAGGCTCTTTATTATCCTTGCATATGACGTGGGGTTCCATGGGCATCCCCAATCTTAGGATCTTGCCACTATTTATTCCATAGTCCATCAAATCTTCACCCAAAACTTGAAAACTTCACAACACAAAACTCAACAGAAAACTCATGAGATCCGTTAGTATAAGAAAAATAAATCACCACTTTAGGTACTGTTGTGAACTCATTCATTATTTATTTGTGTAACACCTAATGTATTCTAACTTCTCCATGACTCATACGCCCCGATACGACCCATATAGATACATCAAAATAAGCAAACAACACAAAGAAACAGAATCTGTCAAAAACAGAACAGTCTAGGGACATTTGTATATAAATCCTCTGTAAAAATTTCAGATCAATTTTACAGCCTAAAAAATTCAGAAAAGTCCTAGACTGAGCGCAAAAGTTTCTATTTTCCAGGAAGATCAAATCAACAACTACCATAGATCACCCCAAAGGTTTTACTTGGCTCAAACACTAATATAAAGACAAAAACACAATTACTACAGAATTAATAATGTGCCAAACACACCAAAATAGAATCAAAACAACTGAAAGTAAAATAAAATAGTGTTGCCTCCCAACAAGCGCTATTGTTTAACGCCCCTAGCTAGGCAAAACGCAATAGATCTGGGTATTGTCATCTTTGGTATGCAATCCATAAGTAGCTCTCCTGATAGATTCATAAGGTAGTTTTATTTTATTTCTAGGAAAGTGTTCCATACCCTTCCTTAATGGGAATTGGAATCTAATATTCCATTCCGTCATATAAATAATTGCACCAATCGTTCTAAGGAAATGTCTACCAAGAATAATAGGACATGTAGGATTGCAATCTGCATCAAGAACAATGAAATCTACGGGCACATAATTCCTATTTGCAAAAATAAGAACATCATTAATTCTTTATATAGGTTTCTTTATAGTGGAATCCGCAAGATGCAAATTTACGGAGCAATCATCAAATTCACAGAAACCTAACACATCACGTAAAGTTTTTGGAATAGTGGAAACTCTACCACCCAAATCACACAAAGCATGGCACTCATAATATTTAATCTTAATATTAATAGTAGGTTCCCACTCATCATAAAGCTTTCTAGGTATAGAAACTTCCAACTCAAGTTTTTCTTCAAAAGCCTTCATCATAGCATTAACAATATGTTTAGTAAAAGCCTTGCTTTGATTATAAGCATGAGGACAATTCAACATGGATTGCAACAAGGAAATTCAGACAATCAACTAGCAGCTACCATAATTGAAGTGTTTGAAATCCAAAGGAGTGGGTTCATTGCTATTTAAAGTTTTGATATCTTGAATCCCACTTTTATCAAACTTAGCATCAATATCTAAAATCTCCGAATCATTGGGACTCCTTTTAACTAAAGTTGAATCATCTCCAATCCCATTAGTATTAACATTGCAAAAAAGATTCAATAGGAGACACATCAATCACTTTAAGATCTTCATCAATATAATCACGAGAGCATACTTTTTTAGGCCATTCACGCATAGCACGAACTCTAGCGGTTCCTTCCTTACATTCATCAATGGAAATTCTCATAGCTTGTAAAGACTCATTAATATCATGCTTCGGTGGAATAGATCTAATTTTTAAAGAATCAATCTCAAGATAAATTTTATCAACGTTCCTAGCCAAATCATCAATCTTGAGCAATTTTTCTTCAATCATAGCATTGAAACTTTTTTGCATACTAATGAATTATTTAATATTACTCTCAAAATCAGAGGTTATATTATTAGAAGTTCCATAAGAATTTCTGTAGGAATTACCATAATTATTAGAGGAATTACTAGGAAACGGTCAAGCGTTGAAATTACCTCTATTAGCGTTATTACCAAAATTGTTCCTACCAACCAAATTCACATTCATAGATTCATTATTATTTCCAATCAAAGAAGAAAAAAGCATATCATTAGGATCAATAGGATCACTCTTACTAGCAAACAATTTCATCAATTCATCCATCTTTTCACTTAAAGTATTAATTTCTTTAATAGCATGCACTTTTTTAGTTGTCGGAGATGTTTCGGTGTGCCATTGAGAGTAATTTTCCATAATATTATCTAGGAGTTTAGTAGCTTCTCCTAATGTGATTTCCATAAAACTGCCACCTGAGGCGGAATATAGGAGATTCCTATAAGCAAAATTGAATCCAGCATAAAAATTTGTATAATCACACTACTACAAAATAGGCTGTTAGTGGCGCACCCGTTTTTAATATTCATGGCGCACTATGGGTGCGCCACTATTAACACGCCACTAGTAACAAATAGTAATGGCGCACCTCTGGTGCGCCATTAGTATCCCAGATAATAGTGGCGCACCACAGAGTGCGCCATTACTATGTCCAATAGTGCGCTATTAATATGCCTCCTAGGGGCCCATATTTGCCTCCACCTATGCCCCCAGGTGCGCCATTACTATGCCCCATAATGCGCCACTGGTATTTGGCCCTGGGGCGCCACTAATGCTCAATATGGTGCGCCACTACTATCAATATTAGGAATTATTATTTTTCACTTTTCTGGTATTTGCACAGGTTACAAAATACGTTATAGCACAGAATATAAACATCACACAATGGAATTCATCATATTAGTCTCCAAATTCTAAATAGCGAACAAAGTTCAAACATTAGCCAAGTTTAGGTCTTGAGACATTAGTAAAGTTCATCGTATTACCCGAGTTTATCGTCACATTACAAAGTTCATATCGATCATCTAAACTACTACCACATAGAAGAGAGCTGCGGTCACGATGAGCATCATCGCGATGAAACTGGTCTTCATACGGTTCCTCCTCCGCTCCCTCCTCTCTCCCTCTAGATAGTGCGCGTAAATAGCTTCCGCCTCTGACCTAGTGGTGTACCCTTTGTAACTATTACCGCTGAAACTGTGAACCTGTCTCCGACAATCCTCCCAGTCATCGTAGACTCCGGGAACCTTACCCTTGTACACGACATACGACGGCATCTCTATGCACTAGACAAACAAAACGTTAGTAGCAATTCACAGATAATAGATAAGCAATATGTAAGTATGCAACAAAAGGATCAGAAGAGAAAAGCAACGCATTAATAGCACGATTCATGGTCCTACTAATAAATAGCATTGATTACATATAAGTTAAACGACTGTCCAAACTAAAGAGACATACAAGTTCATTAAAGTTGAATTACAACATGAGCTAAACTCTTCTTCCAGAACTACATAGCATCAATACTTTCGACTCATCTCAGGGACCAGAGCGTGGATGAAGCCGCCGTATTTCATGATGGTCATGAATGTGCGGTCGTTGTCAGCCTGCATTTGTAGCGTTGTTTCTATTTCACTGTTGGACGGTTGATATTTGAGGTAGAACTGCCCCGAGGTACGAAGGACATCTTTATAGATGATTTCCGCAAGATCCGACTGGATGCGAAAGAATTCTTGTCTGATGTCCGCGTCCTGGATTTCCGACAAGCGTGCGGCCCAATCTTTGAGATTACTTTGTAGAATAAGGTGATGAAGGTCCCGTACGATCGCCAGCATGTGATGGAGGGCGTAGTAGGCATCCTTCTGACTGCCATGCGGCTGCTTGACGCAGGGGAACATCGTTATGTGGGTGAACACATGCCTGCCGTACCTATAAATTGGCCTCTTGAAGGTGCCTATAGATTTGGCGTAGTTGGGGAGAGCATCATCAAGAACTTTCTTGATATTTGTGTTGTCTTTCTTCGACTGACGGTCTGAGTCAAAATACGTGGCCATGGAATATTTCGGGCTTAAGAGGATGAGTGTGCAATGTGTGTCACTGCACAAAACACGGAATGTTAGAAAAAAGAACGATCGAAATCTAAGAAATCATATGTTACGGGGCAGTGAGGGGATGACTTACTCGGGAAAGTAAGGCACGAGGAAGTTATCCTTATATGGGTTCGCCAGAATGACGCCTTCGAGGTATGAACTCGCGACTTGCCGGTCCCTAGCGTTGCCCAAGATCTTGGCACGCATGTAGAAGGGGTCGACTATCACGATGTCCGGGGTCTTGTCTCTAATGATTTGCATCTCCATACTGAGCGAAAATATCCGAACGAAGGTCTAGTAAAGCGGATAAAGGTTAAACATAGTGAAGATGTCATCAAACCGAAGGACGATCATACGCCCGATGGTGCTCTCGACAAAGCCCTTGCCCTCTGGCAACTTGGCCACAAAAACCGGGTATGCCACATCATTCTTGGTGATACGCCGCTTCTCCATAGTAAGAACACCGTCATGCAGACTCCACATAGCACCGGTTGCAGCATTGAGAAGATTAGTCGGTAGCATCGGCCTACCCACCACATGCACCCTCCTCGAGATATCCTTAGGTATTGGTGGCCCGTCCTGAGCACGGATCGTACTGGGTGCCGGCTGGCTCGCACCCTTGTTATTTTTTCTTTTTCGTGCCTTCTGCTTCTTCTGCTGTAATGGGATCGAGTTCTGCTCAGAGACCACCTTCTTGAGTGTGTTGGGGCTGATAATATTTCGCACCTTGGCTGTTTGAGTCTCGGTGAAGGCGGCAGCTGGAGGCGTCTCCTGAGAACTGAACAGACGACACCTGTTGCACTTGGGTTTCTCCGCGGTACTAGCTAGATCTCGATCGTCTTTTGCAGGGTTGGGTTCTTGAGAAGGAGGCCCCAAGAATTCATCACCGTACCCATCTTCGTTGATGTACTTATCAATGTTGGAAAATGTACCATCGTCGTTGTCCGGATCCTGTGCCATATGCATGTCCGGATCAGCTGACGGCGGTAGCGTTGCGGCGGTCTTGCCATGGCTTGGCACTGGCACGACTGGCGGTGTTGTCTGTGGGGTGGTGTCCCCTGCCCCCAAACGAATCTGGCTCTTCGGCCAAAGCATGGACCAGTTTAAGCAGGCGCTGAGGGTCATCACATCATCTTCGTCGGCCTAGGGGGTCGATATGGAGGTAACAAGTTGTCGCAGCCCCGCAGCACCCGAACCAGTTGCACCCTATACACAGTGGGTGGCATCATATTACAGTGGAACACACGGTTGCCCGGTTCAACGATTTTGGCCCTGGCGACATCGATCAACCCGCCGTCCACGAATTGCAGGAGAGTGCATGGAACGTTGGCGGCGCCCTGCGAAAACATGTAGGGCATCAGGGATGACCAGTCAAAGGCAAGGAGATGAAGTAGTCATCGGCCGAGGCTTAGTTACCGTGATGGCATCGAGCTCGGCTAATGTCGAGGCACCACCAACGGTGGGCGTGCAAGTGACGGAGGGGCTGCTTGCTGCCGAGGTGCTGGCCGGCGTATTCTTCCCACACCCGGGGTGCATTAAGGTCCAATACCGGCGCCGATGCCGGAGACACCAATGCCGCCTCCACCGGAGTCACCAATGCTGCCTCCTCCGGAGACACCAATGTCGCCTCCGCCGGAGACACCATTGTCGGCGCGTTGTGCGAGTTGCTGCCCGTGAAGCTGGGAATCGGGGGCGGCCCCTATTGGCCGCCTGCAATCCACCCCCGCAGCCCCTCCAGCAAGGAAGGCATAATGGCGGTGATCGTCGCTCCCAGTTGGTCTCGCACTTGCTCTTGGACTATCTCCGGAATCCGCGCCACTTGTGCCTTGAGTTCTTTAACCTCGCGCTCCTGACTTTCCGAGCTGGTCTTTCTCTCCTTTCGCCCAGCCTTATAGTATTCCGACCATTTCGTGAACAAGCCTTCGCCGGCCAAAAGCCCAGCTGACGACGGCTTACTGAACTTATCCTTTTGTTTCAGAACGTTCAATGCCCTATTCAAAGAGGTGTCCCAAGGGGCAGCAGGCAGGGAGCTCTGAGACCCCGTGCTACTGCATTCAGTTTCCTGTGGATGGAACCTGAACCATTTAGAAATTTGGCTTCATTAATTAGAATGCGACCATATGGAGGTAATTACGCGGGGGTGTATTCCTTACTAGAACACGCTCAAGCTCCTTCACCTTCAGATCCGTGGTAAGCTCCCTTGTTACCGGGTCCACCTTGTACCGGGCCCTGACATAGTTCCTGGTCTGCTTTTCATGGTATTTATCAAAGAGGGGCGGTAGGCGTTGCGCGGCACGCTCCGCGTCCTCCTTGTCCCATTTAGATTCCACCACTCTGTAACCGCCAGGACCGAGTTTGTGGACCCCTAAGTTCAAGTCCCGCATATCTTTCCCCCACTGACTTGATTCCACGGATGCGTTGCTCTCGCACTTGATCTTGAACTCCGGGTAGTCCTCTTCGCTGATCGAAGGATTTGTTGCCTTGATCTTCTCATAACTATCACCACTTAGAATCCTTCTCTTCACCGCGGCTCTCCAAGTAACCAGGGCCGTGCTCATCTTCATGAGGGCGGAACTGTTCACTTTATTCCCTAAGAGGCGTGTGTTTGCGAAGTCACCGGGGAACTTGTATCGTTCGTGCAGCTTCATGAAGAGGAGGTTGCGCAAATTCCCTCGGTCAGGATGCCTTAGGTTCTCGGTGTTGATCGAGACGGTGCTCCGAAGAATGCACCCGAGTTGTCCCGCGTACCCACGGACTAATTCTTTGGGTGCCGTTGGATGCCCACTGGAGGACACTTCAGTAAATTCTTCCTTGACGGTGCCCAGCACGTTCGGGCACCGGTCCTTCCATTGCCTCTTCGGTTGGCTACCATCTGTGCGTTCGCTGCCATCATCAGTGGTGGCATCCCCAGCGGCACCATAAGTGGTGTCATCCCCGAAACCACTAGGGGTTGTGTAGTCGGGATCGGTGTCTTCCGTGGCGTCCTCATAGCGGTGAGGTTCTTCCTCCATCTCCTGGGACAACTCCCAGAATGGCTTCCTCCATCGTCCTGAGGGGTATCATAGGAGACCCCTTCTGTTAACTCCAATTCCAGTAATGAAAACAGTGATACAAATGCCGTTGCGCGGAGCAAAGAAGCAGGTTTGTCAAAGCTGATCTAGGAAGAGGAGAAGGAGAGTGGGCGAGTAAGCTGGCATGTGTACAAGCTATACGTCACGCAAGCTTGGGGTTGGTGGGGAAGAGCACGCTGGAAGGGGGGAGGGAGCAGGTAGAGAGGCGCTTACCGCAGGGGGAGGGAGCAGGTAGGTAGGCGGCGAGGCGGGCTCCGGTGGGCGGCGGCAGGGGATCCGGCGATGGAGACGTAGTCGATGGCGGCGAGGGCGGGGGTGGGAAGCGACGGCGGAGTGGGGGTGGGAGGGCCAGTTGTGAAATAGTGATAGGAAGGGGAGGGAGGGAGGGAAAAGGCCGTAGTGCGGGGAGGGTTAGCAATGGCGCACCTTTCAGGGGTGCGCCATAAAACAGTGATAGCAATGGAGCACCTCCTCCTGGTGCGCCATTACTAACATTTTTTTGGTATATCAATGGCGCACCTTTTAGGGGTGCGCCACAGAAACAGTGATAGCAATGGCACACCTTCTCCTGGTGCGCCATTACTAACTTTTTTTTATTTTTTTGGATTTTAGTTTGAATGTAATAGTTTAGAATTATATGACATGGTATGATACAAAGTGTGTATGTTGGTGGTTGTTGTGTAGTTGGTTCACTATGATACAAAGTTATCTATTGCGCAGGAACCACATGTAGAATCCTTATGGTCAAGTGCTACTTAGTTAAAAAGAGTAGGGTTTTTTGCACACATGCAAAAGCATTGTGATTCGATCTTCGCTATATTTTCACAATCTTCTTGCCCTTCTTTATCGCGGTTGAATAATTTAGCCTCGGAACCCCTTGAGTTCTTCGCTTGAACGGACGTCCTTTAGGTAGGGTGGTCCTGCTTCTTCTTGTGGTGTATGGTACTTCATCATCGTCATCATATTCCATCTTCGGGTCGCCGTACTTGTTGAGGTCTTGCTCATTGGCGACTCCATCCATTCCGATGATGTTCCTTTTGCCTCTCCTCACGACAACACGACTGGGCTTTGACGGGTCGGTAATGAAGAAGCATTGGTCCACTTGGCAAGCCAGTACCCATGGCTCATTTTTCGCGATGACGTTTGCGCCCGCGGTCTTGGATTTGGCTTCGGGTATAACCATGGTGGTGAAATACCGATCTTCTTTTAGGACGCTCTTGGCCCATCTGACATGGAACATCGGGACCTTCTCTCCAGTGTAGCTCAGCTCCCAGATCTCCTCGATCCTTCCGTAGTATATGTCCTTGTCGTTACCGGTATAGGATTCCATCGTTACCCTGGAGTTCTGATAATCGCTCTTCATGTCCTTTTCCTCAATGTAGAATGTGTAGCCGTTGATATCGTACGCCTCATAGGTCATCAGGTTACGCTCGGCGCCCTGTGACAAGGTGAATATGAGTTTTTCTTCCGCGGAAGAATCCTCATGTAAAGGGTACGACAGAAGACTGTCCTTGAACCAACGCGTGAAACATGAGTTGTGCTCTTTGATTATATCTCCGTTCGTCCTATGTTGGCCTGGTCATTGTACGTCTTCTCAATAAAGGTTTTGTGCTCTACAACCCAAGGATCGACCACGTCTATGTGTTGTAGCGCGACTAGGTTTGCTCTTTCAAAGTCGGTGAGTCGACCCTTGAAGTCGACATGCATTTCACGGCGACCCTCGCGGTGACCCCATCCAGTGAGCCTGCCGAGGTGCCTGTTGACGGGCAGACCAACGGGGTTCTCAATGCCTAGATAATTCATGCAGAAGGAGATGCACTCTTTGGTCAGAAAGCCCTTGGCTATGCTTCCATCTGGACATGCCCTGTTGCGAACGTATCCTTTGATGACACCATTCAACCTTTCGAACGGCATCATGTTGTGCAGGAACATCGGCCCGAGTTGGATGATATCCTCCACGATATGGACCAGCAGATGCACCATAACGTCGAAGAAGGCGGGCGGGAAGTACATCTCAATCTCGCATAGTATCACCACGATCTCTTCCTGTAGCCTTCTGAGTTGCTTCACGCCAACCGACTTCCGAGAGATGACGTCGAAAAAGTTTCATAGGCCAAATAGCATTTCACGGACGTGCACGTCCATGATCCCACGGATTGCAACTGGAAGTATCTGCGTCATCAGCACGTGACAGTCGTGAGACTTCATCCCGCTGAACTTCTGCTTCGCTGAGTCTAGCTATCTGCTTATCTTCCCCGCGTAACCATTAGGAAGTTTTACTCCTATGAGGCAGATGAAAAACTTCTCGATCTCCTTCTGACTTAGAGTGAAGCACGCGGGAGGGCATTCATATTCGATCTTCTTGGCCTTTTTGCCTTTGTTGCGACGACTTTCCGTGTCCTTCGCCTCATCATCATCATAATCATCATTAGGGCATTTTGCGCGAAGCTCCTCCCTGATGCCCATTGATTGCAAGTCTGCCCTTGCTTTCGGCCCATCGTTGGTCCTCTTTGGCATGTTGAGCAGGGTACCAAGCAGACTCTCGCACACGTTCTTCGTGATATGCATGACATCAAGGTTGTGAGGCACACGGAGGATCTTCCAGTACGGCAAGTCCCAGAAAACAGACCTCGTTTTCCATACCTTCAGCAGCGGCTCTAGCGCCTTTCGCTTCTTTCCCGACGGTGGGCAGTCTTTCCAATTTTTCAATAGCTCGTCTATTTCCTCGCCGCTCCTCAATCATGGGGGTCTTCGGGGTTTGGTTTCACCATCGAACAGATCCTTGCGTTTTCTCCATGTGTCATCATCGCGAAGCCACCTTCGATGTCCCATGAACATGGTTTTCGAAGACCCGGGATCTCTATCTAGCTGGCGATACATTGTGTCATCCATGCACCTGACGCGTGCACTAAATCCGTGGACCACCTACCCCACGACATATCCGTAACCGAGAAAGTCATGCACCGTCGTGAGCAGTGCGGCACTCATAGGGAATATTGTTTCTCTGCAGCATCCCACGTATTGGCTAGCATTTTCCACAGCGTGTCTAGCTCAGCTTTCAGCAGCCCTAGATACAGATTGATGTCGTTCCCTGGTTGTTTCGACCCTTCAATTAGCATACTCATGTGAATGTACTTCCTCTTCATGCACATCCAGGGGGAAGGTTGTACATCCACACAAACACAGGCCAGGTGCTATGTGTGCTTCTCTGGCTGCCAAACGGATTGACTCCATCGGTGCTTGCGACCGGCACGATGTTCCTTGGATCATCCCCAAATTCTGTTGCAGATGTGGAGTGATCGGAAAGTACCACACCACTTTTCGAGGAGCTTTCTTCCTCTTCTTGTATCAAGTGACGCCGCACACCGGACATATGGTAGACTCCGCGTGCTCGTCCCGATAAATGATGCAATCGTTCATGCACACATGGTATTTCACGTGCGGTAAATCCAGAGGACACACGATTTTCTTCGCCTCCTCCAAACTGGTCGGGCACTTGTTCCCCTTGGGAAGACGTTCGTGCCAGAATGACATGTTCTCGTTGAAGCATGCGTCGGTCATTTTGTGTTTTACCTTCATCTCTAGAGCCACGAGCGTTACTTTCAGGTGGGTATCCTCGGGCCTGCATCCTTAATACAATGGAGTAACCGTGTCTATCTCCAGTTGATCCAGCTTGGCTTTCTCTCGGGCGCCAGCTCTTGTGTTACCCATCTGCTTGAGAAGCAGCTCTTGAATATGGGGGTCCTGCACCCAGCCCATCGTTGGTCCATCGTCGTCTGCTCCGGCATCTTCATCTTCATGATCATGCCCTTCGTCTGGATCTTCCTCATCATCATATCTGACATATTCTACATGATGACTATGTCCTGCATCTACTTCGTGATCATGTCCTGGAGATTCTTCGTCTTCTCACCCGCCCTCGCCGCTATTGTCTTGCTGCCCTTCCTTATTTCCTGCCCGGCCCCCATGGACGACTTCATAATCATCTTCATCACCTTGCCACCGATAGCCATCCATGAAACCATGCACGAGGAGGTGGTCCCGCACCTGTCTGGAATTCGGGTCCATAAGGCTCTTCAGCTTGCATCTTTGACACGGACATTTTATCTCCGTCTCATTCTTTTGAAGCATCTCGGCCTTCGTGGAGATCAACAACCTATTCATGATGCCTTCCGTCATCGTGCGGACCATGGTCGCCTACGGGGTAGAGCAAAACGATATTTTAGAACCAAATTTTTTTTGGCATGACTTTGCCTAAAAATAGGACCAAAAAGAATGCATAGTGCCAAATTCTGGCCGAAACGGAAATGAATCAACATTCCGGCAAAATATTGGCAACATTTAGGGGAGGGTCATCACCACAAACAATGGCGCACCACAAACATACGTAGATCTAGGCCATAAAAAGTGTGTACGTTGGAGGGAGAAAAAAGTAGATCTAGAACATAAAGAAAGCTTTCCCCTTACTTACCTATCAAAAAAAGGAAATTTAACCACTTAATTTGGGTGAATCTGTGGTGCAAATGAGGTGAGGAGGAGGAGGCAGCCGAGACCAAGCTTGGTAGCTAGACGTGGAGAGAATGAACTGGGGAAAGTGAGTGTGGTAGGTGGCTGTAAAAAATTAAATATCTAGCTGCTCTCAGGTAACCAATGGCGCACCTCCTAAGAATGCGTCATTGGTAACCAGGGTTACTAATGGCGCACGTGGTGCATGGAGCGCCATTACTAGTTTTGAAAAAAAATGAAAAAAATTGTTAGTAGTGGCGCACCGTATGTGTGGTGCGCCATTAATAGTTGAAACTAGTAATGGCACACTTCCACCAGGTGCGCCACTCCTAAGTCTGGGGAGGGGTGTGGGGCCAGGACACAACTAGTAATGGCGCACCACACACCAGGTGTGCCATTAGTAATATGGCCATTAATGGCGCACCAGTATCTGGTATGCCGCTGCTATATAGCAGTGGCGCACCACATACATAGTGCGCCACTAATGTATATATTAGCTATAGCCCTTTTCCTAGTAGTGTCATCCATAAACTCAAACCATGCCCGGGAAAGTTCTTAGTCATAAGTTTCATCCTCTCCCAAGATTGCGCAACATGTTCATGATCAAGTTGCTTAAAATTCATTATATGGTTCCTAAGGGAGATGATCTTAGAGGTAAGAAAGTACATGGAAATAAAAGCATCTTTACACTTATTCCAGGAATCAATACTATTTTTAGGCAAAGATGAAAACCAAGTTATAGCATGGTCTCGTAGTGAGAACGGAAATAGCTTCAATTTAACAATATCATTATACTGATATTTCTTATTTTGCATGTCACCCAACTCAACGAAAGTATTTAGATGGGATGCGGCATCTTCATTAGCAAGGGCGGAAAATTGTTCTTTCATAACAAGATTGAACAAAGTAGCATTAATTTCATAAGAGCCCGCACTAGTGGCGGGAGCAATCGGAGTACTAATAAAATCATTATTATTAGTATTAGAAAAGTCACACAACTTGGTATTCTCTTGATTCATCGTGACAAAGAAAGCAATCAAGCACTCAAGCACTCAATTAAGCAAAAAAAGTCAAACGGGGAGACGAACGAAGAAGGGCGAATAAAAAGGCAAATATTTTTGAAAATCGTTTTAGAAGTGGGGGAGAGGAAAACGAGAGGCAAATGGAAAATAATGTAAATGCAATATATGAGTTTGTGATGGATACTTGGTATTCTTGACTTGCTATGTATCTCCCCGGCAACGGCGCCAGAAATCCTTCTTGCTACTTCTCGAGCATTCATTGGTTTCCCGTGAAGAGGAACAGTTCGATGCAGCATAGTAGATAAGTATTTCCCTCAGTTTTTGAGAACCAAGGTATCAATCCAGTTGGAGATACAAGCGAGCCACCAATAGATATACTACACAAGGAATCAAACTCTTGCACCCAACGCTATAAAGGGGTTGTCAATCCCTTCACGGTTATTTGCAAGGATGAGATCCAGTAGAGACAGATATAATACGATGCTTGAACGGAAAGTAAAACTAAAAGTAAAAACAATGCAGCAAGTATTTTTGGTGTTTTTGGTTTTAGATCTGAAAATATAATATGGAAAATAGACCTGGGGGCCAAAGGTTTCACTACATGGCTTCTCTCATGATAGCAAGTATTACGGTGGGTGAACAAATTACTGTCGAGCAATTGATAGAAAAGCGAATAATTATGAAGATATCCAAGGCAATGATTATTCATATAGGCATCACGTCCGTGACAAGTAGACCGAAATGATTCTGCATGTACTACTATTACTCCACACATCGACCGACTCATGCATGCATCTAGAGTATTGAGTTGATGAAGAACAGAGTAACGCATTAGGTAAGATCACATGATGTAGAGGGATAAAACCAAGAAATATGATGAAAACCCCATCCTTTTATCCTTGATGGCAACAATACAATACGTGCCTCTCTACCCCTACTATGTCACTAGGTGAGGACACCGCAAGATTGAACCCAAAACTAAGCACTTCTCCCATTGCAAGAATTACCAATCTAGTTGAGCAAACCAAACCAATAATTCAAAGAGACTTGAAAATATATAAATTATGCATATAAGAATTCAGGAAAGACTCACAAAATATTCATGGATAATTTAAACATAAACCCACAATTCATCGGATCTCGACAAACACAACGCAAAAGGGTATTACATCGGATAGATCTCCATGAAGATCATGAAGAACATGGTATTGAGAAGCAAAGAGAGAGAAGAAGCCATCGAGCTACTAGCCATGGACCCGTAGGTCTGTGGTGAACTACTCATGCATCATCGGAGGGGCAATGGAGTTGATGTAGATGCCCTCCGTGATCAAATCCCCCTCCGACAGATTACCGGAAAAGGCTCGAAGATTGGATCTCTCGGGAACGGAGGCTTTTGGCGGCGGAAAAGTGTTTTCGTGGCTTGTTCTGATAATGATGTAATATTTGGGTATTTATAGGACGAAGATTAGGGTTAGAGGAGGTCCCCGAGGCCCACAAGCCCACCTTGTGCGGGTGCCCCCCTGGCCACGGCAAGCGGGCTTGTGGCCCCGTGGCAGCTCCTTTGCCTTGGTTCCCAAGTCTCGTGGCTTCCATATTTTCCAGAAAAAATCTTTTTGGAAGTTTTATTCTGTTTGGACTCCGTTTAATATTCCTTATCTACGAAAGTCAAAACAAGGAAAAAACAGAAACTGGCACTAGGCTCTAGATTAATAGGTTAGTCACAAAAATAATATAAAATAGCATATTAAAGCATATAAAACATCCAAAACTGATAATATAATAGCATGGAACAATAAAAAATTATAGATATGTTGGAGATGTATCAGCATGGTATCATCATTTCACCCACGTAGCATGTGCTAAAAAGTTGAGAGAGTTAGGAGGAAAACTGGATGCATTTCATCTACAAAACGGACAATCTCTTTCGGAGTATCAGGGTTTCGGACGAAAACTCATCTGCTACAAAGGTATTTCATTTTTTTTGAACTTATTATGAACTCCAGACTTTTTGTGTGCTCAAAAAGCACCATTCAAAGTCACATCATCAATTTTCAACCCTTTTTGACTTCATTTGATATTTTTCATGTATTTACTGATTTTTTTGAGCTAAATGAACATGAAATTGAAAAGCACTACAAATGAACTCTGAAAAGGTTGAAAGTTAGTGAGAGTAGCATTCCGATGTATGCGGAGATTGAACACTTTGTATTCCGATGTATGAGAGTAGCATTCCGATGAAATTGAAAACACCGCACTACACGCTGGATTGAACATCTTGTATGCGGAGACCCTAAAGGGGATGGGTATTCCGATGTCCCGACTTAGTGAGAGTAGCATGCAGTTCCACAGAGTCATCCCTAGGAAGAAGGCCAAGTCACTCGGTCAGATTGCGTTGGATTTGGTGTTTAGCACCGACAAGAATTTTTACAAGGAAAAGTTTTCGTTTGAAGTTGTAGACGTCCAGAGCGCATATCGCGCCATCCTTGGTCGACCGGCTTATGCCCGACTCACCCCCACTCAAAAAAATGTCATCCTGAGATTTGGAAGTCGTCGGGAAGAGCGCGGGGTACTCTACTCGAAGACGATCCTCTCTTTCCCATGTGGCCTCCTTCTCAGAATGGTGTGACCACTGAACCTTCAGAAACTTGATGTTCTGACGCCGAGTGGTACACTCAGCTTGATCAAGAATACGAACAGGGTATTCTCGATATGTAAGGCTATCTTGGAGATCAAGCGCTTCATGGTCCACTTTTCGGACAGGGTCCGAGAAGCAACGTCTGAGTTGCGAGACATGGAAGACATCATGAACCTTGGAAAGATGCGGCGGAAGTTCCAATTGGTAGGAAACCTCTCCTCGTTTATCAAGAATGCGAAAAGGTCCAATGTAACGAGGATCCAACTTGCCCTTGATACCGAATCGATGGGTACCCTTCAGAGGTGTAACCCGAAGATAAGCCTTCTCATCAACTTCATAGGTCACAGCCTTATGATGACGATCATATTGGCTCTTTTGACGAGATTGGGCTGTTTTCAACTTTTCACGAATAATGCGAACTTGCTCCTCTACAACCTGGATCATATCTGGGCCAAAGAGTCGCCTCTCCCCGGTTTCTAACTAGTTAAGAGGTGTTTGACACCTTTGTCCATAGAGAAGTTCAAAAGGGGCTTTGCCCAAGCTTGATTGATAACTATTGTTATAAGCAAAATCAGAAAATGGAAGACATTTCTCCCAATTCATACCGAAGGATATAACACAAGCTCGGAGCATGTCTTCGAGGATTTGATTGACTCGCTCTTGACCACTTGACTGCAGATGGAAAGCAGTGCTAAAGGATAGATGAGTCCCCATAGCAGTTTGGAAACTTTCCCAAAATCTAGAAGTAAAGATACTTCCACGGTCTTAGTTAATCTCCAAAGGAACACCGTGAAGAGAAGCTATTCGAGAAACGTATAACTCCGCTAGTTGGCTAGCAGCTATACTCTCACGAACAGGAAGAAAATGAGCCACTTTGGAAAGACGGTCAATGAACACAAAGATAGCATTATTCCCTCTCTTGGTCCTGGGAAATCCGGTGATGAAATCCATACCGATCTTATCCCATTTGCATTCAGGAATAGCTAAGGGTTGAAGGGTGATAGCAGGCCTTTGTTGTTCTGCCTTAACTCGATGACAAACGTCGCACTTGCCAACAAACTGAGCAATTTCTCTCTTCATCCTAGTCCACCATAACCTCTGGCGTAGGTCTTGATACATCTTGGTACTACTAGGATGAATCATGAGAGGAGAATCATGAGCCTCCTTATGGATCAACTGCCGAAGATGTTGCTTCTTCGGGATCACCAAACGGTTCTCAAAGAAGACAACACCCCGATCATCTTCCGAGAAGCATCTAACATTACCCTTCTTAATGTTTTTCTTGATCCGAGATATCCCAACATCATGCTTCTGGGCTTCTATGATTTGATCCGTAAGAGTAGGTTTCGCCACCAGGTTGGAAAGGAATCCTTGAGGAACAATGTGGAGGTTCAACTTCTGAAATTCTTGATGGAGAAGTGGTTGACTTTGTTGTAACATCAGATTGTTACAGTAAGACTTACGACTTAGTGCATCAGCCATGATATTGGCCTTCCCGGGGTGTAAGTTATCCTTAAGTCGTAATCTGTAATCAACTCAACCCATCGTCTTTGCCTGAGATTCAAATCCGGCTGGGTGAAAATATATTTTAGACTTTGGTGATCGGTGTAAATTTCGCAACGATTACCCAGAAGGTAATGTCACCAAGTTTAGTGCATGTACTACCGCTAG
This sequence comes from Hordeum marinum, assembly GCA_022496015.1. Classification (NCBI taxonomy): domain Eukaryota; kingdom Viridiplantae; phylum Streptophyta; class Magnoliopsida; order Poales; family Poaceae; genus Hordeum; species Hordeum marinum. Next base: position 30,471,741 of record CM039678.1, read on the forward strand.
AAGATCAAGATCATGTGTTGGATAATTATCCTCATTTAGACGCAACTATCGAGATGCGTATGCAATCACTTGAAGATCTTGCATGAGAATGCAACCTAATCCTTGCCGCAAGGCGTCGCAATAGATAACAAAGTCCTTAGAGAAATCTCGTGGCACCAGAACGGGAGCAGAGGTCAGGCGTCTTTTCAACTCCTCAAAACTATGCTCGCATTGTGGAGTCCACTCAAACTTTTTATCTTTCTTGAGGATTTCAGTCAGAGGTTTTGCAACCTTGGAGAAGTTCTTGACAAAACGGCGACAATAGCTCGCTAAGCCAAGGAAACTCCGAACTTTCTTAACCGATTCAGGTTGAGTCCAATCAAGGACGGCCTAAACTCTCTCGGGATTGAAAGCAATACCTTTACCAGAGATTACGTGGCCTAGGTAGGTCACTTCTGGCAACCAAAATTCACACTTGGAGAATTTGGCATACAGACGATGATCTCAAAGTTTCATCAATACCGGCCTTAGATGCTCGGCATGTTCCTATTCGTTCTTCGAGTAGATGAGTATATCATCGAGGTAAACCACGATGAATTTGATCGAATTCATCAAGCGAGAGAAGGTGGTTGGGGCATTTGTTAAACCGGAGGACATGACGGTGTACTCGTATTGGCCATAACGAGTAACAAAAGCCGTTTTTGGAATGTCCATGTTTCTAATTCTGATTTGATGGTATCCCAACCTCAAATCCATATTGGAAAATACGGAGGATCCAGCGTGTTGATCATATAAATCGTTGATCCTGGGAAGCGGATACTTGTTCTTTATGGTGACCAGATTCACTGGCCGATAATCCACAACCATCCCATCCGGTCCATCCTTCTTCTTAACAAAGAGAACGGGGCAAGCACAAGTAGATGAACTAGGGCAGATGAAACCATTAATCAAAGCCTCATCGAGTTGTTTCTTTAGTTCGGCTAGTTCTAAGGGTGCCATCTTATAGGGTCTGATAGCTATTGGGACAGTCCCTGGGATGAGCTCTATCACAAACTCTACATCTCTGACAGGTGGAATTCCTGGTAGTTCTTTAGGAAAGACATCCGGAAAGTCCCGGACTACCAGAATATCTTCTAATTCTGGAAGAGGACTAGCATTGAGGGAATAGAGTTGGCACTTGGCAGCTCGAGTGGAGACATTAACTATCTCACCCGATGGATGTGTAAGTTGAACATTCCTTATGTGAGTATCAATCTTAGCATAGTGGGCTTTCATCCAATCCGTGCCTAAGATGATATTGGTGTCCTAAGACTTGAGGGCTATCAAAGATGCTAGGAAGACTAACCTATCCAAAGAATCTCATTGTCATGGCTCACTCCAGAAGTTTGCCATTTTGAACCAAGAGTCTGAACTACTAAAGGAGTAGGCATGTTATGCAACTGTGCATAACTTTCTAAGATGAATGAATGAGATGCTCCAGTATCAAACAAAACAGATGTTGGATGACTATTGACAAGGAGCGCACCTAGGATAGCATCAGGGTCCTCAAGGGCTTCTTTAGCAGAAACATAATTCACTCGACCACGAGCAGGAACTGGCTTCACAAAGGAAGCTTTTCCCGGCTTCCCACGTCCAACCGGTTGGCATTGTTCAGGGGACACTCATGGGAGTAGTGTCTTGGTTCTCCACATTTGTAGTAGACAACGGTGGCACGGGGAGCAGCATTAGCAGGGGGACCTCCAAATATCCTGACTGGAGGGTTGGGCGGAGCTGGGCGAGGTGCCTAGAAGGATGGCCTCGCGGTGTACCTTGGCGGTAGAGCTGCGTTGGGCACCCACACGGGTGTGCTTCTTTGTTGCCTCGTAATCAGTCTGTCCAGTTTTGGCATTGATAGCCTTGTTGATGAGGGCCTGGAAGGAATTGCACTCATGTAGACACAGGTCTCGACGGAGCTCAGTATTAAGTCCCATGTGGAACCTAGCCTATTTCTTGGCATCATTTGACACTTCCTCCAAAGCATAACGAGCATGTTTGCCGAACTCACGGCTATAAGCATCCACTGACAGCCTGCCCTGGGTGAAAGCAAACAAATCCTCTCTCTTACGATCCATCAGCCCTTCCGGGATGTGATGGGTACGGAATGCCTCATTGAAATTTTCCCAAGTTGCTGTGGGTCCTGCGGGACGCATGGTTTCATAATTTTCCCACCACAGATTGGCGGGGCCTTCCAGAAAGTATGCTGCAAAAATCACCTTGTTGGCCTCAGATACATTGGCAGCTCGGATTTAACGGGACATGTTGGTCAACCAGTCATCCGCGTCGAGCGGGGCGACCGAATGATGAAACTTGGGTGGGAACAACATGACGAAGTCATTGAGGGACACACCATAAATGCGATCATTACAGGGAGGACGCGCTGTATTCTGCTCAATACGTTCAAATAGCCAATTGTTCTCTCTCTTATTCCTTTCAGCCTCGAGCATCACTTCCGCCAGAGAGGGCGCCCGCGTCAGGTTCTCTTGTCTTGGCTGGCTTCCCTCGCCATGCTCGGCGGCAGGCACAGGGTTATTCCTAGTTGCCACCATCCTAGGAAAACAAACCCACATCATAGACAAAGAGGACAACAACTCTAAGACATGAGATAAGGAATGTATTGGACAACATGGCATGCAACGGTAAACACCCGATCAACATAGTAAAACAAACTACCATATGAACACCATGATTCATGCACACCATGACATAGTAAAGTACAAGCCCAAGCCGAGGAACAAACTACAGAGAGATGACACAACTCATCGGAGGCATTACGAGCATTCCTATACATTATCTATCTACACCTCCGGAACTCAACTCTCAACCTCAGTCATATCCCACAAGACACGCAGGACTGTGGCAATACAACCACTACCATACTAGAACTAACATCCATGTACTCAAGCATCGCCGTAGAATGCCTCATATAGGTTACCCCCGTGGCCCGGGAGCTGAACCTGAGGATCTGGAAACACCCTAGCTTATGATCCCTGGAACCTGAAAGGACACGGATGTGTCCTCGGTCCCCTTGTTGGCAGAAACAGCGGTCCTTGAAGAGGGGTGATGCCTCCAACATCGGGCCAGTCTACGTGTGCTGGAAGATGAGTCCGCGATGGGTTCAGCCTCTCCAAATCTCCATAATCTGTCTGCACGACAATGCTAGCTGCGTCAGGGCTGTCCAAAGACGAGCACGGGTAGCATAAAGCTCCATGCGCAGGGCACGTGCATCACGATCCCTGTTCTCCAACATCTGAGCGGTCACCTGAAGTCTAAGGTCCTCATGAGAATGATCATAGTAGGCTGCACTAAGATAACCTTCCTCTCCTCCTTGTGAAGCAGGAACATAACAGAACTCTGTGTTCTGAAGCAAACCATGGTGAAACCTCATGATAGTCACCATGGTATAGGCGGCCTCCTGAACTGACATGTCTATGGTGACACCTAATCCATAAGACCAATGTAGAGGCTCTACAGCTCCAGGATATGATGGATATATCCTAACAGTACACAAATACTGACTCTGGTTGAAGTCTTGATACTGCTCCTCCACTGAATACTCTGGGTGCCAACGGTAACCAGTCTCCATCATAACTCTAACCAACATGGCCGTGTGACCCGGTATATCAATGCACCTAGTCAGACGGACCACCTGACGGGAAGGACGAGGGGGCATCTAAAACAGAGAATGATGCAAAGACATTAGAGAATCTAGCACAAAATGGACAGCATAACGGTTGTAATTGCTCCAAAGGGATTTTGAGACCACCGCAAAAGATTGGATAGCATAACCACTCGACTATCTAGACTCAAATCTCTTCTCCATCTGTTTGTCACACCAACAATTCTCGAGTACCGAAGTTCACTTGTGAACAACTAGCTAATAGCCCATGGTTAGTAACTCGTCATCCTAAGAAATAGATGAGAAGCCTAGCTCTTAACCCCGTAGAAAAGATGAGAGTGACTCAGAGTAGAATAACTTGGGAAGAGGAGTAACAAGAGCCTTACGTTCCCTTCCACAATCAATTCCCCTACTTTTCTATGTTGTTTCTGGACTCAACTTCGACCGGTTTGGCTTGGTAGTCCTAAAGTCAGTCAGGCTCTGATACCAACGCTGTCGGGACCCCTATCCAAAGTCATATGAATCCAGACTGTAACACATCACATCACTTTGCGGCCTCACGCACGGTAGACTCCACGTTTGTAGCCTTACCTTAGCCGGGACCGTTTGCGTCTTTTGGCTCACGTATGTGAATATGTCGCTGGCAATCAAACGACAGAGAACTCAGGCCGACATGACTAGTCATAGAACCCAAGTGGCACATCCGTACGGAAACAGGCATACGTAATTGCTGGGACCATTTGCGTCTTTTGGCTCACGTATGTGAATATGTCGTTGGCAATCAAACGACAGAGAACCGGGCCGACATGACTAGTCATAGAACCCAAGTGGCACATCCGTACGGAAACAGACATACTTAACCCAGCAATGCAGGTGTCGGCCTCAAGCGTGTGTGGACGAGTCATAGCAAGCTACAAGGTCTCCACTACACCGCGGGACATAAATGGCATCACTGCACGTAGAAGAGTCGTAGCAGGCTACAGGGACTCCATTACACCGTGAGACATTTTCCTGAAGGTACAGACACAACAGCAAAGAAGGATACATGTCGGTGAATCAATGTGTTCGGAGCAGTAGCAAGCTACCAAGGCTCGATGGAAGCACAAAGAGGCAGTTTCCCGTAAAGAGTACTACTAAAGGCACATTACCACGTGTCGAATCCCATACATACCGTTACACGTCACACGTACGCACGACATGCCCAATAGGCATAGATACAACTATGGCATCACAACATAACCATACATTAACACAACTTTTATTTAAGAGGCTTCGAGGAGCCTTGCATAATATGTTCTTACAGATAGGGTTCACATGACCCGACACTCAAGTCATACAAAAAAGTTCATACAAACCAAGCGGAAGCATAAAGCTGTCTGAGTACAAACAGTTGAAAGGGGAAAAAGGCACATGGCCTGACTATCTACAGCCCGCCATAGGGCATAAGGGCATAGCTGGGACACCAGCTATTCGACATCATCGACATCTAGATAGAACCCACCTGATGGTCCTGAGTCTCATCTACAACATTTATTAAGCAAACACGAGTACAAATGTACTCGGTAAGTCTTTAAAACAGACCTAGACTATTCATGCTCATGTATCAACAAGGGGAGTGGTGGAGTTTATGCAGCAATGATAGCTTTGACTCATGGCTAACCTATACTACACATTTTTTAATATTTGTTCAAATTTTAGATATCGCACACGAGTCCACTAACTGCACATCAATACACCACCATGGATTCACTTCCGTCTTCTGCGAGAGTGCCATCCACGGTACTCACACTTTTCTTCATATTTTCATGAGTATCCATTAAATTATCTAGAACAGCATAAGCTCTTCAAGTAGTCCATATCCGAGGACGCGGCTATTCGAATAGTTTCATACCCTGCAGGGGTGTACTTCTTCACACACGCTCTTGCCACTTATCATTGTGTGCTCATAAAACTATGCACCTCTGTAACCTTCAAGCGGAAGCCCAACGGGGGAGTCGGCCATGACCGTCAATCAGACAAGACCACTAGTCCAGGATATTGCCTATTTGAGATTGAACCCGTAGGGAAGTCCGACCGAAGTTTCCGCTATGACCCCAAACGATGTGCGCAGGGTTCCCAAGCCCACCATTCAGGTGACCCTTGGTACACCATGCAACTGCCTACCGCGTCGTAACCCACCCCTGGGGTCAGCACTACGCACGGCCTCCAACATACTATAAACACCAGAAACTACTTGCAACTCCTGGACGAGGGACTAAGCGATTAATAAGTTGAGAGGGTCGAGTTACCAGAACCCAATGTGCGGTAGTAACTAGCCTTGGATCAAAAACACAGAACTCAGTTCCTAAGAACGGTCCCAATGAGACAACCCGCAATGTACTCCTAAATAGCCTCTCATCGCTACCTTTACCAAATCGGGTTCATCATAGGCTTATCACATCAGAACAATATTGGTTCACTCTAGTTCATCACCCAGATGAATCAGACCTGACACAACTCTAAGCATACCAAGCATAGTAGGCAAAGTAAGCTAAGCACATGAGGGCACAAGCATCTACCAAATATGCTAGGTTGCAAGGTTTAACTATTTACTGTGACAATGACATGTCATGCAAAGGAATGGGTTCATCTACCATGTTTGCCAGCAATTAAACATTTGTGCTAATGCCATAAACAAGAGCAGGAGCGAGAAAATGAGATGTTATCGGAATGATCAATGGGGTTGCTTGCCTTGCTGGGAAGCGGAAAGGTATTCTCCTTCATTGGAATACTTGGAGGTATCCTCAAAAGCAGGGCCTACTGCAATGTAGATAAATAACAATCAATACACGGCAAGTGCACCAATATGATTCATGATCATTACATGGCAACATGTATGGATGAGCTAATGCAACTACTATCAAAGTTAAATGAAGTAGTTTTGAATATAGGTTCAAAATAATTCTCCATTTCATATCCCATATATTAACCTATTACTAAATGTCAATTTTCACCTACATAGATTGCTCTAACATGCATGATAACATCACCATTGGATTCATTGGATTTTTCTAATAAATTTTCATATATAAATTATTTCAATCTGAGTTATAGATTAATTTCTATGAATTTTCTAAGTTTTAAATAGTTTCTGGAACTAAATTAACTCAGGAAATCCCTTATTGCAGCAGCATGACATCATCATGGCGTCAGCTGGTCAACAGACCATTGACAGGTCAAACCTGACCGGTGAGGGCCACTGGTCAGTGACCGAGCTACTAACAGAGTTAATTAAATCACTTATTACTAATTAGATTACGTAGGGCCCACTGTGAGTTTGTCATTAACTTAATTAAATTAGCTCATTAATTATTTCAATTAGTCCTAACTCAACCAAGCCTAGCCGCACTTGCCAGCGACTAGGGGGTCAAACCTCCATGGTCAACACCAGTTGACTCGCCGGCGTTGAGCCGCCGGCAACATCAGGGACGGCGGAGGGGATCGGAAACCCTCCTCCGACGACCAAAAGGATGGCGGAGAGCACCGATCGGCTCTGCGTGCTCGCGCACGTCGAACCCGACACCTCTCAGGGGTTGGGATGACCGGAGTCGACGCCGGCGATGAGCGCGGCGGCTGCCGGAGCTCGGGCGAGCACGGGCTCGTCGAGCCGGAGCTCGAATGAGCCAGCAAAGGGCTCCTAAGCCTACCTGGGTTCCTCCTGAGCACGACCATGTGCCCAGGTGTGAGCTTGAGCTGCCGTAGCGACGACCACGACCTCGCCGGCGGCGAGGAGCTCTCGTACCCGAGGGGATCCGGCGCTAGAATGCGCTAGTTATGGGGAAAGGGGGGAGAAGGACCAGAAGCTCACAGCAAATGCGATGGCGTCGAGAGCGGGCTCAAGGAGGCTTCACTTGCGACGAACGGATGGCGGCGGTCTCCGGCGACCGAGGAGGAAGAAGGCGTTGAGGTCGTCGCTGGGAGCCCTCCGGGCTCTATTCGTTCGGCATAGAGAACCAACACGTCGATGCGGAGCTAAAGGGGGTCTCGGGAGCGAGGGGGAGCGACTGGAGCGGCTGCTACGGCGGCGAGAAGGTGGCATCCATGGCGGAGCGGAGGAGAGAAGAGAGAGAGCTGTGGGCAAGAGAGAGAGAGAGCGAGCGCGATGGGGACGGCTCTCAGAACTTATCCCCGTTGTGCTGGCGAGGGGAAGCAGGCAGGCTGGAAGCTGCGTGGCATCACCGGCGCGGGCTCACAGTGGGCACGCGCTCGTCCTCCTGGCCGCCAGGAGGACGACGACCCCCCTGGGCAGGTGGGCTAGCCTGGCCTGGGCCTGAGACGGGTTTTCCTTTTTCTAATTTATTTATTTATTTCTGTTTGCATTTTCTGACATTTTATTTATTTATTTTTAGGCACAAATGCTAGGCGTAAAATATCCCAAATATTTCATAGAACATAGTTTGAATATTTCAAACTTCCATAAAATGTTTCAGAATATTTTGAAAACTAAAATAATTATAATGCTTTATTTGGCATTTTCAGTAGCTTTAGTATTTATTTTTGACATACTATAAAGATTCAAATATTTAGAATGACCCCTGATATATTCATGTCCACATTAATCAGACATAGGGGACATTTTTTATGGGCATTTTGAATTTGTTGGTTTTTCACAATCACTGAATTGGTTTGATTCAAGTGAGGTGTTTGGGGTTTTTGTTAATCCCCATTTCAATTTAATGCAAAAATTGAAACATGATGCACACACATGCTGTCCTAAGTAAACTAGCTCGGGATGTGACAGCCCGCTTTAAGGCTCGTCCATGTTACGTAAACCTCAAGCTGAAGATGCCCGGGCCCAAGGGCGTGATCAAAGTCATAGGGAATCGAAAGAGGGCTGAGGAATGACTTCAGCAAGGCTCCAAGATTGCCGATCAACAAATGGTTGTTGTCGAGTTGGAAGAATACACGAGGAATCCTAATCATGCCGATCTGCTGCGTTCCAGTCAGCAGATGACATGAAGCAAGTGAACGTTCACCCAACAGATCCTAATGCTGCCCCGACCAACATCTCGACAACACTCGACAGCAAATAGGAAGCCGCACTCATCTAGTTCCTCTGTGAGAACTGGAAAATCTTCGCATGGAAGCCTTCTGACATGTCGGGTGTACCTAGGGAATTGGCTGAGCACCAACTAAGAGTTGACCCGAAGTCCAAGCCTGTGAAAGAGCACTTGCATCGGTCGGCGACAGAGAAGTGGAAGGCAATCGGCGAGGAGGTGGCTCGACTATTGGCGGCTAAGTTCATATGCTAGGTTTACCACTCCGAGTGGCTCGCAAACGTCGTCATGGTCCCCAAGAAAGAGAAGTCACTCCACACATGTATTGACTTTAAACATATCATTCGGGCCTATCACATTGTCAACTCGAGTGCGCGATGCAAGCGTTTATCTTTTGTCGATGCATACCCTGGTAACCATCAGATCCGTCTGTTTGGTCTAGATAAAATAAAGACGGCCTTCATCACCCCTTTTGGGTGTTTTTGTTATATCACCATGTATTTTGGTCTGAAAAATGCTGGCGCGACTTTCATGCGTATGATTCAGAAATGCCTGCTCGAGCAAATCAGATGGAATGTCGAGGCTTATATGGATGATATTGTAGTCAAGTCTCGCAAAGGTTCTGACCTGCTCATTGACTTGGTAGAAACATTCGCCAACCTAAGGAAATATCATATCAAGTTAAACCCGTCCAAGTGCACTTTTGATGTTCCTGGTGGCAAGTTGCTCGGTTTCCTCGTTTCCGAACGGGGGATCGACGTCAATCCCGAGTAGATCGGTGCCCTCGTCTGAATGAAGCGCCCTGAGCGTCTGCACAATGTCCAGAACCTCACGGGCTACCTGGCGGCGTTGAGTAGCTTTATTTCTCATCTCGCAGAGAAGGCATTGCCTTTATACCAACTGATGAAGAAATCTGATACATTCAAGTGGACTCCGGAGGCAGAAGCAGCGTTTGTCAAGCTCAAAGCCCTGCTTTCCACCCAACTGGTGCTTGATGCTACGCACAGCAAAGAACCCCCGCTTTTGTACATTTCAGCCACTAACCAAGTCGTCAGTACAGTTCTCACTATCGAGCGAGAGGAGGAGGGCAAGGCTTATAAAGACCAATGTCCAGTTTACTATATCTCTAAAGTGTTGACTCCTTCAAAGCAAAGGTACCCTCCTTACTAGAATCTCGTCTATGGTATATATCTATCAGCGAAGAAGGTGGCACACTACTTCCAAGATCACTTAGTCTCAGTCGTCAACGAAGTTCCATTGTCTGAAATCCTCAACAATCGTGACGCGACTGGTCGAGTGGCCAAATGGGCTATTGAGCTCCTTTACTTTGATATCAAGTTTGAAGCAAAGAAGGCAATCAAATCTCAAGCGCTTTCTGACTTCATGGACGAGTGGATAGAACAGCAGCAACCAACTCAAATCCACTCGATGCACTAAACCATGTTCTTTGATGGATCTAAGATGCTGAATGGGTCTGGTGCTGGTGTGGTATTGGTATCTCCAAAGGGTGACAGGCTCAGTTATGTCCTCCAGATTCACTTTGACTCCTCCAATAATGAAGTTGAATACGAGGCACTCCTCTACGTGTTACGTATGGCCATCTCACTTGGCATCCGACGCCTGATGTTATAAGGTGATTCAGATTTGGTGGTTAATCAGGTGATTGAGGAGTGGGATGTCAGGAACCCTGCCATGACTGGATATTGCCATGTAGTGAGAAAGCTTGCGAGGAAATTTGAAGGTTTGGAACTCCACCATATTCCCCGAGTGAAGGTTGAGGCAGCTGATGATTTAACAAAGATAGGATACACTCGGATGCGTGTACCTAGCAATGTGTTTCTGGAACACCTACATTCTCCTTTGGTACAAGAACATCCCTTCAATGACGAGCCCCCGTCTCCAATCCGACTGAGATTGATGTGCTGTCAGTCATAGATCTGGTCATGGAGATTCTGATGATTATGCCCGATTGTACGATGCCATATATTGCATACATACGGAGGCAAAACTCCTAGAATATGAGGTTGAAGCTTGACAGATCGTCCGCAGGTCCTAGGTCTTTACTATGATGGATGGACACCTTTACAGAGAAAGCATAATTGGCGTAACTCAACGGTGCATCTCTCCTGAGGAAGGTTGACTAATTCTGGAGGAAATTCACTCGGGGACCTGTGGTCATCGTCCGCAGGTCCTAGACCTTGAAGCATACTGAGCTAGTTTCTTCTGGCCGCGCGTCAACCAAATGGCTAAGGAGATTGTTCAGCACTGCGAAGGATGACAGTTTTACGGAAACTTGTCACATAAGCTCGCGCCCGCCTTGAAGACTATTCCACTTGTCTAGCCATTTGCTGTATGGGGTTTGGATATGGTAGGTCCTCTCCGAACGGGCTAGAATGGATTCACGCATCTGCTTGTAGCAGTCGACAAGTTCACCAAGTGGATTGAGGCTAATCCCATAAAGAAGTCGAATTCATGCACCTACTATCAAATTCATGAAAGGGATAATGTTCCGGTATGGAGTTCCCCACAGTATCATTACAGACAATGGTTCAAAATTTGACTCGGAAGAGTTCAGATACTTTTGCTCCACCCAAGGCACTGGGGTGGATTACGCATCCGTTGTTCACCCCCAGACTAATGGTCAAGCTGAGCGAGCAAATGGCCTTATCCTTCAAGGGCTGAAGCCTCGACTCATGCGAGATCTTGAACATGCGGCTGGAGCTTAGGTTACTGAATTGCCATCTGTTCTGTGGAGCTTGAGGATGACTCCTAACCGGTTGACTGAACGCACTCCTTTCTTCATCGTGTATGGAGCCGAGGCCATTTTGCCGAGTGATCTCCTTCACAATTCTCCTCATGTAGAACTTTACTGAGAGGCTAAGGCTGAACAATCATAACAAGACGGTGAAGATCTCCTGGAAGAAGAACGAGAAATGGCTCTGATTCAGTCGACTGTGTACCAGCAAGATCTGTGTCGCTTCCATGCAAGCCACGTCAGGAGTAGGTTGTTCCATGATGGTAATCTTGTGCTCCGAGTGGATCAGCAACGGCTTGACCTGCTCGCCCCCGCATGGGAAGTTCCTTTCGTCGTGATCAAAGTACTAAACAATGGTGCTTACCACCTTTTCAAACTTAAGAAGAATATCGACGAATTGCGTGCTTGGAATTCGGTTTACTTCGACATTTTTATACCTTGCGACAGAGTCTTTTCATGTAATAAGAGTACTCTAGACAATGTTGTTTGTCAAAGTTATGACTCCCGTAGTCCTTTGTCGATTCCAATCGCACAATCTCATATTCGAAAACACTCCGAGTGGTGAGCGAACCTCTCACTCTGGGGCTTAGTCGCGAGCAGGTTTTCTCCTAAGTTAAAAATCATGCCGAGTGAATAGCATCCTATTCACTTGGAAACTTAGTTGCGAACCAGTTTTTCCCTAAGTTAAAAATCCTTCCTAGTGAGTAGCATCCTATTCACTCGGAAACTTAGCTGCAAAGCAGTTTACGCCTAAATCAAAAATCCTAATGAGTGAATAGCATCCCATTAACTCGGAAACTTAGCTGCAAAGCAGTCTTCGTCTAAGTTGAAAACTCTACCGAGTGAAGAGCGCTTCTCTCACTCTGGGGCTTAGCCGCAAAGAAGTTTTCGCCTAAGTTAAAAATCCTGTTGTGTGCATAGCATCCCATTCACTCAGAAGCTTGGTTGCGAAACAGTCTTTGTCTAAGTTGAAAACACATCCGAGTGATGAGCGCTTCTCTCACTCAGGGGCTTAACAGCGAACAAGTTTTCGTCGAAGTTAAAAATCATATCGAGTGCATAGCATCCCATTCACTCAGGAGCTTAGTTGTGAACCAGTCTTCGTCTAAGTTGAAAACTCTGCCGAGTGACGAGCGCTTCTCTCACACGGGGGCTTAGTCGCGAACACGTTTTCGCCTAAGTTAAAAACCCTGTCGAGTGAATAGCATCCCATTCACTCGGAAACTTAGCTAGGAAGACCTTGCTTAAGTTAAAGGCTCTTCCGAGTGACAGGCAACACCTTCACTCGGAAACTTAGTTGCGAACCAGTTTTCGCCTAAGTTCAAAATTCTTCCGAGTACTGAGCATCCATCTCACTCAGAGACCAAACAGACTTAGCCAAGCAAAGGATTGGAAAGCAAAATTCAGAGAAATCCAGAATCTCTAGCACGGATAAAAGTTGCCCACGCAAACGGAAGTATTTAGGCTTAATCCCTGAACGAAGTTTTAAATGGTTACACCATCACACGGCATACCGAGGCGAATAAAGTTTCAACTGCAAGCAAAGGTTTTTTCAAGCACCGATGGGGCTCGCAGGGTCGACGAAGGTGTCCAGATCAATCCCAATAGCGATCCGAGTGTCTGCTTCGGTGAAGGTCTCCATGAAGTCTTCAAATTGAGGTTTCTTCGTGTTGGCCACCCAGAGAGCCTTCAGCTTGTCCTCATTGGCGTACTTGCAATGGATCCGGGCGAGTGAAAGCGCCACATCAGCTCCGCAGCGAGCAGCAGATTTTGTTTCCATGCCTGTACTCGACCGGGAATCTCGTTGAGGCGGGTCATCATCGACTCGAGGTCAGTCTGGAGGGTGTCTTTTGGTCACAATTCTTTATCGATCTTCACAAGCGCAACCCTCAGTTGAGTGATATACCCTTGAACACCTCTAAGATGAACATCAAGCCAAAACATGTTCATGGCCACAATGTCCCCGACGGGTGACTTGGTGGGGTCCAGACTTTCCTTGATCTCCTTAGTCTCTTTGTCAAAGTGTTGGCAGAATTCTACACGAAGGGGGAATGAAAGGTTGGTCACGCGACTGTTATGTAGAAATTAAGGAAGTTCACTCGACGGAAGAAAGTTACTTTCAAGCATGCAGAACATCTTCTTAACGAAGTCTCGCAAGTAGTTCTCGGGACCACTCCTTCTCTTGGACAGTTGTTCAACCTATTTGATCCAATCGGCACGTTCTTGCTTGAGTTTGGTGTTCTCTTCTTCCAACTTATTGGCTGCAGCAAGCTTCTTCACTGCAGCCTCGGTTTCTCCCTCTTCCAACTTACTGGCTGCGGCAAGCTTCTTCTTAGTGAGTGCCTTGTCTTTATCTTCAAGCGCCTTGTTCATAGTATCTAATGAAATAACATTGTTGAGTCATGCTTGAAGTCAGCGGTTCTCACCACACACATTTGTTCGAGTGAGGACACTCGCTTCAAAGGATAGAAAATAAAAGTGATAGTGCAATTGGTCGAAAAGGATTACCTCCCAGGTTCTTCAGATCGGTCTGTGCATGGTCTAGGTCGCTCTTGCCAACCTCCAGATCCAGCTGAAGCTGGTTTTTCTTCTTCTCTAAGTCGACGTATTGAGTCCCAAGATCACAGGTTTTCTGAAATCAGCAAAGAATTTGTTCAGTCAACACTAGTATTTCTCCACTCTCGAGTGGAAAAGAGCAAGTTAAGTTGACTGAATGTCGGCCCGTCGCCCCACCCCACACCCCTGCAAAGCATCATATCATGGTTGATGGAAAGGTCCAAACTGACAATACCTATCCTGCTGGTTTCATGGACATCATTTCCATCCCTAAGACAAGCATTCCGAATTGTAGACACTAAGAAAAAGAACTCACTCGACGGACCGAGTGACAACCGTACTCCAAGTACGAAAAAGGACCCCGAGTCCAAATTCTTAAGACCACTACCAATCGTAAACGATAGAAAGTAGTCTTGGGGACTACAACCAGTCGGTGCACTCAGCGTGCCCCCATTGGATACGACTCCACTCGACCAGGTCCAACCTGTCCGAGTAAAAAAAGAGCAAAAAAGCAAACATGCAAACATTGTCTCTATCAGACCCCTGCTGATGCAAGTACTCGACGACGGTCTCGGGGACTACACCGAGTGGGTGCACTCATTGTGCCCCCACTAGACCTACTATCACTCGACCAGGTACGGCCTATCGAGTGAAAATCTACTATCAAAACAAATCTAAGACCCCTGACGATGTCACTGCCATTCGACAGCGGTCTCGAGGACTACACCCAATGGGTGCACTCGACGTGCCCCTACTTGACCAGAAACCACTCGACTAAGACATGATCTAGTCGAGGGGAAAACAAGCAAGTATGCACCAAAAGAAAACACCCAGTGGGTGTAGAGTCAAGATGGACGGGAATTCAATTAGAAATGAACTTACAATTGCACTTACTCGGACATTGGCACGAAGCGCTGAGCTTGCATCATAAGCCAACTTGCTGGCCTCGTATGCCTCCTTCATACACAACATCATTTGCTCAGCTTGGATAATGGCCTCTTTGCCAGCTCTAGTCTAGTCCTTTGGGACATGGTATGGAGGGAATATGGGCGTCAAATGCGTCGGTGCTACAGTTGGGGTCACAAGAGTTGCCTCAGGTTGCCCAATTGGCGCTAAGACCGCAAGAGTTGAAGTTGCTGGCGCTGAGACCTCTTCCTCGTTCTCCTCTGAGTTGTCGCCATTGCCTTCACCGTTCTTGGCATAATCAACATCTGCATTGTCGCCTGTGCTCTCTTCTCCATCATCAGGCTGCCCTCCGTTCGGCAAGGGCGAATACATGTTCGTGAACACCTGCAAGATACAAACAGTAAAGTCAGTCGGCTCAAGACCCAATCAATCGACAAAGCATGAAAGCATTCGACAAAGATATAACTCACCAGGTTAGGCGGCAAGTTCGCGACAGAGAACTGCAAGATTCATTTGTCTCCCAGAGGGTTTTGACAGGCTCCGATGATTCCTCGGAGCCAATATGCAACAGTTTTCTGAGAGAATTCCTTTGGATGTGTCCGAGTGGTGTCTCCAGCGCTCGAATGGTGCCAGATAGTGTGTTCCCTCGCTCAAAGGGGCTGGATTCGCCGACCAAGAAACACCTCCATTAGATTCGTACGAGTCACTCCGCCACGGACCAACTCTACTACTACTTCCACTAAAATTCCTACCTCGGTTTTCTCTCCCTCTATCACGGAAAGTGATCTAGGAGCAGTGGGTCGCTCCAATGTGAAGGGTGGGAAGGCCAGTCGACACGTTGGGAGATGCAACATCGTTGCAGTAAAACCAAGTCGACTGCCAGCCCCGAAAGGATTCAGAAAAGGTCATCAACGAAAACGCACTCGTGTTCCTCTTTTGGATTCCCAGGCCACCGCATAGCTAGATGACGTGGGTCTTACTATCAGTTGTGTTGGCCTTTTTAACTCACTGAGACCAGACAGTGAAGATGTGCTTGAACAAGCCCCAGTGAGGGGGACAGCCCAAGAAGCACTCACACATTGTTATGAACGCAGCAAGATACGCAATGGAATTCAGAGGGAAATGGTGAAGTTATGCTCCGAAGGAATTCAAGAACCCACAGATGAATGGATGGGGAGGCATAGAAAAACCTCACTCGGTATGGGTGAGGAGGAGGACTCCCTCGCCTTCGTGCGGCTCCGGCTCGGTCTCTTTCCCCGACAGCCTCCACGACCCGTCGACTATCAGCCCATCGGTGACGAGGTTCTAGATGTCCTCCGCCATGATGGTCGATCGAAGGAAATCCCCTCGGATCCACCCCGGTAGCGTCGTGGACCGGGGGCACGACGGCTTCTTCGCCTTGGCTCCCTTCATAGCGCGCTCGAGCTGCTCCGACTTCCCCTTCGTTATCGCTGCGACGGTCGTCAAGGCGGGGCCGAGCAGTGCGCGTGGATTAGAGGAGGCAAAGGAAGAGAGAGGAATGGGGGAGGAGCACTGTATCGACCCTTGCGTCGTCCCGTCTTATAACTACCCCAGTGGGTCCCTGACTTGCGGGCCGGCGGATCTTTGTGTATCCCGATTGCAGAGGAAGCGCGGTACGTGGCATTCAGGATGGTGCAAAAATCGAGGCGTCATGTCCCCACTTGCCCCGGTCGTTGCGTCATCGTCATGCGGCGCGTGCTTTCCAAATTTTCAAATCCTGTAAAATCTTGGTCTGACGAAGCGACCCATCGCATCAAGAGATCCTACTGACCACTCAGACCTGAGTCCGTGCTCAAGTTCACTCGGACGCATATCAAGACAGAATCGATCAGGGTGAATGACAAAGACTCCAATCGATGCAGACTTCTGTGAAGCCCTAAAATGCATTCGGAATTTTTGTGTCTTATCAGAACCTGCATCAATCCCTTTTTCACACGAACCCCGATCCATTCGGGGGATAATGATGCGGATATGTACCTAGGGTAGGTGTTGGGGTCAAAACCGGTAGATCTCAGGTAGGGGGTCCCGAACTGTGAGATTAGAATCTACGGTAACAGGAGACAAAGGGGACACGAGTTACCCAGGTTCGGGCCCTCCTATGGAGGTAATACCCTCCTGCTTGGTTGTATTGATGATGTGAGGGGTTACAGAGTTGATCTACCTCGAGATCGTATATCTAACCCTAGATGACTTGTTCTGTCGCTATACACTAAAACCTTCCGGCTTATATAGATGTCGAGGATGCCTAGGGTTTACACATGGTTGGTTACGTGCCGAAGAGATAAACATGCCTAATTACTACATCAAACATGGAGTGCAAGCCGTATTTCCTGAAGCTTCCATCTTGGATACTGGGCCTTCAAATCTTCTAGTGTTTGGTCAGTACGTAGCCCTCATAGTCCGGCCCATCACAATAAGTCGGCTATTCGAAGACCCCCTAATCGAGGACTCCCTTAGTAGCCCTTGAACTTGCCTCCAACGCCAAGGATCTTCAGCTCTAACTGCTTCACGAAGAGAGACTTCGGCTTGCGAGGTGTGTTCCTTCCTACCGAACCATAGCTCGGCCTCCGATGACAAGTAGTCTCCCGCATAGTGGCACCTCTGAATACTGTAAATTGATTGGCTTTGAGGCCCAAACGTCAGGGGATAAACAACGGCCCTTCAACGACCTTTCTGAGAAAGGCTGCGGCCTGCCACGACCTCCAGGCCATGGTCGGTTTTAATCATCACGATCTATCAACATACCGATCGTGTCTCGTTTTATACGGGATATACATAATCACGCGCATGCAATGGCTCGCGCGTCTCGGGAAGTGGAGGGATTCGCGGCGCACCAAGGGGAATCCACATCGACAGGCCTCATAAAAAGATAAGGAAAACCCCCAAAGGCTTTTTATGCTCTCCATTTGACTTCTCCGCCTCTTATTCCCTTGCGCTTTCGGAGCACAGATCTAGGTCTCTCCACCCCCACCTTCGAGCTCAGCAATGGCAGCTTCAATGGCCAGTGGGAAGCTTCCACGGTCACCAACCAGGACATACTCGACCTCAAGAAGGCCTGCTACCTCCCCGCCAACATCCCTCATCGCGCTACGGAGGTGGGCCAAGTGATCCCCACCCCCAAGCCAGGCGAGAGGGTGGTGTTCATCCCCCACTTCATTAGGGGGTTGAGCTTCCCACTCCACCCCTTCGTCAGGGGGTTGATGTTCTTCTACGGCCTCGACTTCCACGACCTCCCGCCAAACTCCATCATGCACATCTCGACGTTCGTCCTCGTTTGTGAGGCCTTATTGTGCATCGAGCCACACTTCGGGCTTTGGCTGCAGGTCTTCAACATCAAGCCCAAGTGCGTCGGTGGCAAGCACGTGGGTTGCGGCAGGGTAGTCATCGTCAAGCTCACCCACGTTGTATGGTCGTCGGGCACCTTCATCGACACCATCAAGGGATGGCTAAAGGAGTGGTTCTACGTCACCGAACCACAGGAAGAGGGCCAGCTCCCTGCGGCCGCATTCAGATCTTGTCCCCCCACCAGACTGGTTTCATGGCTAGAAAAGGGCCTCGTTTGGGGATCGGACAAGGGGGTGACTGATCTGCAAAAGCGCATCCGCTCCTTGGTCGAGGAGGGCACCAAGTTAACCGATGTGGTCTAGGTGATGCTCCAAAGACGCATCCTCCCTTGCAAGCGCCAGGACACCCCCCTGTGGGCTCGAGAATTCGAAGACGAGCCCATAGTCCAGAACCTCTTCCGCACTATGCAGGAGACGTTGTGGAAGGCCCTCTTCAAATCAATGAAGAGCTGGCCATCCGAGGAGGAGGACAAGGGTCTACATGCTGCCAAACCAGATTCCGAGGTACGATACACCCTAACTTGGTCAGTTTTATTACACAGAAAATTCCTATAACCTCCTATCCAATCTTTTCGAGCAGAGATGGCTGAAGAAAGCAGTCAACATCAACAGTCCGGCGCCTCAGCCCGAAGACGAGAGGACCGGGCTGTTGGCCAAGATGCTCATGGAGAAGCCTTACGAGGCTTCCACGAAGAAAGAGAAGCATAAGAAACCAGGCCAGGTTGGCCTTCGCATCAGGGACCAGCCTAATGTCGTATCCAAAGATACCCCTGCCTCCTCAAATCAAGATGACGTTGATGAGGAGGAAGAAGAAGAGGAGGAGGAGGCTGAGGTCGAGGGAGATGGGGGAGGCAATTCCCCCCATGCCAGGAAGAGAGCAGCATCTTCGGACGCCCTGAAGTAGGTCACTTCTCGTGCTCCGAAGAGGGTGTGACAGACGCGGGTGGTTCTGTCCGACGACAGTTCGGACTCGAGCTCCGCGTCCAAATACCCCGAGGAGGTTCCACAAAGGAGCCTAAGAGTCAAGCCCCCCCCAAAAAAGGTTAGGATCCGGCGACCTTCCTGTGCATTATGAGTTGATGTACAGTTTGCTAACACGCAGTTTTGGAGATATAACCCCATGGTAAGACCCGCACAGGAGGGGTCGGGTCATACCTGGCGGCTCGTTAGTATATGGGCTAGAAGAGGAAGATTGGCTGCACGGCGGCTCACCAGATGGGCTGTGACGGAGGCCCAGAGTCAGGAAGAAGATGCAAGACACAAGCGCGTAAGCCGCCCGGAGACAACCTGCCAGAGTCGGCTAGGCGGATTAGAGACAGAGTCAGATACGTTGTAAGATTCGGTATGAGACTTGTGTAACCCATGGTCTTGACCTCCTATATAAAGGCGAGACCTGGGACGACTTAGACATGATCCAACAGATCGAGAGCTAGGTCAAGCGAATACGCTCCCTTGTAATCGGTACTCCAATCAATACACACAAAGCATGACGTAGGCTTTTACCTCATCCTGAGGGGTCGAACCTGGGTAAATCCGTGCCTTTCGTCCCGTCCAACCCCTTTGAGTCCACCTCCTTAGCGATGGCCTCAAATCCAAGTCTTCGGACATCTACCGTGACAAAACCACTACAGTTGGCGCCTACCGTGGGGCCAGCACGCGGTGATGTTGAGTTCTCAAAGGGCTTTCTCCCAGGGATCGAAGGATACGCCGTCGGCTTAGTGACCAAGAGTCGCCGTTGCAAGCTCTACATCGACGACTCAGGATGGGGGCCTGAAGCCGGCTCAGTCGAGTACGGCTATCGAGTTCCCATTGGGAAGATGCATGTGGTCATCGGCAAGCTAGATGGATATATACCCAGGCCGGACATCTGCACCAACATCGTCGAGTCGGCCTGGTGCGCGACACCGCCCGTGTTCAACCCGGGCAGAAGTGCGTCTTTGTTGGCTTCACACAAGACAGCAGTGACTCCCCGTCGGGAGAAACCTTGGGTTTTTAGATGAAGGATCTTCCAGCGAGGATGGGGAATCGATCTATCGACTTCATGACAGCAGGTTAAGGGGCTATGCTGATGGTTACATTATTCCAGAGCCTTATGACCCGCCGAGCCAAGCCGCCGAGTTCATGGCAGACCCGGCGCCGGCTTCCAATGGTGCGACATCTAGAGCGGCGGCTGGAGCCGCTCCCCCTGATGCAGAGCCTCCTAAGGCACCGGCACGGGTTCTACTGGAGCTCATGGAGGAGCTGGTGGCTCTGATCGCCACGGAGGTGACGGCTGAGAATCAAGCAGAGTGTAACACCGAGGTCAAGTGGATCAAGGTACAGATGGCTCAGGCCCAGGAGGATATTAATGTGATGCAAGCCTAGATGAATGTTGAGTCAAAGTGTTTGAGGGCGGAGGATCTCCATTTTGATCTCAACCAGCGGGCGTCGAAGGCGGTTCAGCGTAGAAGGAGTCAAGTCGGTTTACCGATTCAACATCGGAATCTTGTCAATACTCTGGGGCCGGTCCAAGTACGCCGCCAGTGGTGACCCGGGCGGTAGAGGCGCCGCGGCAGTTAGACCCGCCGCGGGGGAGCAGGCCTTTGTCACGACACGATGTGACGCCGCTTGGCCATTACTCGAATCCGGTGGAAAATATGATAGCGGTGGCTGCTAAGCTTGATGCTCTCCCTTTTGCCAAAGGAACGCCATTTGCTGAAGAGGCGAGGAACGTGATTAGCCTGTTGCAGACAGCGGTGGCTTAGCAAGAAAGGTACACGCATAGCCGGAGCCGGGTGCACTCCATGCCGGTTCATAGTCGTAATGACAGTCGACGGATTGAGTCGCCCGCGGTCTCCAGCAGTGATCAGAGGCAAAACCTGCCCAATCACAACCCGCCTAAGATGGATATTTAGGGGGCTATGGATAGGGGCCGGGCTTAGCGAGGGTCGACATCGGTGACGGATTATCCGGAGGTCCCTGAGTCGGCATGAGCAACACCCGTCGGCGTCTCAGCCAGGGGATTTGGTGTGCAGTGTCTTGTAGCAGATCTGAGGAGTGTGTGCCTGCCCAAGGACTTTAAGGGGACACAGAAGGTGCCCAATTACACGGCGGATCTGCCCCTAGAGGCTTGGATTGAAAGCTATGAACTTCCTATGGAGATGCTGGAGGTCGACGAAGCAGTCTATGCAAAATACTTCGTCATGATGTTGGAAGGACTGGCCCGGACTTGGTTAAAAGGGTTACCACCGAATACCAACACTTCAGGGACCGAGTTGAAAGGACGGTTCATCAAGAACTTCAAAGGAACTTGTAAGGAGCCGATGACGATTGTGGATCTGGACCTTTGTGCGCAGCAGGAAGGTGATTCGGCCCATCATTGGGTCAGGTGGATCTCCACGGTGATCCACTCATCTGAGAATATTTTGGCGTCTCAGGCGGTTCTAATCTTGGAAAGGAACTGTCGTTTTGTGCTCCTAAAGCAGAAGCTCGGGCAGTTGAAGCGTTCTTGTCAGGATATGGGTGAGGTCATGATGGCTCTCACCAAGTATGCGGATTCAGATACCACCAAGGACCCAGACTCCGACGACGAGAAGTCAGGAATGGGTAAGAAGGATGATAATGGTAAGAACCAGCAGGGAGGTGCTGGGAACAGCAGCCAAGGCAAGCGGAAGAACCCGAATGGCGGGTCAGAATTTGTGGCGAACACCAACACACAACCGTCCGGGAACAATCGCCCTAGGCGCAACAGGAACTTCAGGCTGCCGTTTGACAGGAATAGGGCACCTGTATCCCCCATGCCCTACACCTTGGAAGAGGCACTGAACAGAACTTGCTCGGCGCACAGCTGGCCAGACAAGAGGCCAGCCACACTTGGAAGGATTGCAGTGTTATGCGCGTGTTTCGGGAGCAAAGCCTTCGTCAAAATCATAACAATGGTAACGGCCTGTCAGGCAAGTCAGTTCCGGGCGGCTCAAGTGCCGGCTTCGGTGCTGACGGGTCAGGTTCAGGTCATCAGCGCCAAAGCAGTCAGAATCAAGGAAACCAGGGAAGTCATCAGTAGCAGAGCAATGGTGGTCAGCAACAGAATAACCACTCACGATATCAGAGCAACCTGAAACAGGTTAGTGAGAGACAGTATAATGTCTTCATGACAAGCTTGGATAAGCGGGATCAGAAGCTGCAAAAGAGAGCGGTCAATGCGGCCACGTTGGCTCTCCCGCGATACTTAAAATGGTCAGAATACCCGATTACGTGGAGCCGGGAGGATCACCCACCACGGGTCGATAATCCGGGTCACTTAGCTCTGGTGGTCGCTCCTCGGGTTGGAGGTTACAAATTCACAAAAGTACCCATGGATGGTGGTAGCAGTATCAACATCCTATACTACGACACATTCCAGTAGATGGAGTTAACCGACAAGGCTCTTAAGCCGTCATCGAACGTTTTCCATGGAGTAGTGTCAGGCAAGTCGGCTTACCTAGTAGGAAAGATGCTTTGGAAGTGTCGTTTGGGGATGAGTATAACTACAGGGTGGAGACCTTGTGGTTTGAGGTGGTAAAGATTAAGAGCCCATATCATGCTTTGTTTGGTTGGCCGACTTTCGCAAAGTTTATTGCCAGGCCCTGTTATATTTGTCTGCAGCTCAAGATGCCAGCACTCAACGGAACAATCACGTTCCATGGTGATTGGAAGGTACCCATCGAGTGTGAGGAAGGAGACGCGGCTTATGCGGAGTCAAGCTTCGCAGAAGCAGAACTTAAGTTTTATAAGGATAACATTGACTCGACACATATGACTCCGTTGAAGAAGCCCAGTACAGAGTCTGAGCCGCCTTTAAAGTTTGCGGCTGATGACACGAAGCTGGTGGATTTTACCCCGGGCGATTCATCCATGTAGTTCACTATTGGGGCCAACATGGACACCGCATAAGAAAGCACGCTCATCGAATTCATCTGTGAGAATCGGGACATCTTTGCATGGAAGCCATCTGACATGCCAGGTGTACCAAGAGAGTTCACTGAGCACCACATTAATGTGGATCCTAAGTTTAAGCAGATTAAGCAATTCCTTCATTGTTTCAACGAGGAGCGGCGTAAAGCAATTAGAGAAGAGGTAGCCTGGCTCTTGGCAGCAGGGTTCATCGTGGAGGTATTTCACCTGGAATCATTAGCCAACCCTGTGCTGGTACTCAAGAAGAACGGCACATGGCGTATGTGTATAGACTACACGGATCTTAACAAAGCTTGTCCAGTTGACCCGTTTTCTCTCCCCTGTATCGACCAGGTTATTGATGCAACGGCGGGTTGTGAGAGTTTATGTTTCCTAGACGCCTATTCAGGCTATCATCAGATCAAGATGGCAGTTGAATACCAAGAGAAGACCTCATTCATTACACCTTTTGGAGCATTCTGCTATGTGTCCATATCGTTCGGACTAAAGAGTGCAGAGGCGACTTACCAATGTTCTGTGCAGAATTGTCTTCATGGTCAGATTGGACGTAATGTCCATGCCTACGTGGACGATATCGTGGTTAAGTCAAGAAAGAAGGAGACGTTGTTGGATGACCTGAAAGAAACGATTGCTAACTTACGGGTCTATAAGATGATGCTTAATTCCGGAAAATTCGTTTTTGGAGTTCCTGTAGGTAAACTTCTGGGTTTCTTGGTTTCAGAACAAGGCATCGAAGCCAACCCGGACAAGATAAAGGCCATCACGTCACTAGCCAAGCCGGCGAGCATCAATGATGTACATCGCTTGGCGGGTCATATTGCCAATTTAAGCCACTTCATCAGCCGCCTAGGGGAGAATGCTATTCCTCTAACTAGTAGAAAACAGACCTTCCATCCCAAGCATTAGACCTGGTCTGGTTACGAGCCGGTACTAAAGAGGGTATTAGTTCCGGTTCATGCCGGCTCCAACGGCTAGGAGCAGGGCAACCTTTAGTACCGGCTCGTGAGCGATCTTTAGTACCGGTTCGTGTCACGAGCCGGTACTAAAGGGGGTGTGGCAGGCTTTTGGTCAGACTTGGGCCCGTGTGCCTCTTTAGTACCGGTTCGTGGCACGAGCCAGTACTAAAGGCTGACCTTTAGTACCGGTTCGTGTCACGAACCGGTACTAAAGGGGGCGTGGCAGTCTTTTGGTCAGACTTGGGCCCCGCGTTCCTCTTTAGTACCGGCTCGTGGCACGAGCCGATACCAAAGGTTGACCTTTAGTACCATTTCGTGTCACGAACTGGTACTAAAGGGGGCGTGGCAGGCTTTTGGTCAGACTTGGGCCCCATTTGCCTCTTTAGTACCGGTTCGTGGCACGATACGGTACTAAAGATTGCCCTTTAGTACTGGTTGGTGAAACCAACTGGTACTAAAGACTTCCTATGTATATATGCTTCGTCCGCAGCCGATGGACGGGGCTCTCATTTCTCTGTTTTCTTCCATGTTCTTCTTCTTGCTCAAAGCTCATCCTTCATTTTGCGCCACCAGGCTGCCGAAATTAGCCGTCGCCTCCGCCCACCACCTCGACGCCGCGTCCCGCCCGACCCTGCCGCGCCTCCCTCGAGTAGCTTTGCATGGATACACCCTCGCGAGCCTCTCCCCTCCCCCTTGCCTGCTGCCCCGACCCCCGCACGCTTGCCGGGGCTCACCAGCCCCCATCGCGCGCCGCCCCGCTCATCCCGGCCACGGTTCGATGGAAAACACAAAATAGAGAACACAAAATAGCGTTCCCGGCCACCGCTCATCCCGGAAAACACAAAAAATAGAGAGGAAAATTAAAACCTAAAACCTAAAACAAAAAAAGAACACTTAGTACCGGTTGGTATCACCAACCGATACTAAAGGTCCTCCACCACTAGCCCACACAGGCAGCCACGTAGTGGGCCTTTAGTACCGGTTCATGGGCCAACCGGTACTAAAGGTCTGGACCTTTAGTCCCGACCCTTTACTACCGGTTGGGGAACGTGGCATTCCAAGCACCCGCGGATGGCGGCTTATCGGCAAGAGGTAGATATCGTCGCTGGTCATTTCAAGGGTTATTAGGTAGATCATATCGACCGTCGCAAGAACAAGGCGGTGGATGCGCTGTCAATGCTGGCCTCTCAGCGTAAGCTAGTGCCACCTAATGTTTTCTTGGATGTGCTTTATCATCCATCCGTTAAGTTACCATCGGTAGAGGATCTGGCTATACCTGACACGGAGGGGCAACTAGTGGCAGCTTTGCACGCCATTCCGGACTGGACGTTGCCATATCTGGCATACCTAACCCGGGGCGAGTTTCCTGAAGATGAGACTCTGGCGCGGCAAATCGTGAGGTGTTCTAAATCCATGACCATCATAGGAGGGGAATTACATAAGTGCATGTTGGAAATATGCCCTAGAGGCAATAATAAATTAGTTATTATCATATTTCCTTGTTCATGATAATCGTCTATTATCCATGCTATAATTGTGTTGATCGGAAACTTAGATGCATGTGTGGATACATAGACAAAACCATGTCCCTACTATGCCTCTAATAGACTAGCTCGTTGATCAAAAGATGCTGAAGGTTTACTAGCCATGGACATGAGATGTCATTTGATAACGGGATCACATCATTAGGAGAATGATGTGATGGACAAAGACCCAAACTAGAAACGTAGCATATGATCGTGTCAGTTTATTGCTACTATTTTCTGCATGTCAAGTATGTGTTCCTATGACCATGAGATCATGAAACTCACGGATATCGGAGGAGTGCCTTGTGTGTATCAAACGTCGCAACGTAACTGGGTGACTATAAAGGTGCTCTACAGGTATCTCCGATGGTGTTTGTTGAGTTGGCATGGATCGAGACTGGGATTTGTTACTCCGTGTGACGGAGAGGTATCTCGGGACCCACTCGGTAATACAACATCACAATAAGCCTTGCAAGCAATGTGACTAATTGTTAGTTGCGGGATCTTGTATTACGGAACGAGTAAAGAGACTTGGCGGTAACAAGGTTGAACTAGGTATGGAGATACCGACGATCGAATCTCGGGGAAGTAACATACCGAAGAACAAAGGGAACACCATACGGGATTAACTGAATCCCTGACATAGAGGTTCGACCGATAAAGATATTCATAGAATATGTAGGAACCAATGTGGACATCAAGGTCCCGGCATTGGTTATTGACCATAGAGGTGTCTCGGTCATGTCTACATAGTTCTCGAACCCGCAGGGTCTGCACACTTAAGGTTTGGTGACGTTTCGGTAGTATAGAGTTATGTATGGTGGTGACCGAAGGTTGTTCGGAGTCCCGGATGAGATCCCGGACGTCACGAGGAGCTCCGGAATGGTCCGGAGGTAAATATTGATATATAGGAAGTCCCATTTTGGTCACCGAAAAAGTTTCGGGCTAATCGGTAATGTACCGGGAGAACACCGAGAGGGGTATTTCGACCCAAGAGGCTTCATGGGCTGTGGGAGAGTAAATACCAGCCTTTTTTGGGCTGGTGGAAGTCCCACACAAGGCCCATGCATCTGGGAGAAAAATCCCAAAGGGAAAAAGGTGGAAAAAGGCCAAAAAAGGGAGGAATCCTAGTCCTACTAGGATTGGAGGAGGAGTCCTCCTCTCCTCCCCACTTTGGTCGACCCAAGGGCTGGCTTTTTGGCAGCCAAGACTCCTCCTCCTCTCCTCCTATATATACTAGAGGATTTTAGGGTTTTGGCACAGAATTTTCAGCCACGTGCTACCCGTTCCTGTAGTGCGTAGTTTCTCCTCTAGATCGGTTTTCTACAGTGCTTAGGCGAAGCCCTGCCGGAATAGCTCCACCACCATCGCCGGAGCGCCGTCATGCTGCCGGAAAACTCTTCTACCTCTCTGCTCTCTCTTGCTGAATCAAGACGGCAGAGATCGTCATCAAGCTGTACGTGTGCTGAACGTGGAGGTGCCGTCCGTTCGGCGCTCGATCGGAAGGACCGTGATCGAGATCGCGAGACGGTTCGTGATGTGATCACGGAGCAGATCGTGATGAGTTCGCGGGACAGATCGTGATCAAGATCGTGAGACGGATCGTGATGAGATCACGGGACAGATCGTGATGAGTTCACGCGACGGATCGTGATTGGATCGCGGGACGGATCGTGATGAGATCGCGGGACGCTCGGCAATTTGGATCGCGAAGACGTTTGACTAAACCAACCGCGTTTCTTAACGCTTCCCGCTTAGCGATCTACAAGGGTATGTAGATCCATTCTCCCTCTCGTAGATGCTCATCACCATGGATAGATCTTGCGTGTGTGTAGGAAATTTTTTGTTTCCCATGCAATGTTCCCCAACAGTGGCATCATGAGCTAGGTCTATGTGTAGATGAGATCTCGAGCAGAACACAAAGAGTTTGTGGGCATTGATGCTTAGATTGCTTCCTCCCTTGGTCGGATTTTGGTTCAGCGGTATTGTGAGATGAAGCGGCCCGGACCAACATTACTCGTACGCTTACGAGAGACCGGTTCCCTCGACCACAACTTGTTGCATAGACGGCTTGTGGGTGCCAGTTTCTCTCACTTTAGTTGGATCTGATTCGACAAAGGCGGTCTTTGAGAAGGTTGAAAAGCAAATTATGTATCACCGTTGTGGTTTATGAGTAGGTGAGAATCGTTCTTGCTAGAAACCCATAGCAGCCACGTAAAACATGCAACAACAATTAGAGGACGTCTAACTTGTTTTTGGAGGGTATGTTGTGATATGATATGGCCAGTTACATGATGTGATATATGTGATGTATGAGATGATCATGTGATGTATAGATTATCACAACTTGCATGTCGATGAGTACGGCAACCGACAGGAGCCATAGGGTTGTCTTTAATTATTGTATGACCTGCATGTCAATCATTAAGCGCTATGTAATGCTTTACTTTATCGCTAAACGGTAGCAATAGTAGTAGAAGCATGGTGGGCGCGACAACCCCGATGGTGACACGTTGATGGACATCATGGTGTCGTGCCGGTGACGATGGAGATCATGCTGGTGCTTTCATGATGGAGATCAAAAGCACAAGTTCATGGCCATATCATGTCACTTATGATTTGCATGTGATGTTAATCCTATTATGCACCTTGTTTTGCTTAGGACAACGGTAGCATTATAAGGTGATCCACCACTTAATTTCAAGATAATTTGTGTTCTCCCCGAGTGTGCACCGTTGCAATAGTTCTTCGTGTCGAGACACCACGTGATGATCGGGTGTGATAGACTCTATGTTCACATACAACGGGTGCAAGCCAGTGTTGCACATGCAGAACACTCGGGTTAAACTTGATGAGCCTAGCATGTAAAGACATGGCCTCGGAACACAAGAGACCGAAAGGTCGAACATGAGTCATATAGTAGATATGATCAACATAATGATGTTCACCATTGCAGCCACCTCAACTCACGTGATGAACGGACTTGAGTTGGTAAATTTGGATCATGTATCAATTGAATGATCGGAGGGATGTCAATTTGAGTGGGAGTTCTTAAGTAATATGATTAATTGAACTCATTATCATGAACATAGTCAATAGTGTCTTTGCAAATTATGTTGTAGATTACTAGCTCGCGCTGTAGCTCTCTTATATTTTTATATGTTCCTAGAGAAATAGAGTTGAAATATGATGGTAGCAATATTGCGGACTGGGTCCGTGATCTGAGGATTTTCCTCATTGCTGCAGAGAAGGCTTATGTCCTTAATGCACCGCTCGGTGCGCCAACCCCTCTAGCATCGTGTGTAGATGTTGTGAACATCTGACAGGCACGTTCTGATGACTACTTGATAGTTTAGTGCGTCATGCATTACGGCTTAGAATTGAGGCTCCAAAACGTTTTGAACATCACGGAACATATGAGATGTTTCTAAGAGCTCAAATTAGGATCTCAGGCTCATGCCCGTGTTGCGAGATATGAGATCTCCAACAAAGATTCTTTGCCTGCAAGATGAAAGAGAATAGCTCAATCGTTGAGCATGTGCTCAGATTGTGTGGGTGCTACAATCGCTTGAATCAAGTGGGAGTTGATCTTCCAGATAAGATAGTGATTGATATAGTTCTCCAAGTCACTGACACTAAAGCTAATAGAACTTGGTGATGAACTATAAAAACGCCAGGGATAGAAATATTGATCCCTGAGCTGTTCGCGATGTTTGACACCGCGAAGGTAGAAAACAAGAAGGAGCGTCAAGTGTTGATGGTTAATGAAACCACTAGTTTCGAGAAGGGCAAGAGCAAGGAGGGAAACTTCATGGATAGCAAGTCAGTTGCTGCTCCAGTGAAGCAACTCAAAGTTGAACTCAAACCCGAGACTAAGTGCTTCTGTTATGAGGTGAGCGGTCGCTGAAGCGGAACAACCCTAGAATCTTGGTAGATAAGAAGGCTGGCAACATCGACAGAAGTATATTTGATATACGAGTTATTGATGTGTACCTTGCTAGTACTCCTAGTAGCACCTGGGTATTGGATACCGGTCCGGTTGCTAAATGTTAGTAACTCGAAATAAAAGCTACGTAATAAATGGAGAACTAGGTAAGGGTGAGGTGACGATATGTGTTGGAAATGTTTCCAAGGTTGATGTGATCAACATCGCACGCTCTCTCTACCTTCAGGATTAGTGACGAACCTAAATAAATGTTATTTGGTGTTTTGCGTTGAGCATGAACATGATTAGATCATGTTTATTGCAATATGGTTATTCATTTAAGTTAGAGAATAATGGTTATTCTGTTTACATGAATAATACCTTCAATGGTCATGTACCCAGCGAGAATGGTTTGTTGAAATCTTGATCGTAGTAATACACATGTTCATAACATTGATGTCAAAAGATACAAAGTTAGTAATGATAGTACCACATACTTGTGGCACTGCCGCTAAATGTCATATTGGTATAAAGCGCATGAAGAAACTCCATGGTGATGGATCTTTGGACTCATTAGATTTCAAATCGATTGAGGCATGCGAACCACGCCTCTTGGGCAAGATGAGTAAAAAAACCCGTTGGATGGAGTGGGCAAGTGATTCATTGGAAATGATACATGTTGATGTATGCGATCCAATGGGTCTTGTAGCGTGCAGTGGATATCGTTATTTTCTTACCTTCATTGATGATTTAAGTAGATATAGTGTATATTTACTTAATGAAACACAAGTCTGAATCGTTTGAAAGGTTCAAGCAAATTCAGAGTGAAGTTTAAGATCATCGTGACAAGAAGATAAAAATGACTGCGATATGATCGTGGAGGTGATTATCTGAGATACGAGTTTGGCATACAACTTAAGACAATGTGAAATTTGTTTCACAACTAACGCCACCTGGAACACCATAGTGTGATGGTGTGTCCGAACATCATAGTCATGCTCTATTGGATATGGTGCGTGCTATGATGTCTCTTATCTTTTACTACTATAATTTTGGGGTTATGCATTAGAGACAACTACATTCACTTTACATAGGGCACCATCTAAATCCATTGAGATGACACCGTGTAAATTATGGTTTGATAGAAACCTAAGCTGTCATTTCTTAATGTTTGGGGCTGTGACACTTGTGTGGAAAATGTTTTCATCTAATGAGGTCGAACCCAAGGCGGACAAATGCATCTTCATAGAATACCCTAAGAACAGTTGGGTGAACCATTCTATCTCAGATCCAAGTGCAAAGTGTTTGTTGCTAAAACGGATCCTTTCTCGAGGAAAAGTTTCTCTCGAAAGAATTGAGTGGGAGGAAGATAGAACTTGATGAGGTTGTTAAACCTTTGTTCAACCAGAGAGTAGCGCTGCGCAGAAAGATGTTTTCTGTGAAGCCTACGTTAGTTGAAGACGAAGTTAATGATGATGATCATGAAAGCTTCAGGATCAAGTTACTATCGAACTTCGTAGGTCGACAAGGATGTGTACTGCTCCTAAGCGGTACGACATCCCTGTCTTTGAGGTCATGTTGTTGGACAACGATGAACCTACGAGCTGTGGAGAAGCGATGATGGGCCCGGATTCTGACAAATGGTTGGAGGCCATGAAATCCGAGATAGGATCCATGTATGAAACCCAAGTATAGACTTTGGTAGACTTGCTCATTGGACGGCAGGTCGTTGAGTACAAATGGATCTTTAAAATGAAGACAGACGCTGATGGTAATTATCACTATTTGTAAAGCTCGACCTGTTGCAAAGATGTTTGTGACAAGTTCAAGGAGTTGACTGCGATGAGACTTTCTCACTCGTAGCGATGCCAAAGTCTGTTGGAATTATGTTAGCAGTTGCTGTATTTTCAATTATGAAATCTGGCAGATGGATGTCAAAACATCGTTTCCTTAACGGTTTACTTGAGGATAGGTTGTATGTGATACAACCAGAAGGTTTTGTCAGTCCTAAGGATGCTAAAAGGTGTACAAGCTTCAGTGATCCTTCTATGGACTGAAGCAAGCATCTCGGAGTTGGAATATACGCTTCGATGAGGTGATCAAAGTTTTGATGTTTATACAAAGTTTACGAGAAACTTGTATTTACAATAAAGTGAGTGGGAGCACTATAGAATTTCTGATAAGTATATGTGGATAACATATTGTTGATCGGAAATAATGTAGAAATTCTGGAAAGCATAAATGGTTATTTGGAAAGTGATTTTCAAAGGAAGACCTGAATAAAGCTGCCTAATTGTTGAGCATCAAAATCTATAGAGATAGATCAAGATGCTTGATGAGACTTTCAATGAGTGCATACCTTGACAAGATTTTGAAAGAGTTCAAAATGGATCAGTCAGAGAAAGAGTTCTTGCCTGATTTGTAACGTGTGAAGTTGAGTGAGACTCAAATCTCGACAACGGCAGAAGAAAGAGAAATGACGAATGTCGTCCCCTATGCCTTAGCCATAGGCTCTATATTATGCCATGTTGTGTACCGCACCTGTGTGTGCCTTGCCATGAGTCCGTCAAGGGGTACAAGAGTAATCCAGGAGTGGATCACTGGACAGCGGTCAAGATTATCCTTAGTAACTAAAAGACTAAGGAGATGTTTCTCGATTATGGAGGTGATAAAGAGTTCATCGTAAAGAGTTACGTCGATGCAAACTTTAACACCAATCCGGATGACTCGTAGTAGCAATCTTGATACGTATAGTGGAGCAGCCATTTGGAATAGTACCAAGTGGAGTGTGGTAGCAGTGTTTATAGTTTGAAATAGAGATTTGCAAAGTACACACGGATCTGAATGTCGCAGACCCATTGACTATAAGACCTCTCACACATGCAAAGCATGACCGAGCCCCAGAACTCATTGGGTGTTAGATACATAACAATGCGAATCACATAGTGATGTGAACTAGATTATTGACTCTAGTGCAAGTGGGAGACTGTTGGCAATATACCCTAGAGGTAATAATAAATTAGTTATTACCATATCTCCTTGTTCATGATAATCGTTTATTATCCATGCTATCATTGTGTTGATCGGGAACTTAGATGCATGTGTGGATACATAGACAAAACCATGTCCCTAGTATGCCTCTAATAGACTAGCTCGTTGATCAAAAGATGGTTAAGGTTTCCTAGCCATGGACATGAGATGTCATTTGATAATGGGATCACATCATTAGGAGAATGATGTGATGGACAAAGACCCAAACTACAAACGTAGCATATGATCGTGTCAGTTTATTGCTACTGTTTTTGCATGTCAAGCATGTGTTCCTATGACCATGAGATCATGCAACTAACGGATATCGGAGGAGTTCCTTGTGTGTATCAAACGTCGCAACATAACTGGGTGACTATAAAGGTGCTCTACAGGTATCTCTGATGGTGTTTGTTGAGTTGGCATGGATCAAGACTGGGATTTGTTACTCCGCGTGACGGAGAGGTATCTCGGGGCCCACTCGGTAATACAACATCACAATAAGCCTTGCAAGCAATGTGACTAATTGTTAGTTGCGGGATCTTGTATTACGGAACGAGTAAAGAGACTTGCCAGTTAGGAGGTTGAACTAGGTATGGAGATAGCAACGATCGAATCTCGGGCAAGTAACATACCGAAGAACAAAGGGAACATCATACGAGATTAACTGAATCCTTGACATAGAGGTTCGACCGATAAAGATCTTCGTAGAATATGTAGGAACCAATGTGGACATCCAGGTCCCGCCATTGGTTATTGACCGTAGAGGTGTGTCGGTCATGTCTACATAGTTCTCGAACCCGCAGGGTCTGCACACTTAAGGTTTGGTGACGTTTCGGTAGTATAGAGTTATGTATGGTGGTGACCGAAGGTTGTTCGGAGTCCCGGATGAGATCCCGGATGTCATGAGTAGATCTGGAATGGTCCGGAGGTAAAGATTGATATATAGGAAGTCCCATTTTGGTCGCCGGAAAAGTTTCGGGCTAATCGGTAATGTACCGGGAGTGCTGGTAGTGTACCGGGAGACCACCGGGAGGGGTATTTCGACCCAAGAGGCTTCATGGGCTGTGGGAGAGTAAATACCAGCCTTTTGTGGGCTGGTGGAAGTCCCACACAAGGCCCATGCAGCTGGGAGAAAAAGCCCAACGGGAAAAAGGTGGAAAAAGGCCAAAAAAAGGAGGAATCCTAGTCCTACTAGGATTGGTGGAGGAGTCCTCCTCTCCTCCCCACTTTGGTCGACCCAAGGGCTAGCTTTTTGGCAGCCAAGACTCCTCCTCCTCTCCTCCTATATATACTAGAGGATTTTAGGGTTTTGGCACAGAATTTTCAGCCACGTGCTACCCGTTCCTGTAGTGCGTAGTTTCTCCTCTAGATCGGTTTTCTACAGTGCTTATGCGAAGCCCTGCCGGAATAGCTCCACCACCATCGCCGGAGCGCCGTCATGCTGCCGGAAAACTCTTCTACCTCTCCGCTCTCTCTTGCTGGATCAAGATGGCGGAGATCGTCATCAAGTTGTACGTGTGCTGAACGCGGAGGTGTCGTCCGTTCGGTGCTCGATCGGAAGGACCGTGATCGAGATCGCGAGACGGTTCGTGATGCGATCGCGGAGCAGATCGTGATGATTTCGTGGGATAGATCGTGATCAAGATCGTGAGACGGATTATGATGAGATCACGGGACGGATCGTGATGAATTCACGGGACGGATCGTGATTGGATCGCGGGACGGATCGTGATGAGATCGTGGGACGGTCGGCGATTTGGATCGCGAAGACGTTCGACTAAACCAACCGCGTTTCTTAACGCTTCCCGCTTAGCGATCTACAAGGGTATGTAGATCCACTCTCCCTCTCGTAGATGCTCATCACCATGGATAGATCTTGCGTGTGCGTAGGAAATTTTTTGTTTCCCATGCAACGTTCCCCAACAGTGCAGCGTCACCGGCGTCTTCCAACGATGTGTATCACCAGAGGAAGGCAAGGAAATCTTATATGAAATACATGCTGGTGATTGCGGTCATCACGCCAGGTCAAAATCTTTAGTGGCAAAGGCCTTCCTACATGGCTTCTTCTGGTTGACGGCTCGTGTGGAAGCAGAGGATTTCGTTGCTAAGTGCGATAGGTGCCAGAAGTTCGAAAGACGTGCTCATGTGCTGGCTCAAGAATTACGGATGATACCGATCACTTGGCCACTTGCAGTCTGGGGGCTTGACATGATTGGACTGTTCAAACGGTCTAAGGATAAAAAGACCCACCATTTCGTGGCAGTAGACAAGTTCACCAAGTAGGAGGAAGCTAAGCCGGTC
This sequence comes from Hordeum marinum, assembly GCA_022496015.1. Lineage (NCBI taxonomy): Eukaryota > Viridiplantae > Streptophyta > Magnoliopsida > Poales > Poaceae > Hordeum > Hordeum marinum. The sequence continues at coordinate 30,506,663 of CM039678.1, forward strand.
AGTAAGTGTGATGCAGCCACGGCGGGTCAGTTTGTGAAGAAATTGATCTACGGTTCCGATATCCTCATAGCATCATTACGGATAACGACACAAATTTGTCCAAGGGGGCTATGCAGGTGTTCTGCGAAAGCGAGCACATCCGGCTTGATGTTTCTGCTTTTGCTCATCCATAGTCCAACGGTCAGGCGGAATGGGCAAATCAGGAAGTCTTGAGAGGTATCAAGCCCCGGCTCATGGTTCCTTTACAGAGAGCGCCGGGTTGTTGGGTGAAAGAATTACCATCCGTCCTTCGGAGCATCAATACTACGCCTAACAGGTCGATGGGTTACAACCCTTTCTTCATGTTTTACGGTGCGGAGGCCGTGTTACCAAGCGACATAGGTCATGATTCATCATGTGTGGTGGCTTATGTGGAAGCTAACAATGAGGCGGTGCATCAGGATGCGTTGGATGTGCTGGATGAAGCACGTGATCCTGCAGCGTCTCGATCGACGATTTATCAACGGGACCTGGGTCGCTACAATAGCCCCAGGGTCAAGACCCGGACGTTCCAAGAAGGTGACTTGGTATTACGTTTGATTCAAGATTAGACAGATGTGCACAAGTTATCACCACCATGGGAAGGGCCTTTCTTGGTTACCAGGAATTTGAACAATGGGTCTTATTATCTCATCGATGTGTGAGACGAATCACGTACCTCCTGGCGGGAAACTCTCCGGCCGTGGAACATCGCTCATCTGTGGCTTTACTATACTTGAGTAATTGACTCTTACTTCTGTACATACATATTTTCTTGTATTTATACTCATATAATAAAGTTGGCATCCCTACAAGACGGTGCCTCTGCCATTTTTTCTCTTTGGCATTACAGATTTGTGCAAAGACGAACACCTCCATGTGGTCACTTGGGGGCTTCCAACCCACCGGGTTTAGCTTGATCACCCTTTTGGCCGGCTTACAAGATGGAACTTTACAAAACGGTGGCTCATGGGATGGTGGCGTGAAGACGGCGAGAGGCTTAAGGTCACCCAGGAGGGCGAGCTGCTACGTTGCGAGCCATTCAAACATGTGTGCGCCGCCTTATGGACGAAAGTTTTTCCAGGTCACTCAAGAGGATGAGCCGCCATGATGCGAGCCGTTCAAACATGGGTGCCAAGCCGCTCGAGAAGGCGAGCCGCCATGATGCGAGTCGTCCAAACATGGGTGCTAAGTAGCTCAAGAGGATGAGCTGCCATGATGCGAGCCGTTCAAACTTGGGTGCCATGGGAGCCAAAGAGGATGAGCCGCCAGGATGCGAGCCGTTCAAACATAGGTCCCATGCTGCAAGACGGGTCGTGGACCAGAGCAAGGCGCCAGAGTGGGTGAAGCCCTCCCCACTCTTGGCATGGTCATACCAACCTGTATGTAGCTGCCGCTCGCGTAGGGGTGCAGGGAGCTGTCAACTCGCCCCTCCGAGGGCCTGATATAGCGGCGAGGGAAAGCTCTCTCTCATCTGCTACGTACTCTTCGCCAAGTGGCCTGTTGTACTCTTAACAAGTGACGTTGTTTAAGGTTCAAACGACGGATTTATGTCACGTGAGAAGTAGATTATGGGCCCCGGGGCACTCACTCTGTTATAAATTTTGGTTTGTTGCGCCCTTAGCAGTTCATCTCGCCTAGAGACCCTGAGCTGTGCAAGATTGCGGGTCACTCTCGTTAGATACCCTGCACTGTTAAGCAGTTCAAAGCAACAGTTCCCCGTCAAAGGGGCCAGAATATCAGTTTTTGAAAACCAAAAAAAGGGGAAAGGAAGACCATCATAATTTACATCATGCATTGCATCATACACATCGCATCATATATTGTACCATAGTTGCATCAGAATTTGCATTCATATCATAAGTGTGGCCAGAGCAAGATGAAGCAAATTTACATCGAAGATCTCTGGGTTATGTTGGGTATATAACCCCGTGGTGAGACCCGCCCAGGAGATTCCGGGTCACACCTGGCGGCTCATAGACCAGCCCAAGAATCGGCCTTGAAGATCAAGCCCAAGACGTTTGGCAGCTTGCCAGGATGGGCTAAGATGAGGCCCATACGGAGAAGGTATGAAGACCCGCGCGGATAATCCACACAAAGATAGCTTGCTCAGGAAGGCAAGACAATGTAGAGATAGACTCGGACACGTTGTGAAAGTCGGTGACGACTTGTATGACCCGTGGTCTTTACCTCTTATACAAAGGCGAGACCCAAGGCGACTTAGACAGAGACTAACTAATCGAGAACTAGGTCAAGCAATCCGTTCCCTTGTAATCAATACCCAAGCAATACAAGCACAAGTAGGACGTAGGCTTTTACCTATACTTGAGCGGCCAAACCTGGGTAAACCGTGTCCTTCGTCCCGATCAACCCCTTTGAGTCCATCACCTTAGCGATGGCCTCGAATCTATGTCCTCGGACATCTGTCGTGACAAAACAATGGCAGTTGGCTCCCACTGTGGGGCTAGCGCTCGATGGTGTTGAGTTCTCAAAGGGCTCTCTCCTAGGGCTCGAGGGATAGGTGGTCGGAAGTATGAGCAAGAGTCGCCGTGGCTGGCTCTACATCGACGACGTTGGCTGGGGCCCTCAAGCCGACTCTGTCGAATATGGATTTCGTGTTCCCTTCGGAGAAATCCACATCTTCATCGGCAAGATTGACGGATCTACACACCCGGGCCGGACGTCTGCACCAACATCGTTGAGCCGGCTCGACGCGCGCAACCCGCCCAACTCGTGCGACCCGCTTGTGCTAACCCGGGCCGGAAGCGTTTCTTCGTGGGCTTCACTCAAGGTATGGATCTTGAGGCTTCTATGTCGAAGGAGACTCTTGTCTATTCGGAGTACGGGTCTTCGAGCGGAGAAGAGGAATCAATCTACCAGCTCCACAACGGCGGGCTCGGAGGCTACGACGAGCTTTACCCTGAGTCAGGGTGTTCTGAGCCGGACGATCACGGGCTGATGATTCATGCGGCCGGATTCATGGCGGGGTCAGCGCTGGGCACGAGCAGCACAGCCGCCGAAGCAGCAGACACGGGGGCTGACCCACCGCCACCGTCTCAGATTCTTCTGGATCTGATGAACGAGCTCGTAACCCTGATGGCCACTAAAGTCACACCAGATAATCAAACCACCCGGACTTGGAGATCACAAGACTTAAGGACCGGATGGCGGAAGTCCAACAGGGGATTGCCGAGTTAAAGGCTCAGATGGATGCGGAGGCAAAGCGCCTTATGACAGATGCTTTCCGCCTTGAGCTAGAGCAGCAGACAGTACATACGGTGCAGCGGATGAGGCATCAGTCTCGCTTACCAGAACAGTATGAGGCCAGGAATCTCTTTAACACGCGAGGAACGGGACGGACAGCGGACACGCCTGGAAGTCGGTCGGCGGTTCGACAACAGCTTAACCCGCCCTGACAAAACCAGGCCTCACCAGTGGCTTTTGCAACGCCGGTGGGTCATTATTCCAACTTGGCAGAGAACATGGTGGCAGCAGCAATCCTGCTTGAAACGATACCTATTCCTTATGAGGCGCCCTTTGCAGAAGAGGTGCAGAACGCCATCGGATACCTTCAAACGGCAATGGCCCAGCAAGAGGAATATGCCTACAGCCAGATCCGCGTCCATTCAACCCCCCTCCCGAGCTGCAGCTTTAGCCGGCGCTATGAGTCGCCGGCGGTTTCTAGCAGTGATCGGCACCGGGGCCCTCCAGGGGATCATCAGGCGGCTCTAGATGCACATGCGCTCGTAGACCGTGCGAGAGGGCAGCAAGAGGCGGCAGCTCTGGCATTGGCGGCTCACCAAGAGCTTGCACCTTCTGTCTCAGTTGGAGCGAGAGTCACCACCAGGGCCGTGGGCATGCCATGTTTGGTGTCGGCTCTGCGAAATGAGCGGCTGGCGAAGGATTTCAAAGGCCGTCGCAAGGTCCCGAATTACACCGCCGACTTACCTCCATAGGCCTGGATCGAAAGCTATGAGTTGGCTATGGAGATGTTGGATGCCAATAACGCGGTATGTGCCAAATATTTTATCATGATGCTGGAAGGGCCGGCTCACACGTGGTTGAAGGGTTTGCCACCCAACACCATCAACTCCTGGGCCGAGTTAAAGGCGAAGTTCCTCAAAAAAATTCAAGGAACGTGCAAGCAGCCCGTGACGATCGTGGATTTAAATCACTGTGTGCAACAGGAAAATGAGTCGGCTCATCATTGGGTCCGCGTGGGTTTCAACTATCATCCACTCGTCTGAGCAGATCACGGCGGCTCAAGCGGTTCTGATCCTAGAAAAGAATTGCCACTTTATACCTTTGAAGCAGAAGCTTAGTCGGCTCAAGCGCACGTGTCAAGACATGGGGGATCTCATGGCGGCTCTCACCAAATACGCTGACTCGGACAATATGAAGGATCCAGGCTCTGATGAGGAGAAAATTGGCCAGGGTAAAAAGAATAACCATGGCAAGGGTGATGCATGCAATGGTAACCAAAGCAAGTGGAAGAACCTGGATGGCGGGTCAGAATTGGTGGCCAACACCAGCACCAGCAACAATCGTCCTAAGGGCAATGGGAAATTTAGACTACCTTTGGGTAAGACTCCTTTGAACTTGGAGGAAATGCTCAACAAGCCTTGTCTGGAGCACAGCCGTCCCGACAGACCGGCGGGTCACACGTGGGGCAACTGCCACATCATGCAGAAGTTCGAGGACTATAGCATGCGACAGCATAACAACGATGATGATGGCCCACCCAGCGATTCAGGACCAGGCGGGTCAAGAACCGGGTTTGGGTCCGCGGCTTAGGATTCGGTCATCATGGCTAGGGCAACCAAGGAGGACGTCATCAACACTCTGGTGGCAATAATCAGCAGCATCATAATCAATCTAGGTATCAGAGTAACCCAAAGCAGCTCAGTTTGGGCCAGTACCATGTTTTTACGACTAGCCTTAACAAGCAGGATCAGAAGTTGCGCAAGTGGGCGGTTAATGCAGTCACGCCGGCTCTACCGCAATACTTGAGCCGGGAGGATCACCCGCCGCGTGTTGATGACCCGGGGCGGCTGGCCCTAGTAGATGCCCCCTAAGTGGGGGGATATATGTTAAATAAGGTACTTATGCATGGTGGCAGTAGCATCAATATCCTGTACTATGGCACCTTTCGGCAGATGAAGCTGGTTGATAAAGACCTTAGGCCTTCCTCGACAGTATTTCATGGTGTGGTACCTGGCAAGTCAGCTTACCCCGTGGGTAGGATCTCTTTGGAAGTTGCCTTTGGTGACGAGCACAACTATAGGGTGGAGTCCTTGTGGTTTGAAGTAGTCAAAATCAAGAGCCCCTATCATGGTTTGTTTGGGCGGCCGGCTTACACCAAGTTCATGGCTAGGCCCTGCTATGTTTATTTGCAGCTCAAGATGCCCGGGTTAAAAGGAACGATTACTGTTCATGGTGATCGGAATACAGCTATTGAGTGCGAGGAAAGAGACGCAGCTTACGCGGAATCAAGTTGTGCTGAGGCGGAGCTCAAGTTCTATAAGGAAAATGTTGACCCGGAGGACATGACTCCGCTGAAAAATCTTACCACAGAGGTTGAGCCGCCCCTCAAATTTTCGGCGGATGATACCAAGTTGGTGGATTTCACTCCGGACGACTCATCTCAGCAGTTCACTATTGGGGCCAATATGGATCCCAAATAGGAAAGCGCACTCATCGAATTCATCCGTGAGAATTGGGACATCTTTGCATGGAAACCTTCTGACATGTCGGGTGTACCGAGAGATTTCGCTGAGCACCACCTTAATGTGGATCCTAAGTTTAAACATATCAAGCAATTTCTGCGGCATTTCAACGAGGAGAGACGCACGGCTATCAGGAAAGAGGTCGCACGGCTCTTGGCGGCAAGTTTCATCGTCGAGGTCTTTCACCCGGAGTGGCTTGCTAAGCCACTGCTCGTGCTCAAGAAGAATGTCACATGGCGTATGTGTGTGGATTACACGGATCTCAACAAGGCATGTCCGGCTGATCCCTTTGCTCACCCTCGTATTGATCAGATCATCGATGCTACGGTGGGTTGTGAGAGTTTATGCTTCCTGGATGCTTATTCAGGATATCATCAGATCAAGATGGCAGTCAAGGACCAAGAGAAGACGGCTTTCATCACGCCTTTTGGTGCCTTCTGCTACGTGTATATGCCTTTCGGGCTCAAGAGTGCCCAGGCGACTTATCAGCGATGTGTGCAGAATTGTCTTCACAGCCAAATTGGGCGCAACGTTCACGCCTATGTAGATGACATTGATGACATTGTGATCAAGTCAAGGAAGAAGGAGACTCTACTTGACAACCTGAAGGAGACCTTCAACAATCCGCGGGTCTATAAGATGATGCTTAACCCGGCGAAGTGTGTCTTTGGTGTTCCGGCAGGCACGCTCTTGGGATTTCTGGTCTCTGAGCGTGGCATTGAAGCTAACCCGGATAAGATCAAGGTTATCACCTCCCTGGCTGAGCCGGTGTGCATCAATGATGTTCAACGACTGGCAGGACGGATTGCCGTGTTGAGCTGGTTTATAAGCCGCCTGGGTGAGAAGGACATCCCTTTATATCAAATGATGAAAAAGACAGACAACTTTGTCTGGAGTGCGGCGGCGGGTGAAGCGTTTGAGGCGCTCAAGAAGCAGCCTACTGAGCCTCCGGTCTTAGCCGCCCCGGTTGAGAAAGAACCCTTCCTATTGTACGTGGCGGCTAACAACAGGGCTGTCAGCGCTGCAATCATGGTCGAGCGCAAGGAGGCAGGGAAGGAATATCCGGTTCAGAGGCGGTTTATTATATCTGTGAGGTCTTGACAGAGTCCAAGCAGAGATATCCACATTGGCAGAAGCTAGTATATGGGATGTTCATGGCCAACCGCAAGCTGAAGCACAATTTCTTAGGACACTAGGTCACCATGGTCAGCTCTGCCCCGTTGGGAGACATAATTCAAAATATAGAAGCCACTTGAGGATTGCTAAGTGGGCATTGGAGCTTGGACCTCTCAATCTGAAATACGTACCTCATACGGCTGTCAAGTCCCAAGCACTAGTGGATTTCATAAACGACTGGACAGAGTGTCAGGCGCACGAAAAAAATCCGGATAACACATACTAGACAATACACTTTGATGGATCCAGGCAGCTGGAAGGATCAGGGGCAGGAGTTGTCTTAACCTCCCCCAAGGGTGACAAGTTCTGTTATGTGCTGCGGCTCATGTTCCCTTGTACTAACAATGCAGCTAAGTACGAAGCCCTGCTCCATGGCCTCAGGGTGGCTAAGGAGATGAATTTAAGCCGGGTTAGGTGCTTCGGCGACTCAGGTCTTGTGGCTCAGCAAGTTTCAGGCACTTGGGACTCCAAAGATCCGCGGATGGCGGCTTATCGTCAGGTGGTGGATGTCATTGGTGGTCACTTCAAGGGCAATCAGGTGGATCATATTGATCGTCGCAGGAACGAGGCGGCTAATGCCCTATCAAGGCTAGCCTCTCAGTTAAAGTTGGTGCCGCCTAACGTCTTTTTGGATGTCTTACATCACCCATCAGTTAATTTACCTTTAGAGGAAGACTTAGCTATTCTTGACCCGGAGGGACAACTGGTGGCGGCTCTACATGCTATTCCAGATATGACTGTGCCTTACTTGGCATACTTGACACGTGCCGAGTTACCTTATGATGAAAATCTGGCCAGACAGACCACCAGACGGTCTAAGTCTGTGACAATAATCAATGGCGAGTTGCATAAGTGCAGTGTCACCGGCGTGTTTCAACGTTGTGTCTCACCTAAGGAGGGCATGGAAATCTTGAATGAAATTCATGCGAGTGACTGTGGACATCACGCCGGCTCAAAATCTCTGGTGGCCAAGGCTTTTAGGCATGGTTTCTTTTGGCTGACAGCTCACAAGGATGCAGAGGATCTGGTTCGTAAGTGTGATGGTTGTCAAATGTTTGGTCGGCATGCTCATGTTCTGGCTCAAGAGTTGCGCATGATTCCAATTACTTGGACATTTGCAGTCTGGGGGCTTGATATGGTCGGGCCTTTCAAGCGGTCCAAGGACAGGAAGACCCACCTCCTGGTGGCGGTTGACAAGTTTACCAAGTGGGTAGAAGCTGAGCCGGTGAGAAAGTGTGACACGGCTACGGTGGTTCAGTTCATCAAGAAGCTGATCTACCATTTTGGTTACCCTTATAGTATGATCACAAATAATGGTACGAATTTATCTGAGGGGGCTGTGCGAGCATTATGTGACTGTGAACACATCGGGCTTGATGTTTCTGCGGTTGCTCGCCCACAGTAAAACGGTCAGGCGGAGTGCGCTAATCAAGAAATCTTGAGAGGTATCAAACCCCGGCTTATGGTTCCTTTGCAGCAAACGCCAGGTTGTTGGGTGGAGGAGGTACCATCCGTTTTATGGAGCATCAAAACCACTCCCAATAGATCAAAGGGTTATACACCTTTCTTCATGGTTTACGGTACAGAAGCCGTATTACCATGTGACATCCGTCATGACTCGCCACGAGTGGCATCTTACGTTGAGGCAGACAATGAGACGGCGCGTCAAGACGCGTGGATGCCCTGGAAGAGGAACGTGATCTGGCGGCGAAAAAGATTCAACATGATCGTCCAAGGGGCTTCCCACACACTGGGTGTACCTTATCAAACCCTATCGGTCGGCTTTCAAGCCAAATAGTTGACTCCGTCAACATGATCGTCCAAGGGGCTTCCCACCCACAGGGTGTAGATTATCAAACCCTATCGGTCGGCTCTTAAGCCAAACAGTTGATTCCATGAAGAAAGGTCACTTGAGGGATTCCCACCCACCGGGTGTAGCTTACACACCCTCTTGATTGGCTCTTCATCCAAACAGGGTTAAACCTGCCTGTAAGATGATACTACTCCGCTAGGTGACCCACCGAACTCTTACGAGATAATCTCGCCTAGAGGCCCTGAGCCGGCTCAAAGAAATTGACGGCCAATCTCCATAGAGACCCTGTACTGGTTAAGGTTAAAACAGCGGTTCTTGTCACGAGAGGGATGGCTTATAGGAAGAAAGGATAAACTCTCCCATCTGCTGCCGACTCTCAGCTATGTGGCCTATTCGTACTCTTAGACAGTTAATCCTTAAGGACCCTATAGTGTTTAAGGTTAAAACGATAGATTTATGTCACGTGAGAGGCAGATTGTGGTCTATAAGGGTGCTCATGCCCTGTCTTGTCTCTCCTGGGACATCACACTTCCTGTCAGTTAATCTCGCTTAGAGACCCTGAGTCGGCTCAAATAAATTGACGGCCAATCTCCACAGAGACCCTGTACTACTTAGAGACCCAGTAGAACCGATACATGAGTTATTATGAAAAAAAAGTTACGAAAGATACAACATCTTTGGGTTACGCTATTCTAAGCCGCCATCCTAACAATGTGAGGATACATTTATTCTTGCAGGTTGATTAAGCCGCCAAGAGCTGGCAAAACATCTAATGTGAAAGTGCAAGGAAGATGTAATATACTAAGCCGGACAATTTAATATGTGCACGATGGCACAGTTCAGGCAAAGGCAAAGTTTACTACAAGCCTATTACAGACGCTCTTTGTAGAGCTCAAAAAGTAAGTCAAAGTTTTTACAACACTCATGGCGGGTCACGGAGCCGGATTATCCACGGCGTTACCAAATCCATCAGTTGGCTGGCGGGTCACCCTGCTCCGGGTCTTCGACCTCCATGATCTGAAGATTGTCGATGTCCCACTTGTAGTGGGTTAAAGATGCAAAGTTTCACTCTTCAAAGAGGGGGGAGGGGTCAAGATCGGAAGAAAAGAGGTGCTTACTACGGGCAGGCATCAAGTCCTTGGCTTCAAAGAGGGGGCCGCGAATTCTCTTCTGATCGGCATCATAAGCTGCCTGATATGTTGACAAATTCGCCTCATCTGCTAACACGGAGGCGGGAACTCTAGAAGCTTTCATGCACCTTGCATAGTCAGCATCTGTGAAGTATGAGCCGTCATCCTTCTTGGATGGAAACCCGTCCATCATATCTTCAGGAGTCAACTCTGGAGCGAACGCCAACGCCCGGCTTATGGCTGCGATGGCTCCCTGTTGGGCGACTGATTTCTTAAGCTCTTGGATCTATTTCGGCAGGGTGGACAACAGTTCTATGACCCCCTTCATAGTTGAGGGGATGTTATCCTTATAGATCACAGCCTTGATCGTGCAGAGAGCTCCACAATACAGCTATTCTGTCAAAGTGTAAATAGCTTTCAGGGGCAGCAAGTTGTCAGAAGCAAGTTGACGGATCCTTGGACCTGCATAAGACGGATTCTTGGTCATAAGTCGCCAGTATAAAGTATTCATGCAAAAGTTTGGGCTATCTATTTTTATACTTACCAAATATGGCGGCTGACATCTTCCTGATATGGCGCTTCAAGGATTGCAGCTCATCTGATACGATCGCGAGCCGCTAGTCAGCATCGTGTGCTCGTTGAGTCAGGGCGGCTTGTTCCGTCTAAACCTATTTTGTGAAGGCATCAAATTCAGCTTTAATCTTTGTCAGTTCTTCGGCAAGGAGCTGGCACTTCTCATCGGCTTTGCTTCGGGCGGCTTGTTGAGTGGATAGATTGCTTCTCAAACCGGTTAGTTCAGAGCCGGCCTCAGTTAAAGCTTCCTGTGACATATTGAAAGAGATATGAGGATTAAGTCATTGTAATGATATATTATAAGTTGATGAAGATTAATACAATGTCATGCAAGTCTCAAGAAGATTGCAAGCAATATGTTTGACACTTGGGGTCTAATGTCTATTTGCTCTCCAAGACTACAATGCAGCTCCAGTTCATCTTCGTCAAAGTTAATCCGGAACTTGGCGGCTACATTTGGCTCTTCAAGCTATCTACATTGAAGTTCCGACTCAACTTTATCAAAGATTGAGCCGGCCCTCGGGGGTTACATATGGTTTTTCAGACTATCTATATTGAAGATCCGACTCAACTTCATCAAAATTAAGCCGGCCCTTGGGGGCTACATTTGGCAATTAAGGTTATCTATATTTGAAGCTCCGACTCAATTTCATCAAAATTGAGCTGGCCCTTGGGGGCTAAGGATGACTCTTTGAGCTACCAATTCTAATTGAATGGTTTAGGCCTGCAGGCTAGTTATTTCTACTTCTAAAAAAGACTTGAAGACCCGGCTTACCATTACCTAAATACTAAGCCGGCCCTTGGGGGCTAAATAAGGGTAGAAGGTAACAGAGTATGAGTACCTCATATTTCTTGTTCATTAAGGTAACAAATTTGAGTTCCATGTCCCGGCTGATGGAGAGGCGGTTTAAATAGCAGACGTGCAGCTCTTCAGTTGTTAACATTTCCAGCGCGGAGGATTCAAAGTCCATTTTCTCTGAAGCCTCGGTCTTCTCAGTATGTTTTGTCAAAACACGAGCCGGGGGAGTTTTGAAGCCAGTGCCGGTAACAAAGATGTCCGGAGTAGTTGACTCATCAGCACCCTTTGAAGGGCTTGGTGGTTTGGAATTGGTCTTCTGAGGACTCTCAGAAATGGTCTCATGAGTCGTCGGCTCAGTAGAAGGACGAGCTTCGTTAGGAGCCTCCTTAGAAGCCGCAGAGGGGCCAGTATGCGGCACAGGCGAATCTGGCTTGGCAGGCTCTAGTTCTGGAGCCTTAGGACCAGGAGAGGACTTGCTGGTTTTCCTTCATTTGGCTTGAGCCCTGGAAAACACAAAAGGTTATAATTCAAAGTTTACAACAAATGAAGACTCGGATGTAAAGCCTGAAAAGCACGTACAGCGGGTTAATCTTCGGAGGTAGTAGACCAATCGCGATAGAGTCGCCAGACGAAGGGCATGATTCCTGGAAAGCGGTTCAAACAATATAAGGCAGTTTCGAATTACAAAGGCAAGATGGATAAAATAAAGTCAAGATTGAGTAGACACCTCAACCGGACGCTTCTTCCAAGCCGAAGAGTGAGATAACCCAACCATGAGGTCAGTAGAGCCGGCGCTCCGGGTCTAGCGTCGGGAGATTTGCTGGTTCCTTCTCAAGAAAAAGTGGGGGTCTAAGTAAGCAAGATGATGAGAAAGTGGGACTTTTCGGACGACCGTCTGTATCTTCTAAGGTACGAGATATTTTGAGTCGGACGAAACATAAGTTACCTCAGGAACGTTGGTGTGGCTTGTTTTTGTATTGTCCTGTGAATAGTTATTGTCAATAAGGTGCATAAAGAGACAACCAAGAGAATCAAGTTCTACCTCTGAGTCGTCAGATTCTGGATGTTCTTCAGGCTATTCTTGGGGAGTAGTTTTCTTCTTTCGGTCGGCAATTTTATTTTTTGACTTCTTTGGAGGAGGGACGTACTTCATTTTCCAGAAGCCGGAATTGGCCTAAAGGTATAAGCCGACAAAAGGTGAAAAGATTGCTAAATATAGCTAATACAGAGGTAAGGATACCAAGAGTCGCCCTTATGTCTCGGGCCGGGTTCGCGGCACAGAAAGGTGCTAACCCAATGGCACCGCAAGCTTCTGAAGACTCATGGACAAGTCTCTTAATGGAAGCCATGATGTTATCCTCTGATAACGTTGTCGAGTTAAAGCAGAGGGGGTCGTTTGATTGGCCTGTATATTCATACATGAGGTGGCTTCGCCGGCTCAGGGGCATGACCCTCCAAGAAATCCAGCAGCGGGTTAAATGCAGGCCTGTCAGTCCATTGGCCATAAGATCTTTAATCTTCACGTGAGCCGGAGCGTACTTCGCCCGCTTAGAGGCCGACAGCCGACCAGGGAGCTCAGATCTTGTATTGAGCCGGGATGGACGATAACCTGGCAAGGGATGCTCTCCTTCAGGGGAGGTGTCTTTGAAGCAAAACCAAGTCTTATTCCAATCTTTAGGATGGCTTGGCAACTGAAGAGTCGGGAAGGTTATGTCCCGTCGCCTCTGAATGGAAATCATGCCAAGCTCTAAACTTAGACCAGGTTTTACCTCCGTCTGGCGGTTCGCATAAAATAACTCACAGAATAGACCAACGGACGGCTCTTCTTGCAAGTAGACTTCACTGAGTATTTGGAAGTTGCACATGTTGGAGACGGAATTGGGAGCGAGGTCTTGAGGGTGCAATTTAAAGAGGTGAAGGACGTCCCGGAAGAATTATGAGCCGGGTGGGCTAAACCCACGCATGAGATGATCCGTAAATACAATTACTTCACCCTCCTCGGGAAGGGGCTTTAGCTCATTGCTTGGAACCCACCAATGGATGACATTTTTGGCTGGAAGGGTCCCCGCGTCTGCAAAATCTGTCAGGTACTCTTCTATAACAGCAGAGCCGACCCAATTGCACAAATTGGATGCACGAAACATGGCGGCGATTCAAAATTGCACAAAGTAACAATGTCCGGCGACTCAGGAGGTGCCAGACGACTGAGGGCGGCTAAAAAGTTTGAGGTTCTATAAAGTTAAGCCGCCAAGAGTTGTTTGGTGAAAGCCGGAATTTCGCTGGCGGGTCAAGTTTACAAGAAGACGAAGTAAAATTTCACGAAGTGTGGAAAACAAGTTTTGCAAAATACCTATGCAGTTATAGATCTACAAAACAGAGGAAATCAGGTTTATCCTAGACCTAGTGACGAACAGTCGAACCAGTGACGTCCATGAAGACAGCAAACAGAGCAACTACATATCTCCATGGTGCTATTGTCACTCTCCTACAGTGTGCCGCAATGGAACAGAAGGCATTATCGTATTCAATGATGTAGGCATTATCTACCATTACAGAGAAGCTCGTGTTCTACGCGGGCGGAGGACTCCATGAAACCCTATCGAGAACTTCAGATCTATGGGAGGGGAAGAACTCACCGTAAGGGATGCGACAGACGTGGGTGAATTTCTGGTACGATCAGGTTGATGCAGCGGCCCGGGGCGACGTCGGTGGCAAAGCTTCAGTGAAGCAAGATATGCTGGAGCGACGGCATCGGGTGGAAGAAGAAGAAGTGTGAAGCGGAGAAGGAAATGAAAGCCGCTCTTCGCGGTCCTATTTGATAGGAAAAAGGTGGAAACGGGCCCGAGAATCCAGGTAACAGAGATTGGTTGACCGAGGAGGACACCTCAATTCTCGGGCCGTCGATTTAATAAGGAAAAGATATGTTGCGGTCGTTAGAGGGTCTTCTTAATATATCTAGTGTGACGTCATGGCAGGTCATTTTGTCTTACTTTTAGGTGACATAAGCGAGACTCGCCGCCAACTAAGAAGGAGGTTGAAATGAGCAAGCTCAAATCAACCTGGGGCCTAACATTGGGGATATAACCCCGTGGTGAGACCCGCCAGGAGGTTCCGGGTCACACCTCATGGCTCATAGATTGGCACAAGGATGGGCCTTGAAGACTTAAGCCCAAGATGTTTGGCGGCTTGCCAGGATGGGCTAAGATGAGGCCCAGATGGAGAAGGTATGAAGACCCGGGCGGATAAGCCGCCCGGAGACAGCTTGCTTAGGAAGGCAAGACAATGTAGAGATAGACTCGGACACGTTGTGAGAGTCGGTTACGACTTGTATGACCCATGGTCTTCACCTCCTATATAAAGGCGAGACCCGAGGCGATTTGGACAGAGACTAACTAATCGAGAACTAGGTCAAGCAATCCGCTCCCTTGTAATCGATACCCAAGCAATACAAGCACAAGCAGGACGTAAGCTTTTACCGAGACTTGAGGGGGCGAACCTGGGTAAACCCGTGTCCTTCATCCCGATCAACCCCTTTGAGTCCATCACCTTAGCGATGGCCTCGAATCTAAGTCCTCGGACATCTGCCGTGACAAAACCACGACAGTTACATTGAAGATCTCCGGGTTATGGTTTTTTTAAAGCCACCCAGGTAAACATTGCAGATTGTTCTGTTTGGTTTTTGCAGAGTTTATCCTTAAAAGATGAGCCACGGATTAAGGCATAAAAAGATTGCAAAGTATATTACAGGGCTCTCTAAGAGCTCAAAATACGAAAGGCTTATCAGGTTTGCACTTGTTCCGCGTCAGTCGGCCAGGTTACAATCAGTCAAAGACAAGGAATCTAATTGGCTCGCAGGTCATCCTGCGCCGGGTCTTCGGGCTTTGCGATCTGAAGACGATCCACATCCGAGTTGCAGTTTCGTAAGGGTTCGAATTGTGCATCATCGAAAAGTGGAGATGGATCAACGTCAGGGGCGAAGAGCGGCTTACGATGTGCAGGGACCAAGTCTCTAGCTTCAAAGGTAGGGCAGTGCAGCCGTTGGGTGTTTTCGTCATAAGTCGCCTGGTATGGAACCAGGTCTGTTTCATCAACCAATATGGAGGCAAGCCGCTAGGAGGCCTTAATGCACTTGGCATAATCGGCTTCCGTGAAGTCTGAGCCGTCATCCTTATTGGAAGGGAAGCCATTCATCATTTCTTCAACAGTTAGTTCCAGGGCAAAGGCCAGGGACCGGCATAGCGTAGCTATAGCTCCTCTTATGGCGGCCGATCGCCTTATTTTCTCCACCTGTTTGGGCAAAGTTGATAAGACCTCCAAGACGCCCTTCGTAAATTTGGGGACGTACTTGGCCGTCATCATAGCCTTGATGGTGCAAAGGGCCCCACTATACAGTTGCTCCGTCAAGGTGTAGACTGCTTTCAACTTCATCAAACTAACAGAAGATAGCTGGCAGCTCCTTTCGCCTGCAAGGAAAGATCCAAGGTATAAGCCACCCGGCGGGTGTTTATTTAATGAAAATATTTTTCAGCCATATGCACTTACCAAAGATAGCAGCAGTCATCTTGGAGATGTGATCCTTGAGGGTCTTCAGCTCTGCTGATGCAAGGTTGAGCGGGTCCTCGGCATTGCTCGCCTGTTTCTCCAGGGCGGCTTGTTCAATTTCGGCAGTCATCTTATATCCAAGGAATTCAGCTTGGAGTTTCTCAAGCTCTTCAACAGCTACTCGCAACTTATCTTCTGGTATGGCTCAGGCGGTCTGTTGGGCTGACAGATCCTTCCTCAAGCCGACCCGCTTAGACTCGGCAGTATTCAATGCTTCCTGCACTTCACAAGTGAAAGGTTATCAATATTAAAGTCGCCAGGATGAAGTCACTCTTATAAGTCCCAAGCACATTGCAAGCAATATACTTGGCACTTGGGGGCTAATGTCTATGTTTTCATTTTCAAGTCTGCGATGAAAATTCCGTCTCATCATTATCATAATGCTCCAGATTTGGGGGCTACACCCGGCAAAACATCTTACGTATGAGAGATCCGGGTCATCATTATCATAATGCTCCGGACTTGGGGGATACAATTGGATCTATAATTTATTACAAAGTACCGGCTTATATGTAATTTAACCCGGTACTTGGGGGGTCATAGGTTAAGTTTTATACAGCAGGATTGAAGGTTTGGAAGACCCGGTCTATTATTTGCAACATTAACCCGGTTCTCGGGGGCTAAGTACGGGTATAAGACAAAGATACGAGATGGAGGATACCTCATATTTTTTTCTTCGTCAAGCCAACAAGCTTGCTCTCCATGTTGCGGCTGGCAGACAGGCAGTTCACATAACTGGCATGTAAATCCTTTGCAGTTATCTTCTCCAAGGCAGGGAATTCACAATCAAGCTTCTTGGGGAAGTCAGTAGCATCCTTGCTGGAGTGCTTTGTTAGAATATGGTGCGTGGAAGATTGATAACCCGTCCTAGTGATGGTAACGTCAGGGAGAGATGAGTCTTCAGCGGAAGGATTGGGCGGCTTAGGACAAGCCGTGAAGTTGTCAGGAGCCGCCAAATGATGACCCGCAAACTCTGAGGGCGGGGGAGATTGCTCAGGTGTTTCTTTGGCAGCTTCCAAGTGTTTAGCAGGAGAGAAGGACGGCTCAACGACATCCGTCTATTGAGCGGTTGGAGGAGCGGTAGACCCGCCGGCCTTTCTACACTTAGCTTATGCCCTGAAAGAACAAGGAGTCAGCACATAGTATAAAGGTGATACAAGTAATATATGCACGGCAGAGGTAAAGACTTCCTCTGAGTTGACCTTCATGGGAGGAATTTTGGAGGCAGTTTAGTCACTAGAGGAAGGAGGGGACTCCTACAAAGTCAAATCAGTAAGGTACAGTGATAAGACAACATTGCAGAAATATAAGACGGATATCAGGCTCATGTTAAGTACCTCAGCGGGACGTTTCCACGGCGTCGGGGGGTAGGTAAAACGGTCATGAGTTCCTAGAGCCGGTACTCTGGGTCTGACATCGAGAGTCGTGTTGTAGTTTTTTCAAGGAAAATTTGGGACCTAAGTAAGTGAGAGGGTGCGAAAAAGGAACTTTTTAGACAAGCCGCCGTATCTTCAGTTGGGGGAAGTTTTCTGAGTCGGAAGAAAGATAAGTTACCTCAGGGACATTGGCGTGGCTCATTTATGTCTCCTCTTGATTAAAATCATTGTCTATAAGTAGTATAAAAAGATGGCCAAGTGAATCAGGTTCTACATCTGAGTCGTCAACCTCAAGCAAGTTTTGAGCCAACGTCTTTGGTTTCTGGCCACGGGTGTTACCCGCCTGAGACTTCTTCTTCACAGGAGGAGTATATTTTTTTTCTTCCAGAAGCTGGAGTTAGCCTAAAATCAAGAGCCGCCAAAAGAGATTAAGGCTGCTACATATATATAGTTAAGACGGGGGTACAAGAGATTTGAAAGCCGTCCTTACATCTGGTGCTGGGTTTGCGGCACAGAAAGGCTTTAACCCGACTATACGGTAAGCCTCTTGGGGCTCACGGGTAAGTCCCTTGATAGCAGAAATAATGTTTTCTTTTGTCAGAGTGGTGTGATTGAATCATACGGGATCATTTGCATCACCCGTATACTCACACATAAGCCGGTCACGCCGGCTCAGTGGTAAGACCTTCCAAGAGATCCAACGGCGGGTTATGTCAATTCCTGTCAAACCCTTCGCCAAGAGGGCTCTGATCTTGGCAAAGGCTGGAGCATACTTCGCTCGTGCTGTGGCAGACATCCAGTCTAGAAGTTCAGTTGTGGTGCAGAGCCGGGTAGGACGATAACCCTGCAGTGGATGCTCTCCCTGTGGAGAGGTGTCTTTACAATAGAACCAAGTTCTGTTCCAATCCTTGGGATGACTTGGCATTCGAACAGCGGGAAAAACCATATCTCTTCTTCTTTGGATGGAGACTCCGCCGAGCTCCAAGATTGGGCCAGCCGCCACTTCCGTTTGGCGGTTGACGTAGAAAAAGTCACGGAAAAGATCAACTGACGGCTCTTCTTGTAAATAAACTTTTCAAATGACTTGGAAGTTGCACAAGTTGGAGACGGAGTTAGGGGCAATGTCCAGAGGATGTAATTTAAAGAATTGGAGGATGTCTCCGAAGAACTTAGACCCGGGCGGGCTGAAACCACATATAAGGTGGTCAGCAAAGATAACAATTTCACCCTCTTGTGGGTTGGGTTTCTTCTCCGAACCCGGAACCCACCAATGAATCACATTTTGCTCCGGCAAGGTTCCAGCCTCTACAAAATCCTGTAGAAATTGTTCAGAGATTCCATAGCCGGCCCAGTTACAAGAAGAAGACGCCCGAGACATGATGGCGGGTAAAGGCTGTGAAAAGTGGCGTTACGTGGCGGGTCAGAAAATGACTAGACAAACCAAGATGACTGATGAAATTAAATATTGTGATGCTAAGACGCCAGTATAGTTTATTGGAAAAGCCGAAAGTTTGGTGGCGGGTTAAGTGAGCAAGGCCATGATGCAAAAATTACTAAGGACATATAAACAGGTTTTCATTAAATAAACTGAAGCTGCAAGATCTACACGCAAAGAAAAATCATATTTTATTCAACCCTCTCGGAGAACTGAGGAATAACGAACAGCCTAGCGCAAGAAAAGGAAACAATTACAAATGTAGGTCGGGCTACTGTTGACTTTGCATGACTGGCCGCAGTGGATAGGCAAACATCGCAAGATCTAAGGGGTTGTTCATCGGTTAGCATTATGAAGAAGAGCATGCGCACTAATGGGGGCCGATGAACTTGACAGGGTTCAAGTACTAAGCTACAGATCTAAGGGAGGATGGACAACATACCTTAAAGGATGCGGCAGACACAGGGGAAAGTCTGGAATGTTCAGGTTGATACAGCGGCCAGGTTCGACGACGACGACAGGGCTCCACAGGAGTGACGGAGCTCGGGAGCGATGCCGTCGAGAGGAAGAAGAAGAAGTGGGGGCGGCGGAGAAAATGAAAAAGACCCCTCGCGGTCCTATTTAAGGGGATGGAAGGCCAAACGGGCGCGCGGGAATCAAGGCATAGAATAATGACCGACTGGGAAGGACGCCTTGATCTTTGGGCCGATTGTTTAATGACAGGATCTGCGTCATACGTCACGGAATCTTTCCTAAGTAAATAAAGGTGATGTTAGGGCAGGTTACGTGTTTTTCCCTTTCAGGTGACAAGGGCGTGAGACTCGCCACTGGATAAAAAGCTCAAATCAATCTGGGGCCTAATGTTGGGGATATAACCCCGTGGTAAGACCCGCCCAGGAGGGGCCGGGTCACACCTGGCGGCTTGTTAGTATATGGGTTGGAAGAGGAAGATTGGGTTGCATGGCGGCTCACCAGATGGGCTGTGATGGAGGCCCGGAGGCAGGAAGAAGATGCAAGACCCAGGCGCGTAAGCCGCTCGGAGACAGCCTGCCTGAGTCAGCTAGGCGGGTTATAGACAGAGTCAGATACGTTGTAAGAGTCGGTATGAGACTTGTGTAACCCGTGGTCTTGACCTACTATATAAAGGCGAGACCCGGGACGACATAGACAGGATCCAACAGATCGAGAGCTAGGTCAAGCGAATACGCTCCCTTGTAATCAATACTCCAATCAATACGCACAAAGCAGGACGTAGGCTTTTACCTCATCTCGAGGGGCCAAACCTAGGTAAATCCGTGTCTTTCGTCTCCTTTGAGTCCACCGTCTTAGCAATGGCCTCGAATCCAAGTCTTTGGACATCTCCCGTGACAAAACCACGACACGCAGGGTATTGGCCTTGCAGCCCCCCGCGTGTTATCCCCATCGAGGTGATGTCGGACGGGGAGACCCCGCCTGCCGAACTAGCGGAGAGCAGGGATGCCTCGCATCCTAGCACTCCATGCGCCACGAAGGACGCCTTGGAGGTGTCGTCCCAGCCCACTTCTATGGAGGCGGACATCGGTGGCGAGGGAGATGGCACCGTGGCCGAGGCTAACACCTCGGCCACTAAAGACTGGGGGGTAGCACCCCGCCTAGGTACCGAGGAGGCCAGACAAGCGGGCGCTCAGTCCCCTCCAAGAATGCCTTTAGAGCGCACTATACCTCCGGAAGCGCCGGTCCAATCACCGGTGGGTGATCGGGGAATTCGATCATCACCGGCACCACCGACTGACAGGTGGTCGGCCATGGAGGAGGCTCTATTGAGCGCCTCCATCTCCGAGGATCATCGAACCCTTATGGGTGCGGTACTACAAAGCGTCCAGTCCGTTGACAACGGACTGAAGGAGGCCTTCAAAGGTCTCCTTGCGGCCTTTCAAGTAAGTCACCCGATGTTTATTCTGCAAAGATTTTTATTTATTCGCATTGTATACATGGCAGCCCCCGAGCCCTAGGTGAGGTGAAAAAGCTCACCTAGGGGTCACATTTGAATCTGATACCACCCTGGAAGCACTTTAAGTGTCCAGCATGTTAGAATAATCTAACATATGATCAGATTGTCTACAATTCAGGAATTGAGAGCCCAGGCGATGTATTGATTGTGTGTGTTATGCAGACTTCGTCATCGGCGACGGCCATAAATGGCGCCGAGCTGGGGGAGGTAAATCAGAAGCTGAAGCGCTCCGGAGACGAAGCTGAGGCCCTTAGCCGAAGGCTCGACGAGGCTCAAGGTATGTCGAAACAGAATCTGAATACCTTCTTCAGAGTTTTATAGTCCGAATACTGTCAATGCAGATTCTTTATCTTTGTATTCTGCACGCGCAGCCTCAGCGAAGGAGGTGGAGAGCTTGAAGGTCGAGCTCCAACGCACGAAGGACGAGGCGGCCGCCGAGAGGGCGGCTGCTAAGGAAATGGCTACCGCCCTTTCCGCCATGCGGGCCACTAGTGGCAAGCATGAAGCTCGCGTGGCAAAGGTCCAACAGGAGCTCAAAGATGCCAGCGAGAGATGCGAGGCCTTGGAGCAGAATAATAAGGCAAGCTCGGCCGAATTGTCCACCATGAAAACCGACCTCGAGAAGGAACGGGTGGACAGATGGTTCTACAAGGAGCAAGTGCGTCAGGCCGAGGAAATAGACGGTGGTAAGTCGTACTCATTGAAGTCCGTATTCGGGGACAGAAAATTCATATTGCTTACCCGGGAGTGGCGATCCTTAGGCGCGTCCACCGATCTCCAGAAGAGCGTGGTGGACGCCAATCAGCTGTTCGCCTCGTGGGGAGAGTAAGATGAAGCTCGGATGTTATGGGCACAGTTCAAAGCCCCCGAGCATCCTCCTCTTCTGGTGGAGCAACTGAAACAGCTGATGGAGCTGCACCAGATCGTGGAGCCGACCATGAAGGACCTCTGCATCCGCTTATGGCCCGGCGAGCCGCTACCAGGCAGCTACTTCGCCCTGGTGCAGAGACTGATCCCTGCTACGCCCCGCCTCAACACCGTCAAGTGCTCCTCCTGCATCGAAGGAGACCGGATGGCCCTTGCCAAGGCCAAAGTGCACTGGTCGGGGCTAAATCCGATAAAGGTTGCCACCGAACTGCCGCCACCCAGGAAGGAGCATTGGCGCCCCGAGCTATACTTCGATGGAGTGATGGAGAGTTCTCGGGTGATAGCATCGCAGTGTTCGGGTGAAAATTATTTGAATGAGCTTGTAACATGTACGAAGACTTGCGTTAACTTTTAATGATTGTAGTATTTGCTCTTATATGGTTTTGTATTCCTTCATAACTCCTATGTGGCTGCTTAATACTAAAAGAATTGAGTCATCGGCTTCAGCCCCCACGTAGATACTACATGGGGTGTCTATGCCAATACATTGTGTCTGTCGTGGTTTTGCCATGCAGATGTCCGAGGACTTAGATTCGAGGCCATCGCTAAGGTAATGGATTCAAAGGGGTTGGTTGGGACGAAGGACACGAGTTAACCTAGGTTTGGCCCCTCGAGAAGAGGTCAAAGCCTACGTCTTGCTCGTGTTGTATTGATTGGAGTATCGATTACAAGGGAGCAGATTCGCTTGACCTAGCTCTCGATTAGTTGGTTTCGGTCTGAGCCGCCCCGGGTCTCACCCTTATATAGGAGGTCAAGACCACGGGTTACACAAGTCTAATACCGACTCTTACAACGTGTCTGATTCTATCTCTATGTCGCCCTGCCTTCCTGAGCAAGCCGTCTCCGGGCGGCTTATCTGCTCAGGCCTTCATGCCTTGTTTGTCCGGGCGTCACCCTGGCCCATCTTGGTCAGCCACCAGACGTCTAGGCTTATGTCTCCAGGCTCATCCTTGGTCTGGCCTATGAGCCGCCAGGTATGACCCGGCCCCACCTGGGCGGGTCTCACCACGGGGTAATTTCCCCAACATTAGGCCCCAGGTTGATTTGAGTTTGCTCATTTCAACCTTCCATCTCACTTGGCGTCGAGTCTCGCTCATTATCACCTGAAAGTAAGATAAGATGACCCCCCGTGACGCAATACCGGATATATCAAAAAGATTCCCTGATGACCGCAACGGATCTTTCCTTTATTAAATTGATGGCCCGAAAATCGAGGCACTCATCTCGGTCAATCCACTTCTGTCGCCTTGATTCTCGCGCTCGTTTCCACCTTTTGCTTGTTAAATAGGACTGAAAAGGGTGGTCTTCATTTCTTTCTCTGCTTGCGCTTCTTCTTCCTCCTTCCGACGCCATCGCTCCAGAGTCTCTTGCTCCGGTGAGGATTCCACGCTGTCGTCACACCAGGCCGCTTCATCAACCTGATCGGACCAGAGCACCAGCCGCACCTATCGCATCATCTCCGGTAAGTTCTTCTCCACCCCTAGATCTATAGCCTTCGGTAGGGTATCCATGGAGTTCCTCCGCCCGCTAGAACACGAGCTTTTTACAATGTCAGATAGGATATAGATCAGTAAACTTGATAATGCCCTTTTTTCCATTGTGGTAGATCGTAGGAAATCAACAATAGCACAACATAGATCTGTAGTTCCCCTTCTCACTGTCTTCAAACGCCGATAGTTCCTCTGTTCAGCTTTAGGTTTGAATAAACCCGTTGTTTTGTTTTGTAGATCCATAACTATATAGATAGTCTGTGGAACTTGTTTTCCATACTTAGTAACATTCGCTTTGCTTCTTTGCAAACTTAACTCGCCGTTGTACTCCTGACTCTCGCCTAAGCCGCTCTGGCGACTTTGCTTTATAGAACTTGGATTTCTTCACCCGCCCTTAGTTGTCTATCACCTTCTAGCTCGCCACACATTGTTACCTTGCACAGTTGAGACGCCACCATGCCTCGTGCATCCAATACTTGTAATTGGGTCGGCTTTGTCGTGACAGAAGAGTTTTTGAAGGATTTCGTAGATGCAGGGACCTTACCAGCCAAAGATGTCATCCATTGGCGGGTTCTAGGCAATGAAACGAAGCCCACTCCCAAAGAGGGCGAAGTAGTTGTATTCGCGGATCACCTTGTACGTGGTTTCAGCCCACCCGGCTCCAAATTTTTCTAAGACGTCCTTCATTTCTTCAAGCAGTGCCCTCAAGACATCGTCCCAAATTCGATCTCAAACATGTGCAACATCCAAATCCTCTGTGAAGTTTACTTACAAGAAGAGCGGTCCGTTGGTCTCTTCCGTGAGTTCTTCTACGCCAACTGCGAGACGAAGGTGGCAGCTGGTCCAAGCTTAGAACTTGGCGGAATCTCAATTCAGAGAAGACGGGATGTGAGCTTTCCAGCTGTTCAGATGTCAAGTCATCCCAATCACTGGAATAAGACCTGATTTTACTACAAAAACACCACTCTAGAGGGAGAGCCTTCCTTGCCTGGTTATCGTCCGAGCCGGCTCAAGACCACACCTGAACTCCCTGACCGGCTGTCAGCCTTTGAGCGGGCGAAGTATGCTCCGGATCACGCAAAGATTAAAGCCCTTATGGCCAATGGACTGACGGGGATTGATCTAACCCGCTGCTCGATTTCTTGGAGAGTCATGCCTCTGAGCCGGCGAAACCTTCTCATGTGTGAGTATACGGATAATGCCGACGACCCCCTCTGCTTTAATCCTACCACGTTGTCAAAAGATAACATCGTGGCCACCATCAAAAGCCTCATTCATGAGTCTCAAGGATCTTGTCGCGCCACCGGGTTAGCACCTTTCTGTGCAGCAAACCCGGCCCTAAACGGAAGGGCGACTCTCAATCTCCTTACTCCCGTGTTAGCTGTCCATATATATTTTGCAATCTCTTGACCTCTTTCGACGGCTTTTACTCTTAGGCCAATTCCAGCTTCTGGAAAAAGAAGTACGTTCCTCCTCCAAAGAAGTCAAAGGAGAAAGTTGCCAACCGAAAGAAGAAAACCGCACCTCAAGAGCAGCCTGAATCTAACGACTCTGAGGTAGAACTTGACTCTCTGGGTCGTCTCTTCATATGCCTTATTGACTGTGATATTTCATAGAACAAAATGGAGACAAGCCACGCCAACGTTCCTGAGGTAACTTATGTTTCATCTGACTCTGAACCTCTTCCACCAGAGAAGATGCGGCGGGTTGCCCGGAAAGTCCCATTTTCTCATCATGTTTCTTATTTAGACCCCAACTTTTTTTTGAAAAAGCAACAACACCTCTCTCGACGGCAAACCCGGAGCACCGGCTCTGAAGACCTTATGGCCGGGTTGTCCAACTCTTTGGTTCCATGGAGACAGTCGGCTGAGGTATCTACTCAACTTGGCTTAGTTTTATTCACCTTGCCTTTATAATTTGACTCTGTCTTATATTGTCTTAATTGTTTTCAGGATTCACCTCCTTCATCTGGCGACTCTACAGCAACTGCTCTGCCGCCTCTGAAGATCAACCCAGAGTATGTGCCTTTCATGCTTATGTCCGAGCCTTTGTTATCTGTAAAGTTTAGACAATGACCTTCTGTGTTCTCCAGGGCTCAAGCAAAACAAAGGAAGACTTGCGGGTCTACCCCTGCTCCCAAGGCTCGAGAGCCGGGGCCTGCCAAACCGGATTCTCCTGCACCACACACGGATCCCTCTACGGCCTCCAAGAATGCGCCTGAAGAAGCTCGTCGTTCTGCCGAGCCGGCGGCCCATGACATGATTCCAGAGAGTCCTCCGAGGACCAATTCTAAGCCGCCGAGCCCTTCGACGGTTGTTGATGATGCGGTTACCCCGGACGCAATCATTACAGGTGCCGGCTTCCACACTCCTCAACCTCATGTGTTGACAAAGCACACTGAGAAGCCGGAAGCCTCTGAGAAATTGGACTTGGAGCTTCCCGCGCTACAGAAGTTAACCGCTGATGAGCTACACGCTGGTTATTTGAACCGCCTCTCCATCAGCCGGAACATGGAGCTCAAGCTTGTTAGCTTGATGAAGAAAAAATATGAGGTACTCATTCTATCTTCTCCTTATACCCTTACGTAGCCCCCAAGAGCTGGTTTAGTATTTGCTAATGGTAAACCGGGTCTTCAAATCTTGTTAGAAGTAGAAACACTTAGCCCGTAGCCCTCAACTATTAGCTTAGAAGTAGTTGTTCGAAGAGCCATCTGTAGCCCCCAAGAGCCGGCTTAACTTGATGAAGTTGAACCAGAGCTTCATTGTAGATAGATCAAAGAGACATATGTAGCCCCCAAGTGCCTGCTTAACTTGATGAAGATGAGCCGAAACTTCATTGTAGATAGATCAAAGATCCATATGTAGCCCCCCAAGTGCTGGCTTAAATTAATGAAGGTGAGTCGGAACTTCATTGTAGATAGATTGAAGAGCCATTTGTAGCCCCCAAGTGTCGGCTTAACTTGATGAAGATGAGCCGGAACTTCATTGTAGTCTTTGAGAACAAACAGACATTAGCCCCCAAGTGTCGAGCATATTGCTTGGAATCTGCTTGAAACGTGCATTATATTGTTTTACTCTTCAGCATCTGGTAATATACCATCCTGGCGACTTAGCTCTTAATTTGCTTTTATATGTCACGGGAAGCTTTAAACGAGGCCGAGTCTGAATTGACCGGCTTAAGGAGCAATCTGACCACTCAGCAAGCCGCCCGAAACGAAGCAGACGAGAAGTGCCTGCTCGCTGCTGAAGAACTTACAAAAGTTAAAGCTGACTTCGCCACTTTCAAAAAATCCGCTGAGATAGAACAAACCGCCCTGGCTCAATGAGCAGACAATGTTGACCAGGGGCTCATGGTTGTGCCTGATGAGCTACATGCCTTGAAGCGCCATATTACGAAGATGTCAACCGCCATCTTTGGTAAGTACTCAATACTTAGCTAATACTCTTATGTAAATACTTATACTGGCGACTTATAGCCAAAAATCCATCTTATGTAGGTCAAAGGAGCCGGCAACTTGCTATTGATAGCTTGTTGCCATTGAAATCCGTCTACACCTTAACTGAGCAACTGTATTGCAGAGCTCTCTGCACAATGAAGGCAATGCTCCATAAAGATAGTATCCCCCAGACTATGAAGGGAATCATTGAAGTGCTATCCACCCTGGCAAAACAAATCCAGGAGCTCAAGAAATCAACCGCTAGGAAAGGAGCCATCGCAACCATAAGCCGGGATTTGGCTTTCGCCCTAGAGTTGACTCCCGAAGAGATGATGGACGAATTTCCATCAAAGAAGGATAACGGCTCAGATTTCATGGAGGCTGACTACGCTCATTGCATGAAGGCTTCCAGAGTCCTCGCATTAGTTTTAGCAGAAGAAGTGGACCTGTCAACATAACAGGCGGCTTACAATGCCGAGAAGAAGAGAGTACGCGGCCCAACCTTTGAGGCCAAGAACTTAACTCATGTACGTCGTAAGCACCTCTTTGCTCCTGATCTTGACTCGACCCCCCTCTTTGAAGAGGCAACCTTTGCGGCTTTAACCAGCTGCAACTGGGACATGGACAATCTCCAGATCATGGAGGGCGAAGACCTGCCACAGAGTGACCCGCCGTCCAACTGGCGACCTTGGTAGCGTCGTGGATAATCCAGCCTTGTGACCTGCCATATGGCGTGTAAAAAACTTTGAGTCATCACTTTGGAGATCCGCGGAGAGCATTGTAATAGGCTTCTAATAAACTTTGTGTTTCCTGAACTGTGCCATCGTGCACATATTAAATCATCCGGCTTAACGTATTACATCTGCCTTGTGCTTTCAACTCATACCAGATGTTGTGGCGGCTCTTGGTACTTAACCAACCTGCGAGAATAGAATAATCTTTGCATTGTTAGGAGGGTGGCTTAGGATGGCGCAACCCAAAGATGCTATATCTTTCCTGACTTGTTTTCTTTTTTAACTCATGTGTCAGTTCTTCTCGGTTGACTCACGACTTAAAACTCCTTAGTAGTACACGGTCTCTATCGAGATTAGCCGTCAATTTCTTTGAGCGGCTCAGGGTCTCTAAGCAAGATTAACTGACAGGAAGTGTTATGTCCCAGAAGAGACACGGCAGGGCATGAGTACCCTCGTAGCCCATAAACTACCTCTCACGTGACATAATCCGTTGTTTTAACCTTAAACAATGCAGAGTCTTTTAAAAGATTAACTATCTAAGAGTACGAACTGGCCACATAGCGGAGAGTCGGCAGTAGATGGGAGAGTTTATCCTTGCTTTCCCTAAGCTGGCCCTCGCTTGACAAGAACCGCCATTTTAACCTTTAACCAGTACAGGGTCTCTATCGAGATTGGCCGTCAATTTCTTTGAGCTGTCTCAGGGTCTCTAAGCATGATTAACTGGTAAGAGTTCGGCAGGTCACCTAGTGGAGCAGCATCAGCTTACAGGCAGGTTTAACCCTGTTTGGCTTAAGAGCCGATCAAGAGGCTGTGTAAGCCCCCAAATGACCTTTGTTGACGGAGTCAACTGTTTGGCTTATAGGTCGATCGATAGGGTGTGATAAGCTAAACCCGGTGGGTTGGAAGCCCCCTGGACGATCATGTTGACGGAGTCAACTATTTGGCTTAAGAGTCGATCGATAGGGTGTGATAAGCTAAACCCGGTGGGTTGGAAGCCCCTGGACAATCGTGTTGATGGGTCAACTATTTGGCTTAAAAGCCGATCGATAGGGTGTGATAAGCTAAACCCGGTGGGTTGGCCTGGACGATCATGTTGACGGAGTCAACTATTTGGCTTAACAGCCGATCAATAGGGTCTGATAAGCTAAACCCGGTAGGTTGGAAGCCCCCTGATTGACCTTTTTTGCACAGACCGAGATATGCGAAACGGCAGAGGCCCTAGCTTGCAGGGATGCCAACTTTATTCATATATATGTACGATATGTACAATGATGGTGTACAATGTCAAGGCTTGACAACTTAAGTATAGTAAGGCCGTTGATGCACTATGTTCTACGGCCGGCGGGTCTCCTGCCTAGAAGTGCTTGTGACGTCTCGGATGTCAATGAGGTAATACGACCCGTTGTTGAGATTTCTGCTAACCATGAAAGGCCCTTCCCATGGAGGGGACAACTTGTGTGCATCTGTCTGATCTTGAATCAACTGCAACACTAAATCGCCTTCTTGAAACGTTCGGGTCTTGACTCTGCGGCTATGATAGCGACGTAGGTCTTGCTGATAAATTGCCGATCGAGCCGCCGCCAGATCACGTTTTCCCTCCAAGGCATCCAACGCGTCTTGACGTGCCATTTCGTTATCCGCCTCAATGTATGCCGCCACTCGTGGCGAGTCATTACGGATATCGCTTGGTAACATGGCTTCTGCACCGTAAACCATGAAGAAAGGTGTATAACACGTTGATCTGTTGGGAGTGGTTCTGATGCTCCATTAGATGGATGGCAACTCCTCCACCCAACAACCCAGCATTCGCTGCAAAGGAACCATAAGCCGGGGCTTGATGCTTCTCAAGATTTCTTGGTTAGCGCGCTCTGCCTGACCGTTTGACTGTGGATGAGCAACCGCAGAAACATCGAGCCGGATGTGTTCACTTTCACAGAATGCTCGCATAGCCCCCTTGGATAGGTTTGTACCATTATCTGTGATGATACTGTGAGGGTAACCAAAACGGTAGATCAGATTTTTAACAAACTGAACCGCCGTAGCCGCGTCACACTTGCTGACCAGGTCAGCTTCTACCCACTTGGTAAATTTGTCAACCGCCACCAAGAGGTGGGTCTTCTTGTCCTTGGATCTCTTGAAAGGCCCGACCATATCAAGCCCCCAGACTGCAAACGACCAAGTAATCGGAATCATGCGTAACTCTTGAGCCAGGACATGAGCACGCCGGCCCAACTTTTGACATCCATCACACTTGCGGACCAAGTCTTCCGCATCTTTATGAGTCGTCAGCCAGAAGAAGCCGTGTCGAA
This sequence comes from Hordeum marinum, assembly GCA_022496015.1. Classification (NCBI taxonomy): domain Eukaryota; kingdom Viridiplantae; phylum Streptophyta; class Magnoliopsida; order Poales; family Poaceae; genus Hordeum; species Hordeum marinum. Next base: position 30,536,197 of record CM039678.1, read on the forward strand.
AGGACTTGGCCACCAGAGATTTTGATCCGGCGTGGTGACCACAATCGCCAGCATGGATTTCATTCAAGATTTCCTTGCCCTCTTCAGGTGAAACACAACGTTGGAACACGCCAGTGATGCTGCACTTATGTAACTCACCATTGACTATTGTCATAGACTTAGACCGCCTGGTGATCTCTCTGGCGAGATTTTCATCATCAGGTAACTCGCCACAAGTCAAGTACGCCAAATAAGGCACAGTCCAGTCAGGAATAGCATGTAGAGCCGCCACCAGCTGTCCCTCCGGGTCAGGGATAGTCAAGTCTTCCTCTGAAGGTAACTTAACTGACGGGTGATGTGGTACATCTAAGAAAACGTTAGGTGGCACTGGCTTATGTTGAGAACCCATCCTCGACAGGACGTCAGCCGCCTCATTTCTATGACGATCAATATGATCCACCTTATAACCCTTGAAGTAACCAGCGATGACATCCACCGCCTAACGATAAGCCGCCATCAGCGGGTCCTTGCAGTCCCAAGTGTCTGAAACTTGCTGGGCTACGAGATCTGAGTCGCTGAAGCATCTAACCCGGCTCAGGTTCATCACCTTTGCCAAACTGAGGCCATGAAGCAGGGCTTCGTACTCAGCTGCATTGTTAGTACAAGGAAACATAAACCTTAGCACATAACAGGACTTATCACCTTTGGGGGAAGTTAATATAACCCCTACCCATGACCCTTCCAACTGCCTGGATCCATCAAAGTGGATTGTCCAATATGTGTTATCCGGCTTTTCTTCGGGCGCCTAACACTCTGTCCAGTCATTTATGAAATCCACTAAGGCTTGGGACTTGACCGCCGTGTAAGGCACGTATTTCAAATTGAGAGGTCCAATCTCCAATGCCCACTTCGCAATCCTGCCAGTGACTTCTCTGTTTTGAATTATGTATCCCAATAGGGTAGAGCTAACCACTGTAATCTGGTGCCCCAGGAAATAGTGCTTCAGCTTGCGATTGCCATGAACACCCCATACACCAGCTTCTGCCAATGTGGATACCTCTGCTTCGATTCTGTCAGGACATCACTGATATAGTAAACCAGTCTCTGAACCGGATATTCCTTCCCTGCCTTCTTATGCTCGACAATGATTGCGTCACTGACAGCCCTACTATTAGCTGCCACGTATAAGAGCAAGGGTTCTTTCTCAACCGGAGCGGCTAAGACCGGCTACTCGGTAAGTTGTCTCTTGAGCGCCTCAAATGCTTCACCCACCGCCGTACTCTAGACAAAGTTGTCCGTCTTTTTCATCATCTGGTATAAAGGGATGGCCTTCTCACCACGCGGCTTATAAACCGGCTTAACGCAGCAATCCGTCCCGCCAGGCGTTGAACATCATTGACGCAAGCCGGCTCAGACAGGGAGGTGATAGCCTTGATCTTATCCGGGTTAGCTTCAATGCCACACTGAGAGACTAGAAATCCCAAGAGCTTGCCAGCCGGAACGCCAAAGACACATTTAGCCGGGTTAAGCATCATCTTGTAGATCCATAAATTGTCAAAAGTCTCCTTCAGGTCGTAAAGAAGAGTCTCCTTCTTCCTTGACTTGATCACAATATCATCCACATATGCATGAACGTTGCTCCCAATTTAGCTGTGAAGACAGTTTTGTACACAATGCTGGTAAGTCGCCTGGGCACTCTTGAGCCCAGAAGGCATAGACACATAGCAGAAAGCACCAAAAGCCTTGATGAAAGTCGTCTTCTCTTGGTCTTTGACTGCCATCTTCATCTGATGATAACCATAATAAGCATCCAGGAAGCATAAACTCTCACAACCCGTCGTCGCATCGATGATCTGGTCAATACGAGGGAGAGCAAACGGGTCAGCCGGACAGGCCTTGTTAAGGTCCGTGTAGTCCACACACATGCGCCATGTGCCGTTCTTCTTGAGTACCAGCATCGGGTTAGCAAGCCACTCCAGGTGAAACACCTCGACGATGAAACCCGCTGCCAGAAGCCGGGCTACCTCTTCCCCAATGGCCTTGCGTCTCTCCTTGTTGAACCGCCATAGAAACCGCTTGACTGGTTTAAACTTAGGAACCACATTAAGGTGGTGCTCAACGAACTCTCTCGGTACACCCGGTATGTCAAAAGGCTTCCACGTGAAGATGTCCCAATTTTCACGGATGAATTCGATGAGCGCGCTTTCTTATTTGGGATCCATATTGGCCCTAATAGTGAACTGCTGAGATGAGTCGCCCGGATTGAAGTCCACCAATTGTGTATCATCCCCTGAAAATTTGAGGGGCAGCTAAGACTCTATGGTGGGATTTTTGAGCGGAGCCATGTCCTTCGGGTCAACAATTTCTTTGTAAAACTTGAGCTCTACCTCAGCGCAACTGGATTCAGCATAAGCCGCGTCTCCTTCCTCACACTCAATAGCCGTCTTCCGTTCACCATGAACAGTAATCGTCCCATTCAACCCGGGCATCTTGAGCTGTAAGTAGACATAACAAGGCCTAGCCATGAACTTGGCGTAAGCCGGCCGCCCGAACAAAGCATGATAGGGGCTCTTGATTTTTACTACCTCAAACCACAAGGACTCCACCCTGTAGTTATGCTCGTCACCAAACGCAACTTCCAGAGAGATCTTACCCACTGGGTAGGCCGACTTGCCAAGCACCAAACCATGAAAGACCGTCGAGGAGGGCCTACAATCCTTATCAAGCAACTTCATCCGTCGGAAAGTGTCATAGTACAGGATATTGATGCTGCTGCCACAATCCATAAGTACCTTAGTAAACATATATCCTCCCACTTGGGAGGCAACAACCAGAGCCAGCCACCCCGGGTCATCAATACGTGGCGGGTGATCCTCCCTGCTCCAAGTTATGTCATACTCAGACCACTTTAGATATTGTGGTAAAGCCGGTGTGATCACGTTAACCGCCTGCTTGTGCAACTTCTGATCTCGCCTATCAAGGCTGGTCATAAACACATGATACTAACCCGAGCTGAGCTACTTTGGATTACTCTGATATCCAGATTGGTTATTCTGTTGTTGATTGTTGCCACGAGAGTGATGATGATGTCCTCCTTGGTTGCCCTGACCCTGATGACTGGATCTAGAGCCGCCGGACCCAAACCCGGCTCCTGACCCGCCCGGTCCTGAGCCGCTAGGCAGGCCAGCATCGTTATTATGCTGTTGTAAGGTATAATCCTTGAACTTTTGCATAATGTGGCAATTACCCCATGTGTGACCCGCCGCTCTATCAGGCCGACTGTGCTCTGGACAAGGTTTATTGAGCATCTCCTACAAATTTAAAGGAATCTTACCCTTATTAAAAGGCTGTCTGAACTTCCTGTTGCCTTTAGCATGATTGTTGCTGGTGCTAGCGTTGGCTACCAATTCGGACCTGCCGTTTGGATTCTTCCTCTTGCTTTGGTTTCCATTGCATGCCGCACCCTTACCATGGCTATTCTTTTTACTCTGGCCAGGCTTCTCCTCATCGGAGCCCGAATCCTTCGTATTATCAGAGTCGTCATGAGCTCCCCCATGTCTTGACACGTGCGCTTGAGCCGGCCGAGCATCTGCTTTAGAGCGTAAAGTGGCAATTCTTTTCCAGAATCAAAACTGCTTGAGCCGCCGTGATCTGCTCAGATAAGTGGATGATAGTCGAGACCCGCGGGACCCAATGATGAGCTGACTCATTCTCCCGCTGCACGAAGTGATCTAAATCCACAATCGTCATGGGCTGCTTGCACGTTCCTTGAAAGTTTTTGATGAACTTCACTTTTAATTCAGCCCAGGAATTGATGGTGTTGGGCAGCAAACCCTTCAACCACGTGCGAGCCGGCCCTTCTAGCATCATGATAAAATACTTCACGCATACAACGTCATTGACGTCCAACATCTCCATGGCTAGCTCATAGCTTCCAATCCAAGCCTCTAGGGACAGGTCTGCGGTGTAATTTGGGACCGTGCGAGGGCCATTGAAATCTTTCGACAAACGCTCGTTCCGTAGAGCCGGCACCAAGCATGGTACTCTCATGGCTTTGGTGGTTACTCCCGCTCCAACTGAGACGGAAGGCACAGGATCTTCATGAGCCGCCGCTGCCAGAGCCGCCGCCTCTCGCTGTGCTCTCGCCCGGCCTTTGAGCGCCTGAGCATCCAAAGCCGTCAGATCACCTCGCGGCGGGCCCCGGTGTCGGTCACTGCTAGAAACCGCCGGCGACTCATAGCGCCGGCTGAAGCTGTGGCTGGGTATGGGGGTTGAATGCACGCGACTCTGGCTATAGGTATACTTCTCTTGCTGGGCCATCGCCGTTCGTAGGTCTCCAATAACGTTCCGCACCTCTTCCGCAAAAGGGGCCTCGTCAGGAGTAGGGATTGTTCCAAGCTGGGTTGTCGGCGCCACCATGTTCTCCGCCGGGTTCGAATAATGACCCGCCAGCGTTGGAAAAGCCATTGGGGAGGTCTGGTTGCGTCGGGGCAGGTTTAGCCGCTGCCGAGCCACCGGCCGACTTTCAGGTGCTTCCGCTGTTCGTCCCATTCCTTGCGTGTTAAAAAGGTTTCTAGCCTCATACTATTCTGGTAGGCGGGACTGATGCCTCATCCACCGTACCGCGGCTGCCGATTGTTGCTCCAGCTCAAGGCGGAAAGCATCCGCCCTAAGGCGCTCTGCCTCTGCATCCATTTGAGCCTTTAACACGTCGACCCTCTGTTGGGACTCCGCCATCTGGTGCTTCAGTCTTGTGATCTCTAGGTTCCGGGCGGCTTGATTCTCAGACGTGACTTCAGTCGCCATCAGGGTTGTGATCTCGTTCATCAGATCCAGAAGAACCTGAGCTGGCGGCGGGTCAGCCCTCGTGTCTGCCGCCCCGGTGGCGGTACATCTCGGGCCCGACACTGACCCCGCCATGAACACGGCCTCATGAGTCGGCAACCCATGACCATCCGGCTCAGAATGCTCTGACTTGGGGTAAAGCTCGTCATAGCCCCCGAGCCTACAATCATGAAGCTGGTAGATTGATTCCGCCCATCTGCTCGAAGATCCATCCACCGAACAGACGAGAGTCTCCTGCGACATAGAAGCCTCGAGACCCATACCTTGAGTAAAGCCAATGAAGACATGCTTCCTGCCCGGGTCAGCATGGGCGGGTGGCACGTGTCGAGCGGGTTGTGCGTGCCGAGCCGGCTCGATGATGTTGGTGCAGACGTCCGGCCTGCGTATAGATCCGCCGACTTTGCCGATGAAGACGTACATTCTGTCGAAGGGAACCCGGAACCCGTACTCGATAGAGTCGGCCTTGGGGCCCTAGCTGGCGTCGTCGATGTAGAGCCAGTCGCGGTGACTTTCGTTCATCCTTTCAACCACGTATCTTTCGATCTCTGGAAGAGAGCCCTTTGAGAACTCAACACCACCGAGCGCGAGCCCCATGGTGGGGGCCAACTATCGTGGTTTTGTCATGGCAGATGTCCGAGGACTTAGTTTCAAGGCCATCGCTAAGGTAATGGACTCAAAGGGGTTGGTTGGGACGAAGGACACGAGTTTACCCAGGTTCGGCCCCTCGAGAATTGGTAAAAGCCTACGTCCTGCATGTGTTGTATTGATTGGAGTATCGATTACAAGGGAGCGGATTCGCTTGACCTAGCTCTCGATTAGTTGGTTTCTGTCTAAGTCGCCCTGGTTCTCGCCCTTATATAGGAGGTCAAGACCACGGGTTACACAAGTCTCAAACCGACTCTTACAACGTGTTTGGTTCTATCTCTGTGTCGTCCTGCCTTCCTGAGCAAGTTGTCTCTGGGCGGCTTATCCGCCCAGGTCTTCATGCCTTCTTCGTCCGGGCCTCACCTTGGCCCATCTTGGTTAGCCACCAGACGTCTAGGCTTATGTCTCCAGGCCCATCCTTGGTCTGGCCTATGAGCCGCCAGGTATGCCCCGGCCCCACCTGGGCGGGTCTCACCACGGGGTTATATCCCCAATAGTGTCCCTTAGCCGTATTATCGGAACCCAAAAGCGGTATAGTGCGGCAGACTAGGCAATCAGACTATAGTGCTTTATTTCTTTGACTTAGCTGGAGGGGCGCGAAAAGGACTACGGGAAGCATACGATTAGCCACCGGAGTGTTGTGATGTTTGGGCGAAACGTGGCCGAAGCCGGCATCACAATATCTGCACAAAGGGCAAGTTCCTCGTATAACATGGAATAACCACGTACGGGGATTGAAGTATAACACTTCTAGCTCGGGGTTCACGGATCGGATTGCGCATACTATGGCAGTCCGTTTTCGGCTTTCTCCCTAAGGTGCTTGACCAGACTATCCAGAAGCACAATCGCAGGGGTGCTTCCTTTTCCCTTTTAGCCGAACAAGCGGAACGGAAAGGGGCAAGCACAGGAGCCGGGCAACCCAACTTATTGACCAAAGACATAGTTCGGAACCGATGCATATAAAGTGAATGCCAAGACGCCAAACACATGATAAATAGGGCGATTTGTGTTTGAACGTGAGCCCCCGGTCTATTAGTCGGTTACCTCGCGTCATGCCGAACAGGTTCATGAGAAGAGGGAGAAAGGAAAAATATGCACCAAAAACAGGACAATGAGGCGAACTTGCGTCACGAAAGTTTTGCATTTTCTCAACAACTCTTATAACTCGGATTGCCGAAGCATCTATTTACACGTATGTGAAAGAAAATAAGAAATAAAATCATACATGAGTTATTGTACGAGGGGTCTTCAATTGGTAACCTGACGTCCTCGATATGCCCCCTTGCTAGTTGACTCCTGCTCTTAGATGCACCTTGATGGGTGTTAGTGTTCGGCGGGCGGATTTTGCTAACAAGATCTTTAGAGGCCTCCAAATTGTAAGTGAGATTTATGCCGTAAGCAGGTTCTTTTAGGAGCGCGTGTGTCTTATCTGAAGACGTGATTATGGTAACAGTTCGGGGCAGCCGAACACCCATCTTAATTTCCCCACCGCTACCCATGGAATCTTAAGTGCGAAGTTGTGCCTCCTCGACACATACTTTGCTGGTCCCGAGGTTGTGCGGTGGGGGCGAGTCCCTATAGAGAGGAGGAGGAAAGATCTGAGTTTTCGGTCAGGAGCCGAACTCGCTTCCTAGCCTTCTACGCCTTTATGGCGGATATCAGAACTTGCCGATCTTCTTTGTAATTAAATTTGGCTGCTAGGGCCAGTGCATGTTCCTCGGTTCTAAGGGAGCGCTTGGTGTTGCCGTTGACAGTAATGATCCCCTTGGGGCCTGGCATCTTGAGCTTGAGGTATGCGTAGTGTGGGACCGCGTTGAAACAAGCAAACGCTATCCGACCAAGCAGCTCGTGATAGACGCTGCAGAAGGGCACGATGTCGAAGATCATGTCCTCGCTGCGAAAGTTATCGGGCGAGCCAAACACAACTTCCAGATTTACAAAGCCCGTGCATCGGGCCTCAACGCCTGGGATCACTCCTTTGAAGGTGGCGCTGCTAGGTTTGATCCTTGATGAATCTATGCCCATCTTTTTCACTGTATCTGAGTAGGTTAAGGCTACTTCCTCCGTCCATTAGGACCTTGGTGAGGTGATACCCATATATAATGGGGTCTAGGACGAGGGCCGCCGAACCCCCATGATAGATACTGGTCGGATGATCACGCCGATCAAAGGTGATCGGGTATGCCGACCATGGGTGTTACTTTGGGGCTACGGGTTCCACCGCGTAGTCTTCCCGGAGGGCGCGCTTCCTCTCCTTCTTCGGTTTGTGGGTGGTGCATATCATGTTCACCGTTTTGACTTCGGGAGCGAATTTCTTCTGTCCACCACCAATTGGACCCCGACGCTCATCCTCGTCCTCGCTGCGACTACTTTTGCCTTGGTCTTCGGGTGGTATCTTGTTGGCCTACTTAAACACCCAGCAGTTGCGGTGTGTGTGGTTGGCGGGATTTTCCGAAGTCCCATGGATTTGATAGGGCCTTTTTGATCTTCTCGAGCTGATTGGGTCCGTCACAATTGCCTTTAGGGGGCTTCTTCCCTTGCCCAGGTCGGGAGTTGCGGAATCCGGCATTTACAGTCGTGTCATCGGCATCACTATTATTATGCCAGCGCTTATTCTTATTGTGCTTTGGCTTTGAGTTGCCATCCCGGGCCTCAGGTGCCCCGGGTCCTTCAGAATGGTGGTTGCGTCTTGCGAACTAGTTATCTTTGCTCGTGCAAAAGAGGGTCATGAGGGAGGTAAAGGAGGACATAGTCTGAGGCTTGTCCTGGCCTAGTTGGCGGGCCAACCATTCGTCCCGAATATTGTGTCGCAAGGAGGGTATAGCCTCAGCATCCGGAGAGTCGACAATTTGGTTCTTCTTAGTAAAGAACAGATTCCAGAATTGCCGAGCGGACTCGACGGGCTTCTGGACGACATTGCTGAGATCAGAAGAGTCTGGCGGGGGGACATAAGTTCCTTGGAAATTGGAGCAGAACGCATCTTCCAAGTCTTCCTAGCAGCCAATGGAGTTTTCAGGGAGGCTGTTTAGCCAGTGCCGAGCTGGCCCCTGAAGCTTAAGAGGGAGGTATTTCATGGCATGGAGATCATCTCCTCGCGCCATGTGGATATGAAGGAGGAAGTCCTCAATCCAATAAGTTGGGTCCGTGGTCCCATCATACTTTTCTATATTCACGGGTTTAAACCCCTCGTGGAACTGATGCCGCATTACCTCATCTGTGAAGCACAGTGGGTGAGCGGCGCCTCTAACCAGTGCTATGTCGCACCTGTATTCAGCATCTGTATGGGGCCGGTTGCATTCCCGAACTCTATTGTTTTGGTCGAACCATGGTCTGTATCCGCCGCGCCTATCAGGCAAGTACTCTCTGGATCCATAGATGGATCTAGTGCCTATCTTCTCTATGATCTAGGTCATCTCGTAGGTCGAACCTGTCATTGGGATCCAATGGCTCCTTACCCCGTCTTTGGGGCACTGCCGGTATGTAACTGGCATCGTCAGTCGTCCTGTCCCGACCATGAGGGGGCGGTCCGGCTTGTCATACGGAGTACGGTCTAGAGATGGAGTATTAGTAAGTTCATCATCGAATTGCGGCAGCGGGCTTCTCCGAGGGTAGCTTTTGGGATGGTTTGACACATCTGTTTCGTAAACTTCCTCGACTGAGAGGACTTTTGTCAATCGATCATTGAGGATGGCCTGTTCGGCTTTGAGTTGCCATTCCCTAGCCTTTAGGCTGCAGGCCATTGCTATGAACCGCTGCCTGATTTCTTCCTGATCTTCGAGGTTATGAGGGAAGTACAAGTCATCGGCTTCCGATATACCTTCCTCCTCGACGGGGGGTGGGTATTCATAGCCTTCAGGGTCGTTGACGTTATCGGGGTTGTTTTTGGTCCTCGGGCCCCTCTGGACCCTCAAACGGGTGCTTGGGGATATCGGGATTTTCGTGATCAGCGGGGGCATTATCGTCCCCATTGCTGATAATAGCTCTTCTTCCCTTTTTGCTTTTGGACCGCTTATGCGATTTCTGGCGCCTTGATGGCACATCGCCCGATTTGTCACCATCGTTGTGAGGCATGTTGTCGTCGTTGGTGTCAAGAGTATCCACTATGTAGACATTGTATGTAGAAGTGGCGGTCCAACTCCCGGTGTTAACGGGGATGGGAGCACGGTCCTCTTCATCCATGCATTTTGCCTCCTCAGAGGCATAGTCCAGCATGTTCGTTAAATCTTCGACGGTGGCTATCAAGTCGGTGGTGGGTGGGTTGAAAAATTCGTCCCCGCCCACACTGTAATCGAACTGAGCATAGATCGGGGCTGGATCGTTAGTGATCTTCATCGACAAGAATCGCTCCAGGGCCTTGCCGACCGCTGAGGGCCCGGTCGGATCCAACTATTCAGAATTTGTGGAGTTAACCTCCAAGACGTCCAGACATGGGGAGTGTTCGGAAAGAACATGTGTCCGATCATCTGGTTTAACGGACGGACCGGGATAAGAGATCAGTTTGTCGCCATGGGTGACCCCATCGGCATGTCTGAAGAACGGGCTCGAGGTTAAGGCCTCAAAGTCCTCGGAGGCTACAGGCGAAGCTGCGAGTCCGATTAGTCACAAGTCACCCAGAAAATCGACGGAGAACTCTAAGTTTCCAAATCTGACCTCTCAATCGGTGGTGAAGTTCTCAACGCGACCTAGATGGCTAGCTGAATCAGCATGCAGCACAACGCTGCCGAAGGCGAAGATCTGTCCGGGGACGAAAACGTCCATGTTGCGGATCTCTTCGTTGATGACAAGGTGAGGCGTCGATTCCATCTCGCTCACAGAGGAACTCTCAATGAAAGCACCAATGTCGGTGTCAAAACCGGCGGATCTCGGGTAGGGGGTCCCGAACTATGAGACTAGAATCGACGGTAACAGGAGACAAAGGGGACATGAGATTACCCAGGTTCGGGCCCTCCTATGAAGGTAATACCCTACGTCCTGCTTGATTGTATTGATGATGTGGGGGTTATAGAGTTGATCTATCTTGAGATCGTATATCTAACTCTAGATGAGTTGTTCTGTCCCTATACCCTAAAACCCTTCGGCTTATATAGATGCCGAAGATGCCTACTGTTTACACATGGTTGGTTACATGCCGAAAAGATAAACATGCCTAATTACTACATCAGACGTGGAGCGCAAGCCTTGCTTCCCGAAGCTTCCATGTTGGAGATTGGGCCTTCAAATCTTACTGTGTTCGGTAAGTAGCCCTCATAGTCTGACCCATAGCAATAGGTCGGCTATCCGAAGACCCCCTAATCCAGGACTCCCTCAGTAGGGTCTTAGGCCGGACCTACATACCCTACCTAAGGACACTACATTGGAGAGCTTAAAGATTACAAGATTACAAGCAAGACTCTGATTGAAAGATTATACTCCAAAGCGATGCGGAGGGCAAGCTCATACTCCGGATCAAGGTCGTCGTCGAAACAGCTTTTGGAGCTCGACATTCCGCCGGATTCGATTGAAATCGACGCTGGAACAGAAGAGGATGGAACGAGAGAGGAGAGTGAGTGGGCTAGGGTTTCCGAGCGATGAGCTGGATGCACCTTTTTGTGGGCAGCCATGGGGTCAAATGTGGGCCGGGGGTGTCAGGCGGGTGTGCCCGGGCTCCCCCATATCCACTCCATATTTGGGCTGGATATGAAGGGTGTCGGTCAGCCCGTACGTTTGAGGCCCGTTTAGGAAATGCGTTTGGGTCGAGTTTTCGTGATCGGACAGTGATCGAACGGCCTGTCCAGACGTATGAGACGAATATGAAAGATCCGACTATAGATGCTCTTACTCCGAGGATCAATCGGATGGAGTAAAATACTGTCAAAACCCAATCTCTTTCCGACGAGTAGAATCCACCGGCCGCTCGCCGGTACGACGAGGCAATTTATCAACAGTGGACTCCTCGCTCAGTTTTCTAGGTGAAAGGCCAAGTTACTGTCCTATCTCTCACATGATCGTTGCCGGTAAAACTCATCATTATGTACAGGTGACTCCCACTACTTTACCAATGAAAATCTTGCTGGTCGACACGCGAATTGGATTGGTTTTGTTTACATTAGATTTGGCAGTACGTCGTGCGTCGAATCTATCCATCAATCTATCGATCGATCAGCATTGACCACTCGTGTCAATTATTTTTAACTAATCCATCCACGGTAGCTACATGGTCTTGTAGCAAACAGTACGTGGTAGATCGATGAGGTTCATGCATGCATGATGCATCCACGGCCGGGCATGGCATAGTGGCAACAGACAGAAAAGATCGAGGTGCGGAGGTAGTTACTAGGGATATTAAAAAATTAAAAACAAGATGCATTAATTTTTCTTAAAGCCATTCAATATCTTATATATGATACTAGTGTATGATACTACTTTTCATAATGCATAATATCATAGAGTAGTATCATGTATGGTGATATTTATTGTTATGCATGACACAAAATAGCATATCATTTAACATGTTACGGTGTCTATCTATATTATTCTAACTCTTTCTCTTCTTTAATTCTTTGTCACATTAGCATGTTTGCTATTTCCAAGTGCATGATACGACCTATGTTACCCACTATGGATAGCCTAAAATAATACAGACGCAAATGCTCGTATACGCGCATATATTCATTCCTATAATTGCGCACACACACTTTTTTTTTTGAAAAAGGAACTTTTCATTATTTAATGGGGATGATTACATTCACATCCGGCAATGCTAGCTATCTCTATAAGAATTCCGAAGCTAGCACGCCGTGCGCTGTTGCGAGCGACCTATACAAGCAAGGGTGTGGCTAGTCATATTCACATGCCTACTAATCTTAGCTTGGCTAATGTTCCTGTCTTGAGACAGAACTTTTCTGATCTCATTAACCTGATATGCGTACTTTGAGCGATCGACATCTTTAGATTGCACCATATTCAACAGCTCGGCACAGTCACCTATCCCTATGAGCGTCATGAAAGACTGAACCGACATATCATCTTGAAATTTACAAAGTTATCTTAGGCACCTTCTCATCGACGGTGATGCCTCCTCACACTGAATGCGCATTGTCAAAAATTCTGAAATAAATACAATAATAATGCGAGCATCAGGACTTCAACCATGATGGATTAAAAATAACATTGTTCCTCTAACCATCCAACCACACGTTGGTTTGCAAAGAGAGTGCATTAATAATAGGTGAGCAATGGTACACACGGGTTTCCAGAGGACTGATGGGTGGTTAAAAGTTAATTGTATGAAGATTGATTAAGTAAGGCGGGTCCACCAGTTAAATCAGGGAGGCCAATTAGAGTGGACATGCAGTCAAGTCTGTAAAAGTCCGTCTCATTTGTCCGTGCGTGTACTATAATCCATAGTAGGGCCATTTAGAGGCCAGCGGCAGGATACATCAAGGCCAGAGAGTGGCCATTAACGGCACGACACAGCTCGCGTGTGATTACCATCGGTCCTACGTACTAGAGCCGGTCATGACAGCATGTGACTAATCTCATTATTTATTAGCTATGACTAGATTAGCTACAGTACTTATTCGCAAAAAAAAAAGCTATAGTACTACATGCATCATGCATATTATTAGTGAGGCTAAGCTAGGATTGATCACGATACCTGCCTGCCTGCCTGCCGGCCGGCAAAAGCCTCCCAGGAAGATTGCTTACCAATAACTTCTGTAGTATTAATGCAGAGATCGATTGAGATCGACTCGGCATGCATGAGAGAACTGGGCGTATCTCAGATGGTTAGGTTTTTTTGATGAAATCAATCCATCATGATCCAAATCGATGTGGCATTGGTGCTTGCATTTTCATGAATTTATTTTAGACTTTTAGATGATGTATGTTTTGTGAGGGAAGACGTTTTCGTCGGATATAAAGATGTCTATAATGACTTTATCAATCTCTACATGTTATGTCAGCGAAGAATCCCAGGATTGCTCACTGCGATAGATACACGTGCATGTGTTCGGAAGAGTGAGTGCATGTGTCTGTGCGTGTGTATAGGGGCACTAAGTTATCATGTGCTCAAAAAAGACCCTGCATGCATGTAAACATCAGATAGCCTAAAAAGGTGAAGAACACATCCGTTAGGGATCAAGTACAATTGCTTGATCTATCTACAGGTGCAACCGGCCCGTACGTGTTGTTTTAGGGGAACCACGTCTTCTTTTATTTGGGTGCTGGACTTACACGATCTAATTTAATTAACAACGTATGAATGTGACCACGCGCGTGTGTACGTGCGACGACAGAGCAGCTGTCTCCAACCAATTGAAACGCCGTCGTCGATCATTTGGCGATTAAAGTGGAAGTGCGCACGGGCACGCGAGTGCAGGGCACTCACCTGTCAAGTTTCTCCGTCTGTTCGTTTCGCCTCGCGATTCATAGTGTAGTTCAATCCAGCTCGAAGGCACGATAAAAAGAAAATACCTCAAGAAAATAAATTTCAATTATCAAACTTACGGTTTTTGCATCTAAAATTGTCAAGTTTCAACCTGTTTGAGATATATATTTTAAAGCATTTTTCTGTCAGTCATAGACACAAAATAATTGATTTTTATTGGTCACTCATACTAAGTTTCAACATTGAAACTTACCATATACTCTCTCTGTACCTAAATAATTGTTAGTCTAGTTCTTCCCAACAACAATTTTTTAGGTACAGAGGGAGTGTTTTTAAAAGTCGTCAAAATATATTTAAACTAAAGCCAATAACTATTCGAAATTTCCGTTTAAAGATATAAATCTTTAAAAATCGAAAGCCAAAATAAAAAGGGGGAACAAGGGAAACGTGTGGCACCACACTTACGTGCTACAAATAATCTTCCCTATTAAAATGTACTCCACTTTCTTATTTCACGATTATAAGCTATTCATACTTTTTTTCTGAATTGAATGTATATAAATGTGTTTTGATGTGTTTGTACTTATTTCAATTCATGTGTAGTTTACATCAAAATATCTAAAACTTCTTATATAATACTACCTCCGTCCAGGTTTATTGGACATCTTTGTATTTTGTGCCAGACTTTGACCATCAATAAGCTACTAAAATATAAAGTATATGCTATGAAATATTCCCTCCGTCTAAAAATACTTGTGATGAAAATGGATGTATCTAGATGTATTTTAGTTTTAGATACATCCATTTTTATACATTTGTCGGACAAGTAATTCCGGACGGAGAAAGTATTATACTTTGATTTGTATTTAAAAGAACTTTTCAACAATATAGTTTTTGTGATTTGTACTTATATTTTATTAGTTAAATTTATAGATCAAACTTTAGTCTAAAATAAGAGGAGGTCTAATAAACAAGGACGGAGGGAGTAGCTAGCTATCCCACAATTCATATGCAGGTCGGCAAATTAAGGCGAGGAGAGACCACCGGGACGGCCGGGGAGACACGCACAGGGCCGGAGTGGCGGCCGCGCCAGTTGACCTGGCTGCTTTGTCCATTAAAAGCAAGGAAAAGAGGGGGGGAACTTGCCGCGGAATGCTGCACGGATCGGGCGCTCGGCAGGCGCCCTGGGTGCGCGTGCGTGTTCGCAAGTCGCAGCTATGGCCGCCCGGCAGCTTCGTGCGGCCGCCGACGGCGTCCGTGGGGAAATCCACGTAATTAGCATAAATGCACGTAAAAGCCGTTACTACACGGTCACATGAAAGGACATTCACCAACCTGGCTACCCACAGGACCCACACACACCATCGAGGAAATGACACCATCGGGGTTGCGTACAATGTTATCGTCATCACTTTTCCTCGAGCAAGAGACTCCGGTTTTTTCGCCGACGACCCATCATAATCACTCCGAATGAACGAGATATGAGAACCAAGTCGGCCAAACGCTTCGAGGACTAGGCAGCTTCGACTTCGACAACACTCACAGAAGAAAGAAGCACGGGTTGCATCAACATAGCCAGACTTGCACATCAGTTGGCATCATTGCCGCTGCGTTGCCCCGTAACGCTATAGCTCCAACTTCACATTGAAGTGCACGTCGAACAGTCGGTGGCGAAGGATTAGCCGTAGTTCTGCTCCTCATACCACCATTACGAGGCAGCTTGCATAGTAAATGATCTATTTTCGGTTATGTTAACATCAGATCTCCAGGGAAGGCACTCCCTCACATTAGTGCCTACGGAGGATTTGATCTGGTGTGGAAAACTGCATTTTTCCTTTCATGAAAGGGCCATGCATATTGCTAAAATAAACCATTATTGTTACTTCATGGTGGTGCTTCGAGTAAATAGCAAAAAACGACCATATTACAGGTTAGGTCTATGAAAAATACCACTTTTTTTAATTGTTTAAAAAACTACCACAAAAGTGATGGGCTGTTCCAAAAACACTAGTTACCCTGAAGCATTAACTTTCGACCGTTATTATGACAACGATGGACCACTTGTCAAGTCTGATGTGGCATAAAAGTCAAAACCGTTAACTCTGACCGTTATGACAGTTGAGGCCCACACGTCAGTCCCTTACAAATAATAGAAAGCAATCAGGTCCCTGTGAACTACAAAAAAAAAAACCGGGTCCCTGCGTGCACCACCTGCGACGGCCATGGCAGAGTGACTGTGAACCACCTGTGCTGGGCCGTGGCTGTACCGGCAGCGGCGGCGCCGGCCGTGGCTGCGGCGGAATTTCGGAGGACCAACGAGGATGAGGGTACTCGCGAGGAGCTCGTCTGCGTCGGCACCTGCCCGTGGTGGCTCTCCGGCTCTTGGAGGTGTGCGAGGGTAGAAGTAGCAGGTCCCAGGGCACACAACGACTCGCTGGCTGCGCGTGCTTCTGCCATGGCCGACGAGTTTGGCTTGCAGCGGCGCTGCTTCTACTATCGACGGCGATGATGATAGCGGCTAGAACGTGGTGGGGAGGAGCGGGTCCGACGGCGAGGCGACGGACCCCGTCAGGCTCGGGCACGGCGGAGACTCTGGGCGGTCATGCCTGCGGCTGCGGGAGGGAGAGAGATTTCCTGTGGGAGAGAGAGATTTCCTGTGGGGGAAGGAAGAAGAAGGAGAAGACCTTACACGTAGGTCCCATATGCAAGTTAATTAGCGGTCAAAAGAATGGTTTGACTAGCAGCGTTATATTTATTGCCATGTGGCTCTGACGTGCGGGTCTTCCTTGTCATAATCCCACTTAAAAGTTAACGGTTTGACAACTTGGGCTTTTTGAAACAGCCCACCACTTTTGTGGTAGTTTTATGAACAATCAAAAAAAGTGATGGTTTTTTGTAGACCTAAACTGTAATGTGGTAGTTTTTTCGCTGTTTACTCTGGTGCTTCACTAGCGGTTGTCACCTTGGTCATACATGCTACTCCCTCCGTCCGAAAATACTTGTCATAAGAATGGATGTTTCTAGATGTTATTTTAGTTTTAGATACATACATTTTATCTATTTATGTGACAAGTAATTCCGGACGGAGGAAATACATATATAGACAACAGGGTACCCTGTTATGGGCTCTCCTTTTACATTTTCGGTTATGCTACACTAGTAGAAAAAGGCCCATTTGTCCCGGTTCGTAAGGCCCATTTGTTTCGGTTCCGGAACCGGGACTAAAGTGTCAGGACTAAAGCCCAAAACCTTTAGTCCCGGTTCTTTTACAAACCGGGACTGAAGGGGCTCCACGTGGCCTCTGGGGGGACCTCAGGCAGGAGGACCTTTAGTCCCGGTTGGTAACACCAACCGGGATCAACAGGCATCCACGCGTCAGCATCTGGCAGTTGCTTGTTTTTTTATTTAGAAAGGGAGGGGGTTTAGGGGGTTTTAGAGAGTTAATTTAGGGGTTTTATATTGCTATAGCTAGCTAATTGATAGAGATAAGTGTCCTCTCTTCCTTCGTGCTTGGTCGACGCTAGCCACTATAGAGAGAACTCGACACGCTAGCTAGTAAGAAAATGAAGGAACCATTAAGTACAGAAGATCGTCATGAACATATAGAGATAGAAGTGATCGACCTCTCTTTCTCCGAGAGATTGGTCGTATAACAAGTTTTCGTATATATATCCAACGCTACTAGCTACATATATAAAATATAAGATCTCTTACAATCCCTAACATCTAATCTCCAATTCCATATGGTATTCTCCGGCTTTATTTATGACGTGGTCAAGGAAGAATTCCGCCAATTCTTCTTGAATTGCTCGTATGCGATCATATGGTAGGAGTTCATCCCGCATCTTCCACCTCTAATTTGAAGAAGGGGGTCAATACATATATATGGTAATAAAATAAAATTGTGAATATTATTGCTTACGCACTTCAAATTGTTTTGTAGAGTAGCCCCGCTTAGGGGTCGTCACGTTGTAAATGAAGTCGCAAACGTAGTATCCACATAAATCAGTCCCGTCTTCCTGCCACAAACACTTTACGAGAAATAGAGTTCAATCAAACTGATAATCAAGCATGATAAATGGTATTGATGAAACTAGAATCAATGGGAGATGCGCGGAACTAGCTAGTAGTACTTACTTTCGGATGTGTAAATCGCAGCTCCTTCGGCAGTGCCGGAACAATTGTTGTGAAATCTTTCCAAACCCTGCCAGACAAAGAAAAAAATTACTTGATATCAGGAAATGAACAAATTAAAGTTGCCGATATGATGCGATAATGATTGATTGAACTTACTTCTCGAGAATTTTAGTCATGTCTGCATAATTCTGGGAATCTTTTCGTTTCTAGTCTAAGACGATTACTACTCCCCGCTCAAGATGAATCTCTAGAAGAATAAAGTGGAAACTGTGCACGCATGCATAACTCATCAATTACATTACTAAAAACCTCGAGTAATAAGGGAAACCGAATATGCACAAGACAGTAACACTCACTTGAAGTTGTAAGGAAAGAGTATTGTCCCTTTGTTTTGATTTTTAAGCAACGATTCTAGCAAGTTCTCAGAGATGGACCATATGTGTATCCCCTGCTGCCTATGCTTGTACTGCTAGCCGCCGGAGCGGCGGCGGCTCCCTTTTGTCATTAATTACTAGGCGCCGGAGGAGCCACGGCGGCGGCGTCTGTCTTCCGTCGTTGCTGACGAGGCTAAGGAGGAGGCATACTACTCCAACGTGCCAGAGTAGGCGAAGGAGGAGGCGGAGTGTCCCCACGCGCCGGAGGAGCCGGAGAAGGAGGTGGTGTGCCCTTATTCTCCTGAGGTGAAGGAGGAGGCGGAGGCGTCCACTTTGGAAGCTTGTTGTACTCCTTCTGCCATAGACATGTACTCCTCAGGGCACGAACTAGCTTATTCTCTCCTTCACCTGTACAGTGGTCAAGCTCGAGCTCCTCAAATTCCGGCATTACTTCATCCATCATCACAACAGCATAGCCATGTGGAATCGGACGGCAGTGAAAAGTTCTGTTGGGTTGAGGAGGTGCAACAGAGCCAACAGCCGCCTTAAAAGTGAGGTTCCGGCATCTCATCATAAGCTTGCAACGTTGAGCCTCCGTGATAGTATCCACGGGGTAGCTAGGAGACGTGAAGTCGGGCTGAACGGGCTCCGTGGAAGCGACGCTGCTTCTCCGCTGAGATGGCGGGGTAGTAGCTTCTGGGGTAGCTTCGTGCCACTAAGATGGTTGGCCGGCAGCTCGCTGGCTCTCAGCTTCCTCTAGCTTTTGTAGTCTTGCATTGAGCTTCTGAATTTCGCTCAGCTCCGCTTTCCTCTTTCTCTCCCGGCTTTTGTAACCGCCTGCGTTGGAAAACCCAACCTTCCACGGAACGGAGCCTGCTGTGCCTCGTGTTCGTCCAGGATGCTCAGCATTCCCTAGGGCCTCAGTCAACTCGTCTTTCTCTCTGTCGGGAATGAATGTCCCTTCCTGCGCTGCGGTGATATAGTTCTAAAGCTTGTTCATGGGTATTACAAGTTGCTCGTGTTGGGGAACGTCGCATGGGAAACAAAAAATTTCCTACGCACACGCAAACCTATCCATGGCGATGAGCATCTATGAGAGGGAGAGTGGATCTACGTACCCTTGTAGATCGCTAAGCGGGAAGCGTTAAGAAACGCAGTTGGTGTAGTCGTACTTCTTGGCGATCCAAATCGCCGAGCGTCCCGCGATCTCATCACGAACCGTCCCGCGAACCAATCACGAACCGTCCCGCGATCTCGTCACGATCCGTCCCGCGATCCGATCACGAACGTCCCATGGCCTTGATCACGATCCTTCCGATCTAGTGCCGAACGGACGGCACCTCCGCGTTCAGCACGCGTGCATCTTGATGACGATCTCCACCGTCTAGATCCAGCAAGAGGAGGTGGAGAGGAGAGAGAGTTCACCGGCAGCGTGACGACCGGATGGAGTTGAAGCGTTGCTTTATGTGTCTGGTCCTCTTGTGAATCCTTGGTTCCTTGGCGAGAGCAATGGCACCAGTGTTGTCACAGAACAGGTTTATTGGATTCAGTGCCCTGGGCACTACTCCAAGATCTGTCATGAACTGCTTCATCCAGACACCTTCCTTCGCTGCCTCCGAGGCTGCGATGTACTTCGCTTCGCACGTAGAATCAGCTACCACGCTTTGCTTGGAACTGCACCAGCTTACCGCTCCCCCGTTAAGAATAAATACATATCCGGTTCGCGACTTAGAATCGTCCGGATCAGTGTCAAAGCTTGCATCGACGTAACCCTTTACGACGAGCTCTTCATCACCTCCATAAATGAGAAACATGTCCTTAGTCCTGTTAAGGTACTTAAGGATATTCTTGACCGCTTGCCAGTGCTCCACTCCAGGATCACTTTGAAACCTTCTGGCCATACTTATGGCAAGGCTGACATCGGGTCTTGTGCACAACATTGCATACATGATAGAGCCTATGGCCGAAGCATAGGGGATGATGCTCATCTTTTCTTTATCTTCTGCAGTCACTGGGCATTGAGTCTTACTCAACTTCACACCTTGTAACACAGGCAAGAACCCCTTCTTGGACTGCTCCATTTTGAATTTCTTCAAAACTTTATCAAGGTATGTGCTCTGTGAAAGTGCTATTAAGCGTCTCGACCTATCTCTATAGATCTTAATGCCTAATATGAAAGCAGCTTCTCCTAGGTCCTTCATTGAAAAACTCTTGTTCAAATATTCCTTCACACTTTCTAGCATTTTTATATTGTTTCCAATCAGCAATATGTCATCCACATATAATACTAGAAACGCTATAGATCTCTCACTCACTTTCTTGTAAATACAAGCTTCTCCATAAACTTGTATAAACTCAAACGCTTTGATCACCTCATCAAAGCGCTTATTCCAACTCCGAGATGCTTGCACCAGTCCATAAATGGATCGTTGGAGTTTGCAAACTTTGTCATCATTCTCTGGATCGACAAAACCTTCGGGTTGCATCATACACAACTCTTCCTCAAGGAAACCATTGAGGAACGCCGTTTTGACATCCATCTGCCAAATTTCATAGTCGAAATAAGCAGCTATTGCCAACATGATTCTGACAGACTTAAGCATCGCTACAAGTGAGAAAGTCTCATCGTAGTCAACTCCTTGAACTTGTGAAAAACTCTTTGCCACAAGTCGAGCTTTATAGACGGTGATATTACCGTCCGCGTCCGTCTTGTTCTTAAAGATCCATTTGTTCTGAATGGCCTTTCGCCCTTCAGGTAATACTTCCAAAGTCCATACTTTGTTTTCATACATGGATCCTATCTCGGATTTCATGGCCTCTAACCATTTCTTGGAATCCGGGCCCATCACTGCCCCTCCATAGCTCGTAGGTTCATTGTTGTCCAACAACATGACCTCCAAGACAGGGTTGCCATACCACTCAGGAGTAGTACGCGCCCTTGTCGACCTACGAGGTTCAATAGTAGCTTGATCTGAAGCTTCATGATCATCATCATTAACTTCCTCTTCTACCGTTGTAGGTTCTACAGAAACATCTTTCTGCTCTGAGCTACTCTCTGGTTGAAGTAAAGGTTCAACAACCTCATCAAGCTCTATTTTCCTCCCACTCAATTCTTTCGAGAGAAACTCTTTCTCAAGAAATGTTCCGTTCTTAGCGACAAACACTTTGCCTTCGGATCTGAGATAGAAGGTATACCCGACTGTCTCTTTCGGGTATCCTATGAAGACGCATTTCTCTGCTTTGGGTTCCAGCTTTTCAGGCTGAAGCTTTTTGACATAAGCATCACATCCCCAAACTTTTAGAAATGACAACTTTGGCCTTTTGCCAAACCACAGTCCATATGGCGTCGTCTCAACGGATTTCGATGGTGCCCTATTTAAAGTGAATGCAGCTGTCTCTGATGCATAACCCCAAAACGATAGTGGCAAATCAGCAAGAGACATCATAGAACGCACCATATCTAATAAGGTTCGATTACGACGTTCCAACACACCATTACGCTGTGGTGTTCCAGGCGGTGTCAACTGTGAAACAATTCCACATTGTCTTTAGTGAATGCCAAACTCATAACTCAGATATTCACCTCCTCGATCAGATCGCAGGAACTTAATCTTCTTGTTACGATGATTCTCAACTTCACTCTAAAATTGATTGAACTTTTCAAACGTTTCAGACTTGTGTTTCATCAAGTAAATATATCCATATCTACTTAAGTCATCAGTGAAAGTGAGAAAATAACGATATCCACCGTGCGCTATAACATTCATTGGACCGCACACATCAGTATGTATGATTTCCAATAAGTCACTTGCCTGTTCCATTGTTCCAGAGAACGGCATTTTTGTCATCTTGCCCATGAGGCATGGTTCACATGTGTCAAGTGATTCAAAATCAAGTGACTCCAAAAGTCCATCAACATGGAGCTTTCTCATGCGTTTTACACCAATATGACCTAAACGGCAGTGCCACAAGAAAGTGGAACTATCTTTATCAACTCTACATCTTCTGGCATCAATGTTATGAACATGTGTGTCATCACCATCAAGATTCAATATGAATAAACCCCTAACATTGGGTGCATGACCATAAAAGATATTACTCATAAAAATAGAACAACCTTTACTCTCTGATTTAAATGAGTAACCGTCTCGCAATAAACAAGATCCAGATATAATGTCATGCTTAACGCAGGCACTAAATAACAATTATTCAGGTTCATCACTAATCCCGATGGTAATCGAAGAGAGAGCATGCCGACGGCGATCACATCAACCTTCGAACCATTTCCCACGCGCATCGTCACTTCGTCCTTTGCTAGCCTTCGTTTATTTCGTAGTTCCTGCTTTGAGTTGCAAATGTGAGCAACCGAACCGGTATCAAATATCCAGGCACTACTACGAGAGCTAGTAAGGTACACATCAATAACATGTATATCATATATACCTTGTTTGTCGTTGGCCGCCTTCTTGCTAGCCAGGTACTTGGGGCAGTTCCGCTTTCCAGTGACCAGTTCCTTTGCAATAAAAGCACTCAGTTTTTGGCTTAGATCCATGCTTAGGCTTCTTTGTAGGAGTAGCAACTGCTTTGCCGTCCTTCCTAGTTTTACCCTTCTTGCCTTTGCCCTTGCCATTTTTCTTGAAACTAGTGGTTTTATTGACCATCAACACTTGATGTTCTTTCTGGATTTCAGACTCAGCGACTTTGAGCATTGCAAACAGCTCGGCGACTGACTTGTTCATCCCGTGCATGTTATAGTTCATTACAAAGCTCTTGTAACTAGGTGGCAGTGATTGAAGAACTCTGTCAGTGATTGCCTCTGGCGGAAGGGTAATTCCCAACTCCGCTAGATGATTTGAATACCCAGACATTCTAAGTATGTGCTCACTGATAGACCCGTTCTCCTCCATCTTGCAAGCATAGAATTTATCGGAGGTCTCATACCTCTCGATCCGGGCGTTCTTCTGAAAGATAAAATTCAACTCCTGGAACATCTCATATGCTCCATGACGTTCAAAACGCCTTTGAAGTCCCGGTTCTAAGCCATACAATATTGCACACTGAACTATTGAGTAATCTCCAGTACGTGCCTCCCAAACGTTCTTAACGTCTTTGGAGGTCATGTCTTCTAGTTGGTCACCAAGCGGTGCATCAAGGACATATGATTTCTGGGAAGCCGTGAGGATAATCCTCAGATTACGGGCCTAGTCAACAAAGTTACTTCCATCATCTTTCAACTTAGCTTTCTCTAGGAACGCATTAAAATTCAGGGGTGCTACTGCGCGAGCCATTTATCTACAACATAAATATGCAAAGTTCATTTAGACTATTGTTCAAGATAACGAGTTTAGTTAATCAAATTACTAAAGCTCCCACTCAAATTGACATCCCTCAGGTCATCTGAGTATCACATGATCCAAATTCACCAACTCAAGTCCGATCATCATGTGAGTTAAGGTGGCTTCAATGGTGAACATCATCATGTTGATCATATCTACTATATGACTCATGCTCGACCTTTCGATCTCTTGTGTTCCGAGGCCATGTCTGTACATGCTAGGCTCGTCAAGTTTAACCCGAGTGTTCTGCGCGTGCAACACTGGGTTGCACCTGTTGTATGTGAACGTAGAGTCTATCACACCCGATCATCACGTGGTGTCTCAACACGACGAACTTTCGCAACGGTGCACACTCGGGGAGAACACAATTTTATCTTGAAATTTAAGTGAGGGATCACCTTATAATGCTACCGTCGTACT
This sequence comes from Hordeum marinum, assembly GCA_022496015.1. NCBI lineage: Eukaryota > Viridiplantae > Streptophyta > Magnoliopsida > Poales > Poaceae > Hordeum > Hordeum marinum. Next base: position 30,560,301 of record CM039678.1, read on the forward strand.
AAGCCAAACAAGGTGCATAAAAGGATTAACATCACATGGAATACATAAGTGACATGATATGGCCATGAACTTGTGCTTTAGATCTCCATCTTGAAAGCACCGGCATGATCTTCATCGTCACCGGCACGACACCATGATCTTCATCATCTTGATCTCCATCAACGTGTCGCCATCGAGGTTGTCACGCCCTGCATGCTTCTACTACTATTGCTACCATTTAGCGATAAAGTAAAGCATTACATAGTGCTTAATGATTGACACGCAGGTCATACAATAATTAAAGACAACCCTATGGCTCCCGCCGGTTGCCGTACTCATCGACATGCAAGTCATGAAATTCTATACATCACATGATCATCTCATACATCACATATATCACATCATGTAATTGGCCATATCACATCACAACATACCCTACAAAAACAAGTTAGACGTCCTCTAATTGTTGTTGCAAGTTTTACGTGGCTGCTACGGGTATCTAGCAAGAACGATTCTCACCTACGTAAAGCCACAACGGTGATACATAGTTTGCTTTTCAACCTTCTCAAGGACCGCCTTTGTCAGATCCGATCCAACTAAAGTGAGAGAAACTGTCACCCACAAGCCATCTAAGCAACAAGTTGCGTCGAGGGAACCGGTCTCTCGTAAGTGTACGAGTAATGTTGGTCCGGGCCGCTTCATCTCACAAAATCGTTGAACCAAAATACGACTAAGGGAGGAAGCAATCTAAGCATCAACGCCCACAAACCTTTTGTGTTCTACTCGAGATCTCATCGAACCATCAACCTAGCTCTGATACCACTGTTGGGGAACGTCGCATGGGAAACAAAAAATTTCCTACGCTCACGCAAACCTATCCATGGTGATGAGCATCTACGAGAGGGAGAGTGGATCTACGTACCCTTGTAGATCGCTAAGCGGGAAGCGTTAAGAAACGCGGTTAGTGTAGTCGTACTTCTTCGCGATCCAAATCGCCGAGCGTCCCGCGATCTAATCACGAACCGTCCCGTGAACCAATCACGAACCGTCTCGCGATCTCGTCATGATCCGTCCCGCGATCCGATCACGAACGTCCCGTGGCCTTGATCACGATCCTTTCGATCTAGTGCCGAACGGACGACACCTCCGCGTTCAGCACACGTGCAGCTTGATGACGATATCCACCGTCTTGATCCAGCAAGAGGAGGTGGAGAGGAGAGAGGGTTCACCGACAATGTGACGGCGCTTCGGTGACGGTGGTGGTGGAGCAATTCCGGCAGGGCTTCGCCTAAGCACTGCGGAAAACCAATCTAGAGGAATACCGGTGGAATGGGTAGCACGTGGCCGTAATTTTTTCTAAAACCCTAGCTATTGCACCAGTATATATAGGAGGAGTGGAGAGGAGAGGCAGCCAAGGGCCTCTTGGTTCGGCCAAACTAGAGAGGGGTGGAATCCTATTCCACCTCCAATCCTACTTGGAGTAGGATTGCTCCCTACTGGCTGATTTTTGCTCTTTTTCCTTTTAGCCTTTTCTCCTGCGCCATGGGCCTTTATAGGCTGATTTACCAGCCCACTAAGGGCTGATTAATACTCTCACACAGCCCATGGTCCCTCTAGGGTCGAAATACCCCTCCCGGTACACTACCGGCACTCCCGGTACACTACCGATGAGCCCGAAACTTTTCCGGCGACCAAACTGGGACTTCCTGTATATGAATCTTTACCTCCGGACCATTCCGGAGCTCCTCGTGACGTCCGGGATCTCATATGGGACTCCGAACAACCTTAGGTCACCACCATACATAACTCTACACTACCGAAACGTCACCAAACCTTAAGTGTGCAGACCCTGCGGGTTCGAGAACTATGTAGACATGACCGAGACATCTCTACGGTCAATAACCAATGGCGGGACCTGGACGTCCACATTGGTTCCTACATATTCTATGAAGATCTTTACCGGTCGAACCTCTATGTCAAGGATTCAGTTAATCCCGTATAATGTTCCCTTTGTTCTTCGGTATGTTACTTGCCCGAGATTCGATCGTCGGTATCTCCATACCTAGTTCAACCTCGTTACCGGCAAGTCTCTTTACTCGTTCCGTAATACAAGATCCCACAACTACCAATTAGTCACATTGCTTGCAAGGCTCATTGTGATGTTGTATTACCGAGTGGGCCCCGAGATACCTCTCCGTCACACGGAGTAACAAATCCTAGTCTTGATCCACAACGGCTGGGCTTTAAGGTAGCCACCTGACCCCGTGTGATGGTGAAATTGCTTCTTTGCAGCATTGTTCTTTTTTGTCTCTCACATCTTCTTACTCTTCTCCGATGTCTTGTGGGCCACAAATGCAGGCCAGTAATCTCCTATCTTCTCATATCGGCCGATGAATGCTGGAGTCTTCCCTTTGTCGACAAACTTTGATTTCAACTCATTCTTCCACCTCCTAAATAGATTTGCCATCTTCTTAAGAGCACACGCCTTGAACCGTGGCTCTATAACTGGCTTATTCGGATCCTTCTCTGGTGGGAGGGTGAATTTTGCCTTCAGCGCGGTCCAAAGATCTTCTTTCTGTCTATCGGTGACATAATCACCATCAGGGGAGCCGTCCTTAGGCTTATTCCATTGCTTGATGCTGATCGGGATGTTGTCCCTAACAATAGCTCCGCACTGAGCAGAAAATGCGTTCTTGGTCCGCTTGGGTTCAATCGGATGGCCATCGTCCGCGAGTGTTGTGATCGTGAACTTTTCATCCTTGCGCAACCTCTTCTTCGGGCCTCGTCTCGTTACCGAAGTTTGGCTCGATCCGGAGGGCTATAATAGAAGAAAGAAGAGTTAATTAATATATGTACATACCGAAACAATTAATGCATCAATTAGCTAGAGTCAGCATAGGATTAATTAATATATATACCTCGCCGGACTTTGCAACAACTCCCTCCTCCGATTGGCCACCAGAGCCGTAAACATGGTCTCCTTCTTCCTCCGGCATTCGGTCACCGGAGCCATCATGATCATGTCCTTCCTCCTCCATTGTTCGATCACCAGAGCCGTCATAACCCTCTCCTTCCAGACCATCAGTGCCATTGAGATACGACAAGACATCACGTCCGCCGTGCATTATGTCCCCCAACAACTATTCTTGTTCTTCGTCTCTTGGATCCATAGTTTCCGCAAATATTACAACATGACATTTAACTTGATAAATCTATGTTACCAGAGTTTTCTTCATTTAACTTGGTCAATTTGGGTGGCCTCGACAATGCTTCTAGGGTTTGGGGTTGCCTCGACAACGCTTCTAGGGTTTGGGGTGGCCTCGACAACACTTCTAGTGTTTGGGGTGGCCTCGACAACACTTCTAGGTGCCAACAAAATACATATATCATATATACAAAAACATGGGATACCTTAATTAGTTCAATTTTTTGCCTTGACAAATCATTGAACCTTTTGACAGAAACCTCCCATAAACTCTTTCATGATTTTCTTTAGCATACATCCATGGAAAAAAACAGGAAGCTACGATATTTTTTTATATCATATGATAATTTTCCATATATATACATCCATCCATCCATATACACACACATATATACATGGACCAAAAATGCTATAAAAAAATTCTATGAACAAAAAAAAGCATACATCATCTATCATCAACATCATCAGCTATCATCAACATCATCAGCTATCATCAACATCATCATCTAACTATCATATATCATCTATCATCTATATATCATCAAATTAAATCAAATAAATCGGACAGGGGAGGAAAGGGGGCCAGCCGGACCACGCGGGGAGGAGGGGCGTCGTCATCGGGGCAGGGCTGTGGCGTGGGGCGGGGTCGAGAAGCGGCGCCGGCGTCGGGGCAGGGCGACACGTCGTGGTAGGGCGGCTCATCGGGGCAGGGGGCGTCAGGGCAGAGGGCGTCGACGGTGAGCTCGGGAGACTGGCAGCGTCGATGTGCTCGGCATCGTCGGGGGCAAGTGCTAGATGAAATCTGAAAAAATCGAAACTGTCGCTTATATTCACAGAGCATTGGTCCCAGTTGGTGGCACCAACCAGGACCAATGCCCCCTTTAGTCCCGGTTGGTGGCACCTTTGAAATGCTTTCCGGTGATCTACCTCACGTTTGAAATGCTTTCCTTTCTTTCGACATTGATGGTTGGTCGGAAGAAATCGACAATGCCCCAGGTACACATACTTTCTGCATTTTTCCAAATATATACTGTCAGTGTCATCTAAATAGTGTGTGCATGCATGGTATCCCTTGTTTGTCTGTCCTGAAAGGTTACTGAGAGCAGGTCAATCGTTGATGCTTACAAACAACAACGCATGTAGGTCAAAATCCTCCTGTTCGTTCTCATCCCACACACGTACACCTCTTCCATTCCATAGCTGTAAAAGTTCATCAACTAAAGGCCTTAGGTACACATAAATGTCATTGCCGGGTTGTTTAGGGCCTTGGATGAGCACTGGCATCATAATGAACTTCCGCTTCATGCAAAACCAAGGAGGAAGGTTATACATACATAGAGTCACAGGGCATGTGCTATGCTGGCTACTCTGCTCCCCAAAAGGATTAACGCCATCTAGACTTAAACCAAACCATATGTTCCTCGGGTCACCTGTAAAGTCGTTCCACTTTCTCTCGATCTTTCTCCACTGCGCCCCGTCAGCGGGTGCTCTCAACTTCCCGTCTTTCTTACGGTCTTTTTGTGCCATTGCATCAACTCGGGATGCTTTTTGTTTCTGAACAGACGTTTCAACCGTGGTATTATAGGAGCATACCACATCACCTTGGCAGGAACCCTCTTCCCGGTGCGCTGGCCCTCAACATCACCAGGGTCATCTCTTTTGATCTTATCCCGCAATGCACCGCATACCGGGCATGCGTTCCGTTCCTCGTACTCATCGCGGTAGAGGATGTAGTCATTAGGGCATGCATGTATCTTCTGCACCTCCAATCCTAGAGGGCATAGAACCTTCTTTGTTGCGTACATACTGTCGGTCAATTCGTTATCCTTTGGAAGCTTCTTCTTCATTATTTTCAGTAGCGAACTAAATCCCTTGTCACATATACCATTGTCTGCCTTCCATTCCAGCAATTTCAGTGTGGTATCGAGCTTTTTGTTGTCATCTTCGCAATTTGGGTACAACCATTTTTTGTGATCCTCTAACATGCGATCGAACTTCAACTTCTCCCTTTCACTTTCGCATTCTCTCTGTGCATCAACAATGACCCGGCGAAGATCATCATCGGGCACATCGTCTGGTTCCTCTTGATCTTCAGCTTCCCCCATTGCAGCATCACCATATTCAGGGAGAGGGTAGTTGTCGTCATCCTCTTCTTCTTCGTTGTCTTCCATCATAACCCCTCTTTCTCCGTGCTTGGTCCAAACTTTATAGTGTGGCATAAAACCCTTCTGAAGCAGGTGGAAGTGAAGGGTTTAGAGTTGGAGAAAGACTTCGTATTCTCACAGACAGTACATGGACAAGGCATAAAATCATTCTGCTTGTTTGCCTCAGCCGCTTCGGGAAAATTATGTAGGCCCTTAATATACTCGGAGGTGCGTCGGTCACCGTACATCTATTGCCGGTTCATCTGCGTGCGTTATATAATAAAGTGTATTAAAAACCATTACAACATATCATGAAT